>CM055641.1:43093298-43633249 GCA_029378325.1 Elaeagnus macrophylla | reverse complement strand
AACCATGTTTGCATCGAAAAGGGTATGGTGAGATACATGAACGTCCTATATAAACAAAACTACCGGCTTTCCTTTTAATTACGAAACTCCTTTTGGCGGGGGTAGGTCTCTTTGTTGATTAACTAATTAACTGCCTTTGGCGGGGGTAAATTAAATAGCAATCAAATTATACGCAAGGAAAACATGCCAATCAAATTAATGCTATGACTAAGTCACTAACTTGAATCTTTGATTAAGTGTTTCGGAACAGAGTTAAGGTGACGTTCCTCTAACTAAATTCTTAGGTTTTTCAATCTAACTACGAACATCAAATGGGCCCATGATTATTCATAATCAAACATTTAAACATGCTCTTAATCAAAAAGTATTTTATTCATAAGTCAAAAAGATACACCATACACAATTCTAGCAAACATGGCAACACAAACTAAACATCCATAATTAAATTAGCCAGACATGTTCATATTATTATTCATAGACAAATAAAATATGATCATACACTTTAACAAATAAAGAAGATGAATTAATTCTATAACAACAAGGAAAACCTAAATCTAAATACCGCTTATGGATCGGTTGACGTACTCCTCCGTAAGCTTTATCTTCGATTGTCGTTAGCTTCCTTGAATCCTTAGAATATTGTCTCTCGCTTCGTTATAGTGTGGCAACGCTCTCAAAACTGATTGAATGTCGTGTTTGGGTCGCAAAATTGAGAAGAGGAAGAGTTGTGTATGAATTGGTCAAGTTATTTCGAGTTGTCTGTAAGGGGGACTCTAAGGGGGTATTTATAGATGTAAGGGTTTACACGAATCCTATGTGCCATAGGAATAGGCGCGCCGCGGCATGCATTTTCCCCGCCGCGGCGCAACACAAAATTTGGAAAATATGTAAAAACCCGAGAGCTCCCCGCCCGGCATACAATTCCCTCGCCGCGGCGCGCAATGCTTCTATGTTTTCAGGATCAAACCCGAGAGCCTCACGCCGCGGCATGCAATTCTCTCGCCGCGGCGCGCAATGTTTTCCTTCTTTTCACGTCCCCCCTTACATATGTGATGGCACTATATGTAAGGCTTACATATTCGTCTTGATTAGTCCGTAACTCGTGATCCGAGCGCCGTAGGTGTTCCGTCTTCGCGTGTTTTCATCATTTGAATCATTTGACGCTAAAAACACCTGAAATGCACTAAAATATACCCGTGACTCCGAATGGATAGATTTATGAAAATAATCGAAATAATAGTCATAATAAATCTATATATCAATCAATCAAGCATAATTAATCACGAAATATTAGTGCTTTTCGAGCACTCATCACAACCCCCAACCAGCTTCTTGCTAGTCTCTAGCAAGTGAAGCGACCTAAAATAAAATTTAAAACAAATGAAATAAACTAACCTAACCTAAATCACTTCCGTAGATTGTCACGGTTGCATTTAGCGTATGCAACAAGCCTTTAAACCCCTAGGTGGCCCTAGTGGACGAGTTATAGTCTCGTGAGGGTTTCCAGTGATGATACCCGCAAACATCGTAACTGACACAAATAAAGACTCAAAACTAATGAAGACTCTAACAATACTTGAATCAATCCATGCATACGTCTCAAAAATTGTTAACAACGAATAATACATGAAATAGTTAAACATCACCTAAGCTCAAAAACAGTCCAAACATCAAACTCATCATGGTAATCGAATTTTGAACAACCAATCACACCACAAACCCGTTAGTTATACTATCTGACCGTGTCATGCATGATATTCATAGATTACATTTTAGTGTCTCATAAATGTGCAAGTAAAATATGAATGTGAATTTTTGCACTTATAAACTCCATATGCTCATTTTTCAAACTCATCTCCACTAATATAGAAACTAAACAACCTAGAATCAATAGGACTTCATCAAGCTTGTAAAGTTATGGCTAGGTGTGTGATTATGAAAGTACGAAAATGATGTTTTCATATGATAAGAGTACTTTTTATTTCACAAACATATTTTCAACTTTTTCCACTAATTGCGCCTTTTCATCCTCCCTTAAATTCATATGTTCTTTGAATCTTTTTGCTTGATTTTCTTTCTCTACTTTTCTTGCTCGTTATTTCAATCATCATCATTTTTTTTTTTTTTTTTTTCATTTTTTTTTTTATGATGAAGCAAGACAAATATAACATAATTGCTCATGAAAATCAAATATTACATCGAGTACTCTTATCACTAAGGGTAGTACAATGTATGTCAATGTTGAGTTCAAGGGTGTGCTATTGATAAAATATTGCGGGGAGGCATGAAAGGTCCAAACGGTCCAAACGGTCCAAAAATGGCCTAAATCACTTTCTAAGTGGCATTTGTTTCTATTATTTCGCTTCAACGTGTTTTCAAATGAGTTCTAGAGATCGTTGAGACTTAAAACATATCATGAACATGCATACATTCCACAAATCAGAATAGTTAAACTAACCATGCAAACTACCACAAGTACCACAAAATTCTCAAATTAGATGAATCCAACATTTGTGTGCTTCGTTGCTTAGGTAAAAATCTAACATCTCTCACATGTCATCGTCATTACAATCATGTTAATATCATAGATTTTCGGATTGAATCAAGTAGACACGACACTAACTAAAAACAATTCAAGTGACAAAGTTAAAAATTTAAAATTGGTCATATTTCATGCTCATGGAATATTCTTCCCACCCCCAACCTATTTTCTGCATTGTCCTCAATGTAAAAAGAAGAACAAAAGAAATTAAGAAAAAGTGTAAGAAGTTACCCCCCTTTCGTATGAAATTGTGTCGTTACTCGCTATGCTCCGGTTCACTGTTCCTCGCTTCTCTCATGAAGAATGTATGAACATATATTGAACCTCAAAGTGTATGCACACAATTCACATTCAAACCCAATTTTTAATTATAACTAAGGCAATTGAAGACACAAAAACATCAAACAAAGTTAAACAATCCAAAATAAATAAAATAAAAATAAAAATAAAGGAAAATAAAAGAAAATAAATGAAAAAGAAATAAAAGAAATAAAGACAACGAAAGAGATACGATACCGAATGGGTGCCTCCCATTAAGGGCTTAGTTTAACGTCTTAGCAAGACGTGACTGATCTCGTGTCAAGGGGGGTTAAATATGTAATTGTACTGTTTATCTCCTCCCTTATCTTTCTTGAAATGAGCTTTCGTCCTCCAAGTCGGGTTTTTGTAATTAGAATGCTTAATGCGTTCTTTGTAGGCATCATCCCGACTTAAATTAATCAGTTTGTCCTTCCCTCTCCATTCAACGTTTCGAACCTCAATTTTGTTACTTATGCTATTCTGCAATTCAGTGTTAGAAGAAATATGGGAGGGTTGAAAAATTCCAAACTGTACAGTCTCTCCACAAACCGTCATTGATAATTTCCTATTATGGACCTCAATAGTTGTCTTGGTAGTGGCCATGAATGGTCTACCCAGAATAATTGTATGTTCCTTGTCTTGAAGAAAATTTCTGTCCATCTCAAGCACCACAAAGTCCACTGGTACAATAAACTTGTCCACCTGTACTAACAAATTTTCCACTATTCCTTTTGGGTATTGAATAGAACCGTTCGCAAGTTGAAGGGTCATCCTTGTTTCTTTAAGCTTTCCTAATCCTAGTTGTAAGTATACTGAATATGGCATTAGGTTTATACCTGCTCCTAAGTCTAGCATAGCCTCGAATACCCTCTTATCTCCCATAGTGATGTTAATGTGGATACTACCTGGATCTTTCATTTTGAGAGGTAAGTGCGGTTGGATTATTGGACTACCAATTTTTGACTTTTCATTCTCTTTGCTTCTATTCTTCTTGATGATAAAGTTCCTGCAAATTGGATCATAAGTTGAACTGTTCTTTATAATATCCAAAAGAGGTAAATTACAATTAATTCCAGAAAATAAAGCAAGAGTGTCAGAGTATTGCTCATCCTGATTTTTCTCCTCAAACTGGTTTACTGGTGGTATTACTGGTTTAATAAATTACACCACCACCACGTAGTTTACTGTAGAAAAACACTCTATGTGTTAACACTATGAAATCAACTTTTGAAAGTATTTAAACTCCAAGTGAAGAATCAACTCCGAATTACTAATATGAAAACACACTCAACGTATTAGTAATATGAGAAATAAAATATTTTTCACACTTTATAAAAATACGCAACACCAAATATGGAGCGTGAGAAATATATGTGAAATAAGTAAGAGAAAGGATAAGAGATACGTAGAAAAGGTGTATTTAATAAGAGAGAGGAGGGAGCATTTAGAGCTAAGGTTTTACCTTCCAACACCCTTGCCGACACCTCATGATAAGAATAATCTACCACAACATCCACTATGGATCCCACACGGGCTGATCACAAGATCGAAAGCTAAGCAACTCAAGGAAGCTATGAACGGGCTGATCCAAGAGTTAATTCAAGACCAAAGGATGATGAAATTGAAGCTTGAGGCTTGTGAGAGATCAACCAATATATTGGAGGCAGATTTTGGAAAAGGAGACCTGTGCCACAGCATGGATTTATAGCCATCGTAGCAAGTTATGTTCTATTATGAAGGGGATTTTCAATCAACTATGCGAGCCACGGCATGAAAATAGGGCGCCGTAGCGCAGGAGATTTTGTTTTGGGACCAAAGAGATATATGCACTACGGCATACATTTCAGGCGCCGCAGTAAGACAAGCCAAACCTATGCGCTAACATAGGACACCCCCCCGGCTGGCCGTGCCAGACCTGCCTCCTAACACCAGATCCTCAACATGCACACCGCGACATGAATTTTTGGCCGCCGCAGCCCGACTATCTATAAGGCAATCCGAGGACCTCGCGCCGTGGCATATGTAATTTCCCACCGCGGCACAAATTTAAAATGTTGTAAATTTTGGGCCATTGATCACAATTCAATGGCTAGGATTTCTTTTCCATGTTCTAGGTTTTATTTGTTGTATAAGTAGTTTGTAGCAGCTGAGAAAACACAACTTTGTTCACAAATATTTAGATTGAATTCAAAATTCATCTTTGAGAGCTCAAAGCTCCAAGTGCTCTATCAACCAAACTTATTAAAGGAATTTGCAACCCTTTCTGGTGTTTTCCTCGTCTTGATTCGTGGTGGGTAATATTCATGCATTAAGGTGAGTCTTGCAACCCAAAAATCTAAGTTTCTCATAGAAATTTGCATGCTAATATAGTGTCGGGTCATAAGGCCATATTTCTTGTGGTTCTCAAATCTTCGTCATTTGTGGGTCATAGGAATCGTGTCATTTCGATTCGCATCATGTGGTATCAGAGCACTAGGTTGTGACTTTAGATTCCTATCCTTGTTATTGTTGTTTTTGTTTCCACAAAATCTATGTGTTTCTTCAAAAAATCTGTGTTTCTTCAAAATCTGTGTGTTCTTCATTTTTTTTTGGAATTTTTTCTTGTTCTTGCAATTTTCTGATAGTTTATTGCAATTCCTAGAATATTCTACATTGTTGTTATGTTTCTTGATTGTTTGAACTGAATTGGGCTGTGTTGGAAGGTTTTTCGTATTGAAAATTTTTTCTAAAAATTTTGCTCGTAAAGTGAAGGAAAATTTGGTCATTTTACTGTACTCTCGTATCTTGTTTGTGTTGAAATTTTTGAAAGTTAAAAAAAAAGATATCTATGAATTCAAAAATCAATTAAAAAAAAAAAGGAAAGAGAAAGAAAGAAATAGAGAGTGGGAATTTGAATTCAAAGAAAATTTTACAAATTTTCATTGCTTTACTTGTTAAATTTTCACGAGTTTGAAAATTGTCCTTTCATTGAGTTAGAGTCTTCTAAACACTTTAAGTTAGTTTCTTGTTTTCCTTAATTTGGATATTGCAAACTACTTTGAGTGAGTGTGAAATTCTATTTGTGGTTGGAAAATTTTGGAGGTTTGGTTCGCTAAAGGACGAGAAGTACTTGAGCAATCAATCCGAGCGATTAAACACGTGAGGTAAAGGAGTGAATTCTTAAATTTTATTTGATTAACTAATTCTCTATTTGCGACAGTTGTGGTGATAATGTCTAACAAGAACAGTTCAGAGGAGCGTCCGGATACCGCATTTTTGTTACGTGCATTACAACAATCCATGGAACGGATGAATGCTACCATGGTGAACATAAATGAGCGGGTAGAATGGTAAGAAGCTACGGTTTCCACGTTACAACAAAGAGCACCCCAAGAGGCTTTAAAAGTTAGGAGACCTATTACGAGGCCTTTTGTAGAGGAGGATGTAGAGAAAGAGAATTAGGAAGAGGAGTATGAGGATGAAGAGAGGAGGATGCCCTGTGGAGACCCCCATCTTGGCCTTATGACGGGCTTGATCAAAATTTAGGTAACATCCAGATAAAGATGCCGATATTCCAAGGAAAGAATGATTCGAAATTATACTTGAAATGGGAGAAAAAGGTCAAGCATGTCTTTTAGTGTCATAACTATTCCTAGGAGAAGAAGGTGAAGTTGGTGGTAATCGAGTTTAGCGCTTGCGCATTGAATTGGTGGGATCACCTAGTGGTCCTTAAGAGGAGAAGTGGAGAGAGGGAAATTGATAGTTGGGGAGAGATGAAGGCTATCATGCGCAAGCGGTTCGTTCCAAGTCATTACTACTGAGAACTCTATTAGAAGCTACAAAGGCTTAGTCAAGGTCATCGATTAGTTGATGAGTATTTTAAGAAAATGGAGATGACAATGGTGAGAGTAAATGTGGAAGAAGATAGGGAGGCCACCATGGCTCGGTTTATAAGTGGATTGAACTATAACATTTCCAACATTGTAGAATTGTATCACTATGTAGAGTTGGAAGACATAGTGCAAATGGCAATTAAGGTGGAGAGATAGTTAAAGAAAAGGAGCAGTCTTATGATACCACCAAAGGCCACTTTTTCGACAATGAAACTAAACCCTACTCCACCATGGAAAACCAGTTGGTGGAAGGAAGGGGAGACTAGCTCCAAGCCTAGGTTTGAGCCTAACAAAGGTAAGGAGGTGGAAGTTAGTAAGGGTAAGGCTAATGTTGAAATTAGGAACCGTGAAATTGTATGTTTTCGATGTCTTGGACGGGGTCACATTGCTTTTCAATGTACTAACAAGAAAGCAATGATCTCCGAAGTTAATGGTGATATTGAGTCCGAAGAGGATAGTGAGGAGGAGGAGATACCACCACTAGAGGAAGCTAGTGATGAAGAAGTTGGGCCAGTAGAAGGAGAGGCCTTGGTGATAATGAGATCCTTGAGTATTGAACACAAGGATGATGATGTAGAGCAATAAAGGGAGAACATCTTTTACACAAGATGTCATGTAAACTCCAAGGTTTGTAATGTGATCATTGATGATGGGAGTTGCACCAATGTGGCTATCACTACCTTAGTGGATAAACTAGGGTTGCCAAAGCTCAAACACCCAAAGCCTTACAAATTACAATGGTTGAATGATAGTGGGGAAGTGAGGGTCAATAAACAAGTGCTCTATTGGAAAATATAAGAACGAAGTTATGTGTGATGTCGTGCCTATGCAAGCCAGACATATATTGCTAGGGAGACCTTGGCAATATGATAGGAGAGTCACTCATGATGGATTCAAGAATAAGTATTCGTTTGAGAAGGTGGAAAAGAAGATCACTCTTGTATCCTTGACTCCAAAACAAGTCTTTGAGGACCAAGTACAGATGAGTAAGGATAAGGGGAAGAAGGAAGGAGAGGAAAAGGAGGAAGAAAAGGAAAAGAGCAAAACAAATTTTTATGCAAGGGAACATGATTTGAAAAGAGTCATTTTGGCAAAACAACCCATACTTGTACTTTTGTACAAGGTTGTCAATTTTTCTTCTAACGAACTTGACAAATCTTTGCCAAGTGCTACCGTTTCTTTGTTGTAGGAAGTTGATGATGTTTTTCTAGATGAGATTCCAGATGGAGTACCACCAATCCGGGGAATCGAGCATCAAATTGATTTTGTGCCAGGTGCGTCGCTTCCAAACCGACTCGCCTACAGAACTAACCTGGAAGACACCAAGGAGATTCAACGACAAGTTGAAGAATTCTTGTCCAAAGGACAAGTGAGGGAGAGCTTGAGTCCATGTACGGTACCAGTGTTGCTCGTGCCTAAGAAGGATGGAACTAGCCGAATGTGCATTGATTGTCGGGTAATCAACAATATTACTGTAAAGTATCAGCATCCTATTCCTAGGTTAGATGACATGCTTGATGAATTACATGGTGCTTGCATATTTTCTAAAATTGATTTGAAAAGTGGTTACCATCAAATTAGAATGAAAGAGGGTGATGAATGGAAAACTGTTTTCAAAACTAAACATGGATTGTATGAATGGTTAGTCATGCCATTTGGGCTAACTAACGCCCCTAGTACCTTTATGAGGCTTATGAACCATGTATTGCGTGCTTATATTGGAAAATTTGTAGTTTACTTTGATGATATTCTCATTTATAGTAAAAACTTAGAAGAGCATGTATTACATTTAAGGCATGTGTTAGAATTGCTAAGAAAAAAAAACTTTATGCCAATTTGAAAAATGTTACTTTTGCATGGAAAGGTTAGTTTTTCTTGGATTTTTTATTAGCTCTAAGGGAATAGAGGTTGACCTTGAGAAGGTAAAGGCGATTAGGGATTGACCCTCGCCTAAATCCGTTACGGAGGTTCGTAGTTTCCGTGGCTTAGCTAGTTTCTATCGTAGATTTGTTAGAGACTTTAGCACCTTAGCTGCACCTCTAACCGAGGTAATTAAGAAAATGGTTGGTTTTAAATGGGGAGAAGAGCAAGAGAAAGCTTGTAATCTATTGAAGGATAAATTGTGTATTGCCCCTGTTTTATCTTTGCTTGATTTTACTAAAACTTTTGAAGTTGTGTGTGATGCTTCAGGTTTAGGCATAGGGGATGTTTTGATGTAGGAAAAGCGACTAATTGCCTTTTTTAGTGAGAAGCTCTGTGTTACCCAACGTATGACAAAGAGCTCTACACATTGGTTAGAACTCTGAAGACTTGGCAGCATTATCTTTGGCCGAAATAGTTCATCATTCACACCGATCATGAATCCTTGAAGCATTTAAAGAGCCAAGGGAAACTGAATCGACGACATGCGAGGTGGATGGAATTCATCGACACCTTCCCTTATATTATTCAATAGCGAGGTAAGGAAAATATTGTCGCAGATACACTATCAAGGAGGTATACCTTACTCTCTACCTTAAACACTAGCTTGTTAGGGTTTGAGTATATTAAGGAAATGTATGTTGCTGATGATGATTTTTCTGCTGTGTACAATGCATGTCATGAATCTGCTTTTGAAAAATTTTATATATTAGATGGGTATTTGTTTAGAGAAAATCATTTGTGCATACCTAATTGCTCTATAAGAGAGCTCTTAGTGAAGGAGGCCCATGGGGAAGGTCTAATGTGACACTTCGGTGTAACCAAGACCTTGGATGTTCTACATGAACATTTCTTTTGGCCTAAGATGAGGGGTGATGTAGAGGAAATTTGTTCTAGGTGCATCACTTGTAGGCAAGCAAAGTCCAAAGTCCTACCTCAAGGACTGTATACACCCTTATCGGTGCCAAACTTGCCTTGGGTGGATATCTCCATAGACTTTATTTTGGGTTTGCCTAGGTCTAGAGGAGGAAGAGACTCCATTTTTGTAGTTGTTGATAGGTTTTCAAAAATGGCACACTTTATTGCGTGTCACAAAATCGATAATGTAACTAACGTAGCCAATCTTTTTTTCAAAGAAATTGTGTGGCTCCATGGAGTGCCCAAAGTATTGTGTTGGATAGGGATGTTAAGTTCCTTAGTTACTTTTGGAAAACTTTGTGGGCCAAGTTGGGGACAAAACTTTTATTTTCTACAACTTGTCATCCCCAAACAGATGGCCAAACGGAAGTAGTCAATCGAACTTTGTCTACTTTATTACATGCGGTCATACAAAGAAATTTGAAAAATTGGGAAGAATGTTTACCCCTTATTGAGTTTGCTTATAATAGGAGTGTGCACTCAACCATAGATCACTCTCCATTTGAGATTGTATATGGTTTAAATCCACTAACTCCTATGGATTTGTTACCTTTACCTGTTTCAGAAAGAACTAATTTTGAAGGTGCAAAAAAGGCTGAGATGGTGAAAAGGTTGCATGAAAGCGTATGCGAGCACATTGAAAAGAAGAATCGGGAGTATGCTTTCAAAGCTAACAAGGGGAGACGAAAATTTATTTTTGAACCCGGAGATTGGGTTTGGGTACATATGAGAAAAGAATGTTTTCTTGATAAGCGGAGGTTAAAGCTTCAACCGAGAGGAGATCGCCCGTTTCAAGTGATCGAGCGCATCAACGACAACGCCTACAAACTTAACCTTCCCGGTGAGAATAATGTTAGTGCATTATTTAACGTATCTAATCTTTCTCTTTTTGATTGTGTATGTGAAAAGTCGAGGTCGAATCCTTTTCAAGAACGGGGAATGATATGAATAATCTGCCACAACATCCACTACGGATCCCACAGGGGCCGATCACAAGATCGAAAGCCAAGCAACTCAAGAAAGCTATGAACAGACTGATCCAAGAGTTAATTCAAGACCAAGGGATGATGAAATTGAAGCTTGGGGCTTGTGAGAGATCAACCAATGTGTTAGAGGCAGATTTTGGAAAAGGAGATCTGCGCCGCGGCATGGATTTATAGTCGCCGCAGCGAGTGATGTTCTATTTTGAAAGGGGTTTTCCATCAACTATACGTGCCGCGGCACGAAAATAGGGTGCCGCAGTGCAAGAGATTCTATTTTGGGACCAAAGACATATGCACGCCACGGCATACATTTCAGGCGCCGTGATAAGAGCGGACGTGCGCGCGTTGACTGGCCAGACTTGCGCACTGACACAGAACACGCCCCTAGCTGACTGTGCCAGAGCTGTGTGCTGACACCAGATCCTCAACACGTATGCCGTTACACGAATTTTTGGCCACCGCAGCCCGTCTATCTGTAAGGCTATCTAAGGACCTCCCGCCGCGGCACAAATTTAAAATGTTGTAAATTTTGAGCCATTGATTACAATTCAATGGCTAGGATTTCTTTTCCATTTTCTAGGTTTTATTTGTTATATAAGTAGTTTGTACCAGCTGAGAAAAACACAACTTTGTTGACAAATATTTAGGTTGAATTCAAAATTCATCTTTGAGAGCTCAAAGCTCCAAGTGCTCTATCAACCAAACTTATCAAAGGAATTTACAACCCTTTGTGGCATTTTTCTCATCTTGATTCGTGGTGGGTAATATCCATGCATTAAGGCGAGTCTTGCAACCCAAAAATATAAGTTTCTCGTAGAAATTTGCATGCTAAGTATTTCTTGTGGTTCTCAAATCTTTGTCGTTTGTGGGTTATAGGAGTCGTGTCGTTTCGGTTCACATCACCTCACCTCCCACCCCCGTAAGGCTTCACTGACCACTAGGGGTGGCAATTTTGGACACGACATGAACCCAAACCGTATTAATTTTGGGTCAAAAATGGGTCAACTCGAAATGACACGAAAAAAGGGGTCGGGTTAAGGTCAGGTCCAGGTTGACCCGTTCAACCCCTTCTATAAAAAAAATAAAAATTAACCATAGCTATCTATTAGACACTCACTCTCAAGTCACAACGTACATAATTTCTGTAAACCTTAAATCTTTAATAGTTTAATACGACGAAAGGAAAATACACATCGTTAGGGATATAAATTTTCGATGACAAGAAAAATGACATGAAATACGACACAAAAAAATCGACTCGAACCCAAATCGAATTAATTTTAGGTAAAAATGGGTCAACTCGAAATGATCCAAAAAAATCTGGGTTTGTCGTGTTAGGGTCGGGTTAAAATTGGGTCAACTCGAACTGCCACTCCTATTGACCACCTTAGTGAACCCCTCGCGAGATGTCAATGAGGTCCAATGAGTCACAGTTCCATGAGGACCCTTTGCCAACCACCTCGACAAGCCACCGATGAGACCCCGATGAGCCACTCAAAATAAGTTTTTTCAAGGTAAAACTTTACCAATTAAAATGCCATAAATACGCACCAACTTAGGGAAATACAGGCAAGTAAAAACACATTTTAACATGCAATATATGCTCCTAATTACCCCATGGTGTGTGAATTATACAAACATACAATAGTGTTAAGATCTATATGAGTGTGTGAGATACTAAGCATAAGCAAAGCACTTTACATAGAGGTAGACAAAAATACTAAGTAAAATAAACAGACTCTGTGTTTTGTATATGAGAATGCCAACAAAGACACAATGAAATTTACAAGACTTGCAAACCTATAGAGAGCCTTCCTAAAATGACGCACACAATCTAGATGTTTTGAGGACTCAAACCATTGAGGTTGCTACATGAACACTTTTTCCAACTAATCCCCATTCAAAAATGCAGTGTTCACATGAAATGATGTAACTTCCAATCTTGACTTAATACAAGAGACAAGACCAACCTAATAGTTGGAGACTTGACAACTAGAGAACATGTTTATGTACAATAAATACCTTCCATTTGATGGTAACTTTTAGCAACTACGTGTGCCTTGTATTTATCAAGTGAACCATCATTCCTCAATTTGGTCCTGTAAACCCACTTGCATCCAATTGAATCAGCTTTTGTTAGGCAAGGTACTAGCTTTCAAATGCCATTATTCAGCAAAGCTTGAAACCTCTTCTACATGGCACATTCTCATTCCTTGATACAATTGGCATCACTCTAACAACTAGGTTTTGTGTTAACAAATTGTTGAGTTGGTGTCACTGAGGCAACATAAAATCAAGGTTTGAGTGAACCTATCTTGGATTTGGTGATCATATGATGTGTAAGAACAACACTTGTTACACCTTGAGAAGAAGAAAAGGGTAAAAGAGATGAAGGAGTTGTAGTTCCAGACAATTCCAAATGTGAAGTGACAGTGCCAAGTGGAGAACTAATGCACGTCCAAAATATGTGATTATTTTATGTTTATTTCATATTAAAATAAAGATTTAGGACCTAATTATGTTCATTTTGTTGAATTATTGTACACTTACTGTTTTCAGAATTATCGGGTTTGTTTTAATATATTTCAGCTATTTCGAGCTTAAATGGCAAATACGCACATCACGCAACATAGCACGTGTGGTGCAAGGCAAGCAAATTAGCACACAAGCACTTGTGCCCTAACCCAAGCCTATTGGCACCATAGCTTGACCCTCTCTGATCAATTCATGCAATTTTTAAGATCAACTCATACTGAGATAGGGAGTATATTGAGCCATGGCGGTGACCTTTCAGGTTACAATTTTATTCCCATAATTCAACATGAGTCGCGGTTCGTGTAGAGTTTGTGCAAATTTTGGACCTAATTTCCAACGTCCCAAATATGACCAAATTCTATTATGCATAGGTTTTGTGTGTGCTTATATACATTATTAGAGTCCTAAATGTATATACAAAAATATAGAGAGAAATATATAGAATTACAAAGAGAAAAATATACAAAATTTGAAAATTAGTTTAGTTGTAATCAACCTTCAAATAATCAAAGTCCAGTAGAGATTGTAGTGAAGAATTCTAATAAACAATTTTGAGAACAAGATCAAGAGAGAAGATTGGGTAACATTCATCAAGAGATTGAGTGTGTTATTTTTTCTTCTTTATTCTAGGAATTTCAATGTTTTCTTCAATTATAAATCTAAATTTAATGAACATCATGTCTAGTTAATTTTCTATTAATATGGGGGTCATATGAATCAAATTTTCTTACATGTAATGAACTAAATTATCCCCCTCTTTTAATTATAATTTTCAATTATATTATTTAATCTAATTTGAATTATTAATTAATTACTTGATCATCGATTAATCTATAGAGGCATATAGGTAGCTTTGAGAGAACTATTTTATACATGATACGAACTAGATTGCGCCACCAATAAGGCCCGACAAGTATCATGGACCAGGCCGAAGAAGGGGTGAAATATTGGTGCAGAAAGGCACACCACAACACGAGCAAGGGTACCAACATGTGAGACATGGGAGTGCCAAGCTAATTGTGGAGTTTCTCAAATTTTGAGCTGCGCCGCGGCATAAGTGTTTATGTTTTGAACCAGAGGGTTGGGCATATTGATGAACACTATTTTGATCTACTATTTGTGATGTTTTTAAGTGTTTATTTTGCATGTAATCTCGATATAATCTTGTTTTGGAGGGTATTCTACTGTTTTGCAGGTCAAAGTAGGTTTGGAGAGAAACTTGGAAAAAGAGAGCAAAAATGGAGTAAAAATGCATACATACGTAAGCCTTACAGTAGGTGCCATACATTATGTAAGCCTTACATCGATAATCAACAGAATATGTACAAGGCATGTACATACATGTACATACCATGTACACCCTTACATGCAAGGCGCGCCGCGGCGAGGAAAGTGTATGCCGCGGCGGGGAGCTCTCGGGTTGGAACATGAAAACCATCAAAACATTGTGCGCCGCGGCGAAGGAATGGTATTCCGCGGCGAGGAATTCAGAGAAATATGTAAAGCCATGTACATACTATGTACTCTCATGTACATACAAGGCGCGCCGCGGCGAAGGAATTGTATGCCGCGGCGAGAGGCTCTCGGGTTTGAACACCAAAATCACGAACACAATGTGCGCCGCGGCATGAAAAATGTGCGCCGCGGCGCGCGCGCGCGAACTGGACTCCTCCTGATGTACGAGACTTACAGAAACATAAAAGAGCTCTTACATAGACGAAAACCCTATCGAACATCATATCCTCTCCAGCCTCCAAAACAGATCTGAGCCTGAATTCAACACCTCTCCAGCCTCCAAAGACTCCAGATTCACACACTCTGTTCTTCAAAGAAAGAAACGAGAGAAGGAGAAGAAAAGCATAGTAGCAGTGCCAGAATTCTTCTTGCCTCAACAATTTAGAGAAAGAGATTACTCAATCAAAGCTCCACCATTGATTTGGGGTACTTTAATATTTGTAATTTACTTTCTCTTTAAGAATTCGTATGATGTTATTCATGATAGAAAATATTGATTTAAATTCTGTCATGAGTGGCTAAATCATCTGTGTGTGGGATTTTGGTGATGTAATTATGAGTGGATAATTGGTTTTGTGGAATGTTTAATGTTAAAGTGATTTATTTCGAGTTTATTGATTTTACTATTATGTTCATTAATTATTTCTGGCCAATTTAATTTGTGAATGTATGAAATATTTTGGAATTGAGTTTTAGAAACGCCATCTGAATTCAATTAAGCACTCTTAAACTTGAGCCTAATTTAAGTGCATTGATTTGTCTTGAATTAGGCGATTAAACTATTTTCTTGGATTTAAAGCTGATTAACTAATTAACGGTCCAGATCAAAGAAGTTAATTGGTTAATCAAGGGGAAATCACCATTGATTTGGGGTCTTCTAGGTTAGAGAAAATAATCAGTAGGTCCCACTTTTTCGTGCTTAAATGTTACAACCACATAAACCAATTCATCCATGATTAGCTTATTAACCAATTTCCCACACTCATTCACTTCATCGTTTTACACAAAGTCTACGCATTCACTCTATTTTTCCTGTCAACTTTTACAACTTTAGCAAGAATCTCCACAACCTTCCTTTGTTAGAATGTTTAGATTTAATTTTATTGTAATCTTTTAGAAAACAATTCACATTTTTGAAAACCACCGCAATTCCTTGAGAGACGATCTTGGGAGTATACTTGTCGCTTACTACGAGTGACTCGTGCACTTGCGAGCTTTATAAATACAAAATTTGGTATCAAGTTTTTGTGCATCAAGTTTTTGGCGCCGTTGCCGGGGAGTTGGCGTTTTTGAAATCGTTATTTGTTTTCTTTTTATTTTACTTACTTTTTAGTCTTTGTTGTTTTATTTATTTGTTTTTCTTGTTTTTGTGTTTTTTGTTACTCGTTAGAGTCGTATAGTTTCTGGTGCTCTGATTTTTTGTTGTTTTTGATTGTGCATGCACGGAAGGAGATCTCTTGGAAATCCGCTCGTGCCGTTCATAGATAACGTCAACAAGAGACGAGCACATTTGAAACCATCCGGCGCTGACATTTTGGAGGACGAGCAATCACCAACAATGGGAGAACATCTACCTCCACACAGAGAGATGACGATGAAGGAGTATGCAAGGCCAATCATTGGCACTGCAACTTCTTGCATCCAACTAGGGGAAGCAGCTAGAAACTATGAAATTAAGAATATACATTTTAATATGTTACCGTCTTTTTATGGGATTCCTAACGAAGATCCTCTAACGTTTATTCGTGATTTCTATGCCACTGTGCAGACTTTTCCGCTACAGGGGCTAAATGAGGATCAGCTGAGGATGAGATGTTTCCCATACACGCTGAAAGATAAAGCCAAGTCATGGCTTATGACTCTTCCACCTGGATCACTTTCAACTTGGGACGCAATTTTCAACAAGTTCATGGGAAAATTCTATTCCCACCAAAAGACAGCAGACCTAAGAACTAAAATTGCGACGTTCTCCCAAATGGACGGAGAACCTTTTCATGAGGCGTGGGACCGTTTCAAATTGCTTCTAATACAATGCCCACACCATCACTTTCCTTTGCAACTCCAGAATCAATTCTTCTATGACGGGTTGACACAACAGTGTCAATTCACTGTGGATAATGCCGCGGGAGGAGCAATGGGAGAGAAGACCGCAGATGAAACATATGAGCTATATGAGATGTTGGGTGCTAATTCCCAACAAAAGAGTTCTAGAGGAAGGAGAATGGGAGTTAACGAGGTAGCTCCGGGCAATGACATGTCAATGCAAATCGCAGAGCTCACAAAACAAGTCGCACTCCTCACCTCCAAGAACTCACCAACTCAAGAGGTATGCGGTATCTGTAGTACATACGGACATGGTGCTAACATTTGTCCTTTTGTTTGTGATCAAAATGCAGGTACAAGTTATGAGCAAGCGAATGCTATGGAGGGATACCAACCGAGGCCAAGGAATGATCCTTACTCGAACACGTATAATCCTGGTTGGAGAAATCATCCCAACTTCTCATGGAAAGGAAATAATAATCAAGGCTATGCTCAGAATAACTTCCCACATCATCCAAACAACAACAATTCACAGCCTACTCTACCAAACAAGCCAAGTTTAGAGGACAATTTGAACTCCTTCATTCAAGTGAGTCAGGAAATTAATCAGAAGAATGATCAAAGGATAGGTTCTTTAGAGGCTTCCATGAAAAGGATAGAAGTTCAGGTGGGCCAATTGACTGAGTACGTACACAAGCAAGATAAAGGGAAGATGCCTGAACAACTGAATGCTATCACAGTCATTGAAAATGATGCAGGAGATACAGGAAGGAAACATGCAATTCCAAAGGAATATCAAGCTGAGGACATTGAAGTCCTAAGACCTTCTGTAAAGCATACGGAGAATCCTAAAGAGTCAACCGAACGTCCACTCCTTCACAAGTCACCTAATCCATATAGACCTCCGATTCCATTCCGACATTCCGTAAAAGCGACTGATCAGGATAAGCTATTTCATGAAACTTTTACTTCACTTTCTAAAGTTAATGTTAACTTACCTTTGTTGAGTATCATTAGGGACATTCCTTCTTATCCAAAATTTCTCAAAACCCTAATCTCCAATAAGAGGAAGTATAAAAATGAAGAGAAAGTAATAGTTTCAGAATTAGCTAGTATAGTGTTGCAAAAGAAATTACCTCCTAAACTAAAGGATCCAGGTAGTTTTAACATCAAAATCACTTTAGGAGATAAGATGGTGTCGAATGCTATGTTAGACTTAGGAGCAAGTATTAATGTCATGCCATATTCTGTGTACTTGCAACTAGGATTGAGGGATCTTAAGCCCACAAATATGTCACTACACCTTGCTGATAAGTCTGTTAGATATCCTAAGGGAATAGTTGATGGTTTGCTAGTACAGGTGAAGAGCATAATTGTACCGGTCGACTTCGTGGTTATGGAGATGGAAGACACTATACCAAAGGACAATGACCACACTATTATTCTTGGTAGGCCATTCATGGCTACCACCAATACAATTATTGATGTCCAAAGAGGAAAATTGACAATGAGAGTCTTAGGAGAGACTATAAACTTCAAAGTGTTTAATCCTTTACTTACTGCTCCTATTTCTTCTGTTGATAATTGTGTCGTTCTAGATTCTAATGATTTACCTGTTTTTGACAATCAATTGCAGCAGAAGCCATACAATAAAACTACTGTTTCATCTACAGATAGGAGGGTGAAGGAAACACTTACAAGCTCAATTCAGGATAATGCCTACAAAGACCATGTCAAGCATTCACATATTAAAAACCTGGATTGTGAGTTTTTCTATCCTGAAAAAGATTGTTATGCATGTAATACTCGTTTTAAGTCTTTTTCAGGTGACATGAAGCCTCGTTTTTGGATTGGCAAAGAGAAAGGAGGAAGCAAGCACTTCAAGGATGCATTGAGGCCTCCATGATAAAAGTGCGCATCGTCTTGCTAAGACGTTAAACTAGGCGCTTGGTGGGAGGCAACCCACCGTTTTAGGTATTCTCTATTGTTTCTTTTAATTTACTTCAGTTTAGCTTTTCTGTTTGCCCTTTCTAAACTCTTTTTTGAACATGTGTGTAGTTGAAAACCTTGAGGACAATGTTTAGTTTAGGTTTGGGGGTGCATTTTGCATTTTTGATTGATAACAATACTTTCATGCTTTGGTCAATTTTTGATGAATAACTAGTCTTTATGCATTGTTTATCTGATTTTTTAAAATATTTGAGGTTTGTTGTAAGGATCGGTTTTAATTTGCAATCTGTGTTTCATGCTTTTGATGTTGAAACTGAGATGAACCCAAATCTTGTGTTTAGGAATTGAATTGTGGAGACTACCTTGTGAGAATATTGTTGAGCCCTTAACGTTTTATTCGGAGAGATAAATGTTCTTCTACTCTTTTAAACACCTTTCATATCATTTCAAATTGCTAGATGATCTCTATAGGTTTTTGCATTGAATGTTAGGATTTTAAACATCTAATGAGGGATCATATGCTTAATTGAATTGCTTAGATTAAATGACTTAAGTAAAGTTTGAAGTGTTTGCCTATTTCATTCGTGCTTGACTTTAAAAAAAAAAAAATAATAAAAGGGAATTCCTATATCAAACACAAAAAGAGCTAAGAAGTAGCCATTCACAAATTACATATGTATGTGGGTTTTAAAAAAAAAAAAAGGGAAGAAGAGATAATAAGTTTATTATGACCCTAAGTTCTTCAAGTATGAATGGTTAATACAAAAAAGAGAGAGAGAAATAGGAAATAAGTTCCCTTAAAGTCAAAACATTTTCATTCTATGGCACACTTGAAGTTTTTGCTTGAGGATTTTAATTGAAGCATGAGATTAGTAATGTGATTCCTTCATAAATCCTATCATTTGATTCCTTTCATGAGATCAATGTTATGCACTTTTGAGCCTTTCTTGTTTAATCATATGCGAACCTATTAGCTCGTTTCTTTACATAATTTCTATTCGCATATACATTGTTGAGTGCTTGAACCCATAGGATCGGTGTGATTTAGAGAGTAATTATTGTGAGGATTAGAGTTGAAACGAATTCATATTCTTAACACTAGGTTTGGGGGAGTCAATGTTGATACGCTTTTAGTATTGGAATTTAGATTTGTGAAGCAAAATTGATCTAAATGGTGAACCTTGATGTGCTTGATTGTCGGATAAATTTGTGCATGAATTTTTGGTTATGATTTGGAAAGAAATTAAAGCATGACAAGTTTTGTTAACTTCAATTTTAGTTTTGTTATTTAGCTTTTTAATTTTAGTTTTGCTTAAGGACTAGCAAAAAGTAGGTTTGGGGGTATTTGATAAACACTATTTTGATCTACTATTTGTGATGTTTTTAAGTGTTTATTTTGCATGTAATCTCGATATAATCTTGTTTTGGAGGGTATTCTACTGTTTTGCAGGTCAAAGTAGGTTTGGAGAGAAACTTGGAAAAAGAGAGCAAAAATGGAGTAAAAATGCATACATACGTAAGCCTTACAGTAGGTGCCATACATTATGTAAGCCTTACATCGATAATCAACAGAATATGTACAAGGCATGTACATACATGTACATACCATGTACACCCTTACATGCAAGGCGCGCCGCGGCGAGGAAAGTGTATGCCGCGGCGGGGAGCTCTCGGGTTGGAACATGAAAACCATCAAAACATTGTGCGCCGCGGCGAAGGAATGGTATGCCGCGGCGAGGAATTCAGAGAAATATGTAAAGCCATGTACATACTATGTACTCTCATGTACATACAAGGCGCGCCGCGGCGAAGGAATTGTATGCCGCGGCGAGAGGCTCTCGGGTTTGAACACCAAAATCACGAACACAATGTGCGCCGCGGCATGAAAAATGTGCGCCGCGGCGCGCGCGCGCGAACTGGACTCCTCCTGATGTACGAGACTTACAGAAACATAAAAGAGCTCTTACATAGACGAAAACCCTATCGAACATCATATCCTCTCCAGCCTCCAAAACAGATCTGAGCCTGAATTCAACACCTCTCCAGCCTCCAAAGACTCCAGATTCACACACTCTGTTCTTCAAAGAAAGAAACGAGAGAAGGAGAAGAAAAGCATAGTAGCAGTGCCAGAATTCTTCTTGCCTCAACAATTTAGAGAAAGAGATTACTCAATCAAAGCTCCACCATTGATTTGGGGTACTTTAATATTTGTAATTTACTTTCTCTTTAAGAATTCGTATGATGTTATTCATGATAGAAAATATTGATTTAAATTCTGTCATGAGTGGCTAAATCATCTGTGTGTGGGATTTTGGTGATGTAATTATGAGTGGATAATTGGTTTTGTGGAATGTTTAATGTTAAAGTGATTTATTTCGAGTTTATTGATTTTACTATTATGTTCATTAATTATTTCTGGCCAATTTAATTTGTGAATGTATGAAATATTTTGGAATTGAGTTTTAGAAACGCCATCTGAATTCAATTAAGCACTCTTAAACTTGAGCCTAATTTAAGTGCATTGATTTGTCTTGAATTAGGCGATTAAACTATTTTCTTGGATTTAAAGCTGATTAACTAATTAACGGTCCAGATCAAAGAAGTTAATTGGTTAATCAAGGGGAAATCACCATTGATTTGGGGTCTTCTAGGTTAGAGAAAATAATCAGTAGGTCCCACTTTTTCGTGCTTAAATGTTACAACCACATAAACCAATTCATCCATGATTAGCTTATTAACCAATTTCCCACACTCATTCACTTCATCGTTTTACACAAAGTCTACGCATTCACTCTATTTTTCCTGTCAACTTTTACAACTTTAGCAAGAATCTCCACAACCTTCCTTTGTTAGAATGTTTAGATTTAATTTTATTGTAATCTTTTAGAAAACAATTCACATTTTTGAAAACCACCGCAATTCCTTGAGAGACGATCTTGGGAGTATACTTGTCGCTTACTACGAGTGACTCGTGCACTTGCGAGCTTTATAAATACAAAATTTGGTATCAAGTTTTTGTGCATCACATATGCGCTCGCAGACTGGGCAGAGGCGTGCGCAAGTGTGGGCAGATGTGCGGGCAGAGTTGGAAGGACGTGTGTGCCGCAGCATGGCTTTGGGGCGCCGCGGCACAAGCCTCTCGGGTTGGATGCCAAGGATCCTCGCCGCGGCATGGAATTTACTCTGCCACGGCCCGCCTACTTTAATTGTTGTAACCCGAGCCTCCTCGCCGCGGCATGATTATTTCCCCACCGCGGCACAAATGTAAATGATGTAATTTGGACCATTGGATTAAATCCAATGGCTGAAATGCTTTCTTTTCTTTAGGATTTTGTTTGTGCTCTATATAAGGACAAGGGTAGCAGCCCAAATGTAACCTTTGTTCATTTTATGAAATATTTGTTTGAAAAACAAATTGAGAGCCAAGAGCTCCTTAGCAAACCCAAGAACTTATCAAAGGATTTGCATCCCTTTGTGGCGTTCACCCTCTTCTCCGTGCGTGGTGCGTAATATCCATGTGTTGAAGTGAGTTTCTTGCAGCCAAAATCTGTTGTTGTGCTTAGAATTCGCATGCTAATTTGTTGTTGGGTCTTGAACCGTCCTCTTGTGGTTCTCTAGCCTCGTAGCTAGTTGGGTCGTAGGAATCGTGTTGCGGGGTTCGCATCATTTGGTATCAAAGCTCTAGGTTGAGACTCTAGATTCCTATCTTAATTTGTGTCAATTTCTATTTCATAGCACATAAGAAAATTTCTTCAAAAAAAAAAAATCTGTGCTCTTCTTGTTTCTATGTGTTTATTGCATTTCCTGGATTAATCTGATTGGTGTTGTTGTTTCCTTCTTATTCTGATTTGATTTGGAGAAGATTTCGTTTTGAAAATTTTCCCAAAAATCGTTTTTATAGAGGAAGGGTATTTTGGTAATCTCACATGTTTTGTTCGTATTGAAAAGTGAGAACAAAACTATTTTCTCTTTATTTAAAAAAAAAATATCTTCTGAAAATATATCACGAAAATATCTCGTGAAAATATCTCACGAAAATATCTCGTGAAAATATCTCCCGAAAATATCTCGCAAGATATTTTATTAAAAAAAAAATTAGGAAAGAAAGAGGATATTTCGAAAATTACAAAAAAAAAAAAAACAGAGAGAAAAGAGAGTGAATTCTTGATTTCCCGAGAATTTACGAAATTTCTTTTGTTTTAGTGTCGTTCATGCTTTGACGGATCGTTTCTTTATTTGTTTGCGTTTTACGAGTTTGAATTTGCTAAATTGAACTTGTTTCCAAACTAATAGAGTTAGAGTTTCAAAACACTTCGAGTTAGTTTCCTTTGTGCTTAACATTGGATATTGCAAACTACGGATTGTTGAGGACGAGAACTCTACAATTGTGTGGAAGACTTGGTCGGTTTGGTTTGTCATAGGGCTTCGAGCGCCACGGCAATCAAATTCGAGTGTAAACACGTGAGGTAACGAGTGAAAATTCCACTTTTGTTAATTGCTAATCGTTTGTTTGTATTAGTTGTTGTTGAATATGTCTGACAGGAACAGCTCAGAGGAAAGGCCCGACACTGCTTTTATGATGAGGGCATTACAACAATCCATGGAACGGATGAATGCCGTCATGGTTAATATGAACGAGCGAATGGAACGACAAGAAGCAACTATCGCCAACTTGGGGCAAGAGGCACCACCAGTCGCTCCTAATGTAGAAAGACCTAATAGGAGAGCCCATTTTGTGGAGGAGTTGGATGATGATAGTTTTGGAGAAAATTATAATGAGGATGAAGGGAGGATGCCCTTCGGAGGAAGATATGGGCCTAGAGGTGGCCATAGGAGGGGAGGAATGAGGAGACCCCCACACCAACCTTATGATGGGGTTGATCGGAGCTTAGGAAACATTAAGATGAAAATGCCGGCATTCCAAGGAAAGAATGACCCGGAACTGTATTTGGAGTGGGAGAAGAAGGTGGAGCATGTATTTGAATGCCACAACTACTCCGATGAGAAAAGGGTTAAATTGGCGGTGATTGAGTTTACTGACTATGCTCTGAACTGGTGGGATCAGTTGGTAGTTAGTAGGAGGAGGAATGGAGAAAGGCCAATAAGTAGTTGGGAGGATATGAAAGCAATTATGCGGAAGAGGTTTGTTCCGAGCCACTACTACCGAGAGCTTTATCAGAAATTACAACGACTTAATCAAGGCTTTCGATTGGTTGATGAGTATTACAAGGAAATGGAGGTGACCATGGTTAGGGCTAACATTGAGGAGGATAGAGAAGCCACTATGGCTCGGTTTTTGAGTGGGGTAAATCCGAAAATTGCCAATGTTGTGGAGCTTCATCATTATGTGGAGTTGGAAGACATGGTCCATATGGCAATCAAAGTGGAAGGGCAATTCAAGAGAAGAAGCAACCGAATGCAACCACAAAGGCCGATTGCTCCAACACCTTGGGTACAAGATATTAAGAAAGAAGAAGGAACTAGCTCCAAGCCCCGCTTTGAAGTCAACAAGGGCAAAGAGATGGAGGCTAGTAAGGATAAAGGAAAAGGTAAAGTTGAAACCTTTCCCCAAAATCGAGATGTTAGTTGTTTTCGCTGTCTTGGAAAGGGTTATTATGCATCCCAATGTCCGAACAAGAAAGCAATGATCATGCAAGCCAATGGGGAGGTGGCGATTGATGAAGAGAGTGATGGTGAGGAGATGCCACCATTGGAAGAAGCAAGTGAGGAAGAAATAGTTCCTGTTAAGGGAGACTTGCTTATGGTAGGGCGAGCGCCCAAGGATCACTTAAAGGAATGTGAAAAGGATTCACAAAGAGGAAACATTTTCCATACAAGATGTCATGTGAATGGCAAAGTCTGCAGCCTAATCATTGATGGGGGTTGTTGTACCAATATTGCTAGTACTACCCTAATTGAGAAGTTAGGGTTACCCACAACCGAACATCCCACACCTAAACTACAATGGTTGAATGATCAAGGTGAGGTGAAGGTAGAACATCAAGTCTTGGTATCCTTTGCTATGGGAAATTATTAAGATGTTGTATTATGTGATGTGGTATCGATGCAGGTTGGGCATATGATATTGGGCAGGCCTTGGCAATATGATCGACGGGTGACTTATGATGGATATAAAAATAAGTACTTATTCGAGAAGAATGGAAGTAAAATAACCCTTGTCCCCCTTACCCCGAAAGAAGTACTTGAAGATCAATTGAGAATCAAGAACAAGAGAGAACAAGAAAAGGGAAAGGGGAAAGAAAAAGGTGAAGTGCCCAAGGAGAAGAATGGGCATACCAAACAAAAGGAAGAAAAGAAAAAAACGAAGGAATGTTTATTTTCTAACTTTTCTTTCTTGCAGGATCCTTATGATGAGAGGCACAATAAGGATGGACTACAAAACTTACCCCATGATGAAGGTCCGAATTTGAGGTTGAATTCTCTTGAAGAGGGAGGGAATGATACGAACCAGATCGCGCCACCAATAAGGCCCGACATGTATCATGGACCAGGCCGAAGAAGGGGTGAAATATTGGTGCAGAAAGGCACACCACAACACGAGCAAGGGTACCAACATGTGAGACATGGGAGTGCCAAGCTAATTGTGGAGTTTCTGAAATTTTGAGCTGCACCGCGGCATGATATTCCCCCGCCGCGGCTAGCAACTTTCTGTTTTGGTGAACATTTTGGCCAGAGGTGCGCGCCGCGGCATGAAATATGTGCGCCACGGCACAAGTGTTTCTGTTTTGAACCAGAGGGCTGGGCATATGCGCGCGCAGACTGGGCAGAGGCGTGCGTAAGTGTGGGCAGATGTGCGCGCAGAGTTGGAAGGACGTGCGCGCCGCGGCATGGCTTTGGGGTGCCGCGGCACAAGCCTCTAGGGTTGGATGCCAAGGTTCCTCGCCACGGCATGGAATTTACTCCGCCGCGGCCCGCCTACTTTAATTGTTGTAACCCGAGCCTCCTCGCCGCAGCATGATTATTTCCCCGCCGCGGCACAAATGTAAATGATGTAATTTGGACCATTGGATTTATGCTTTCTTTTCTTTAGGATTTTGTTTGTGCTCTATATAAGGACAAGGGTTGTAGCCCAAATGTAACCTTTGTTCATTTTATGAAATATTTGTTTGAAAAACAAATTGAGAGCCAAGAGCTCCTTTGCTCCTTAGCAAACCCAAGAACTTATCAAAGGACTTGCATCCCTTTGTGGCGTTCACCCTCTTCTCCGTGCGTGGTGCGTAATATCCATGTGTTGAGGTGAGTTTCTTGCAGCCAAAATCTGTTGTTGTGCTTAGAATTCGCATGCTAATTTGTTGTTGGGTCTTGAACCGTCCTCTTGTGGTTCTCTAGCCTCATAGCTAGTTGGGTCGTAGGAATCGTGTTGCGGGGTTCGCATCAATACATCTATCTTGATCAAATAGCATACATATTTTCTAGACCTTAGGTATGATTGGTATGTATGTCATTCATAATTGATATTCTTCATGAGTAATGATTTAATCTGATTAGCATGAGAGTGTGATTAGGTTAGGTTATTATATTGTATGCAATTTACTTGAGAGAGGAATGCATGCATAATTTAAATTCAATTAATCATATAATTTATTGTTAATTATTTGGGAAGGAATTTAGGGATTCACATGCTTAAGAGATTGGGGGATTAATGACTACCTAGGATATATATCTCATATATAGTTCTTTGCTGCGTTTAGTTCAATTTCTTAATTTTAGTCTTTATCTCTTATTGTTCAAATAGTAGTAGTAGTATTCAAATTGGTACTTTGCTATTAATTATACTTTTTTTCCCCATAGGTTTGCTCTATCTGTAAATATTAATCACTCTTACACATCTCGTATACTTGCAATTATGCATGGTCAAGTTTTTAGAGCCATTGTAGGGAAAAATTTATAATTGGTAAGGAATATCAAATTAGGATATTAGTATTACTAATTTAGACTTTTAATTTTTTGCTTTAGGGTTTTTGTTATATGCCCAAGTTGGAAGGTGAAAACTTGCTCCATTTAGATCTTAAAATTGAAAGAACTGTACATTGACTGAGAAGGGAATAGTTAACACAACAAGTTAGGGATATGGCAGAACATGGGGATCAATAAATTCTGGTTGCTCCTAAATCTTTACGGGATTATGTAGTCTCCCAAGTAAATGAAGCCCAATCTTCAATAGCTAGGCCGGGTATTAATGCTAACAACTTTGAGCTTAAACCAGGCGTCATACAAATGGTGCAAGCAAACCAATTTAGAGGGTTGGTCAGTGACGATCCCAATCTACATTTAGCTTCTTTCTTGAAAATATGTGACACATTCAAGATTAATGGTGTCTCGAACGATGCAATCTGCCTTCATCTTTCTCCTTTCTCCTTGAGGGATAAGGTTAAGGCTTGGTTACAATCACTATCAGCAAAGTTAATATCTACTTGGAGTCAATTGGCTCAAAAGTTTCTATCTAAGTATTTTCTGCCATCAAAGACTACAAAGCTCCAAAATGACATTACATCCTTTTAGTAGCTTGATGGAGAATCATTTTATGAAACTTAGGAACGCTTCAAGGAGTTGCTAGAAGATACCCACATCATGGCCTACCCACTTGGCTTCAAGTTCAGACATTCTACATGGGATAATAGGCTAACATAGGACAATGATAGATACAACAATGGGTGGGGCCTTAATGAGTAAGACTAAGGATGAAGCCTTTGCTTTATCAGATGAGATAGTATCAAACAATTGCTAATGGCTAGTTGATATGTTAAACCATAAGAAAGTAGCTGGAGTGATGGATGTAGAAACCCTAGCAGCCATGCAAGCTCAAACAAATGCTTTACTGTTGGATTTGACAAAGAAATTAGATAGAAAAATGGTAGAAGTAAATATGGTACAAAATCCATTTGTGGTGTGTGATATTTGCAATAGACCTCACTTTACTGAAGCATGTGGGAACTCTTTGGAAGCATTAACTATATGAACAACCAAAACTGTCAAGGGAACCCATACTCAAGCACATACAACCCCAGATGGAGGAATCACCCCAACTTCTCATAGACCAATAATAAAGGGGGTAATCAAAACAACTGTCCTAATTTTCCATCCAGATTTCAACAACAATCTCATCAACAACAACCACCTTTAGATAAAAAGCCCACCAATAAGGATAATACAAATGCTTTGATGGTGGTGATGAAAGATTTTATACAAAATATGAACATAAAGGTGGATCGTATAGAAGTAACTCATGGGGCTTCTATTCGTAATTTAGAGGTACAAATGGTCAACTTGCCCAAGCACTAAAACAAATAACTCAAGAAGCTCTTCCTAGTGATACTTAAGTAAACCCTAAAGGTCCCAATAAGGATAAATGCAATGCACTTACAACAATGAGTGGACCTTTAGTAGAAGATGAAGGGAAAGTGGAATGTAAGTCCTGTAAGTCCCTTTATGTCTTTGTTGGCATTCCTGTGTGCAAAAAATAGAATCTGTTTATTTTACTTAATATTTTTTCTACCTTTATGTATAGTACTTTACTTTTGATTAATATTGCACACACTAATATAGCACTTAACACTAATATATGTTTGTATGATACACACACAATCGAGTGGTTGAGAATATTTATTTCATGTTAAAATGAGTTTTTACTTGTATGTGTTTCCTTGAGTTAGTGGGTATTTGTGGCTTTTTAATTAGTGAAGTTTTACCTTAAAAAAACTTATTTTTAGTGGCTCGTTACGGTCTCGCTAAGGTCTTGTCAGTTGCTCACCGAGATGGTTGGCGAAGGGCCAGCGAGTGTGCACAGGGTGGAACTATGACTCGTTGAACCTCATTGACATCTTGCACGGGTGCACAGTAAGGTCAACGAGTGTCGTACAAGCTAAAAAATTATCTATAAGTACCCCTTTCTCTCTCTTAATTATTATACCTCGGGGTGTCCAAAAATTGGACCAAACTAATTAAAAACGAAAAACTGAACCGAATCGAACAGGACCAAACGGTTTTGTAAATCAAACAGTCCAGTTTGGTTTTTATTTATTCAAACCGTTTTACAAACGGTTCGGTTTGATTATAATAATTTTTAAACCGGACCGTAAAATTATTTTTAATATATTATTCTTTAAAAAAACCAACAAATATATATTAATTATATATCTTCTCATAAACAAAATATGCAACCCTAATTCCCTAACTTAATTTTAATATATTATTTATTAATTAATGTATTATTGTATTTTGTTGTACAATTTGTGAAAATATTTAGCTCTATATTGTAATTGATTCTATGATTATTTTTAGAATATTTATATAATTTATGTAGGATGGTTATTGAGGCCTCACGAAGTGCATAGCCAAGTGTCTAAGAAAGGTCCGCAAGGGTTGAAAAATTAGCTATAAATACCCCCATCTTTCTCTATTAATTACACCTTCTCATTTACTTTCTCTACACTTTTTTTATATGATTTTTGTGTTGCATAAAATTCGACTTTGTGAAAAATATTTTCTTGAGCTCTCAAAATTTATTTTACGACTAATATGTTAAGTGTTGTTCAATATTATTGATTTGGAGGAGTTAAAAATATTATTTGGATATTTTGGGGAAAATTTATATTCTTAAAATGAGTTTTCATTGTCTTAATATATTGTGTGTGTTTCTGTATTGAACAATGAGGTGGTGGTGGAGTTTGCTAAATTAATTTATAAAATGAAGTTGTTATACTAACAATACATCGAGTGTATCTAATTGTTATTACAAGGTGAGGATTTTTCTCCAAAATCATTTATGGGTAAAAATTATATATATTGTTCACACATACTAATTACAGGTACAAGTATCACACTGTATCGTGGTATGGCTCTAAAGGTGAGCCAGATTTAGTGTGGATCAAAGTACCTGTGGTGACAACTAGTGATAGTAGCCTAGGTTGTTAGGACATTTGGTCTCGACTAATAGAGGTATTGGTGTTTTCCTTATAAAGTCTGTATAATTGTTTATTTTCATTTAGTGAATTTGGCTGCTAAGTGGTTGCCTTAAGCAACTTGTGGATATTATCTCTTAGGATTAGAGCTTAAGTAAGTTTACCACATTATATTATTGTGCTTACTTGCTCTGTTGCATGAGTTAGTACAATTATAGTATCCTCGATATATGTGCCAACATATATAGGCTATACTGAGATTGGAAAGCATTTACTTCTTATCTTTATTGTCTGATATTTATTATACCTTTTTATCTATTTTAGCTGCTATTTGTTTTATTGTTTTCGCTACCTATACGAGAGCTACAAGTCCTTAGGTATCTGTATCACCTAGACTTAGTTGTTCATTGAGTTAGGACTCTCTCAGTTGAGATCCTACATATCCACTTAACCAATACAACATCCATTGTATACATATACATGGAATGGAGAGGACCACACTTATAGCAATGTCTACACCAATTTTAACCCATCATACTCATACTATCAAAATTCAGATTGGGGTAGGGATGGCAATTTGACCCGACAGTTCGGGTACTCGCTGGTATCTGACCCGTTCGGGTCAGTTCGGTTTGGGGCAAAATGGTTCGGAAATGGATCAGAGCATTATCCATTTGATTTAAAACAGTTCGGTTCAGTTCGATTCGGGACACCATTCGGGTACCCGTTTATTTACTAAAAATTTTAATTACATAAAAATTTATAATAATTTTTTTTCCAATTTTTTTTAAAAATGGGTCAACAGTTCAGTTTTTTTGACCAGTGGATATTACTCGAACTGAACCGAATCCGTTTTGTCTGAAACGGTTCAGTTCAATTTGAACCGCGAGTCAAAACGGTTCTGGTCGGATCTGACCCGAACCGATCTGTTGCCATCTCTAGATTGGGGGAGTCAATCTAACAACTCTTGGATCTACAATCAAGAGGAAAGACCTTCTACATGGTCAACATATGCAATGGACTACTACCATCATCCACAATCGACCCCACATGAGGAAGAATCATCCCATGAGAATGACTTCAAATATTGTATGGAATTCATGCAAAGCTTCATAATTAAATGCAAATAAGTGGAACAACAAGTGAAGAAGCTTGATTATGACATGGGGGAGCAACCAAAGGATTTATCTAGCAACCTCACCCAAAACCAAGGCTTTTTGTTTAGTGACATAAATATCAACCTAACTATAGATGATAAAGGGCCAACTATGAAGATAATTTTTATAATTTGGGTGAAGTACAAGAGGTAGTGTTGAGCATAGAGTATCAAAGGCATGTGGTAGAAGATGAACTGATGAACACTATTTTGACTTATGTTTTGTTATATTTTTAAGCATTCATTTTATGTTTTATTTTATTCTTTTAGTGTTTTGAAAGGTATTTATGTGTTTTGTAGGTTTGTGGACTCTTAGATGAATATTGGATTGAAATGACACAAAAAGAGAGAAAATGGAGTAACAAAAGCCAGAGAATGTAAGGCTTACATTGTGGGAGTCAAAAACTATGTAAGGATTACATGCAAGGCAAAATAAACGCGCTCTGTGGCATGAGAAAATGCGTGCCGCAGTGGGGAGGTCTCTGTTTTCTATTCTGGAGCCAAAAATCTATGGGCACCGAGGCTGGTAAAAATGTGCGCTGCAGCGAGCGTGCCAAAACTGCCCAAAAATCCTAAAACGCGTGTGCCACTTCATTCCTCCTATAAATACCACATTATATCTCTCCCAAACACAAGTTTTCACAACAATTTTCTTCCTTCCCCAAGTTGCTGTTGCAGCAAGGGTTTTCCACCCAAAATCAAGAGAAGACCCTCCATTGTTGAAGCTACTCCAAGGAATTGAGAAAGGGGATCAACCAAGTTCAAGGAATTGGAGCTGGAGGATTCATTGGGGTATTTTTATTGTATATCTTTTTCTTCTCTTTGATTTTGTGGTTTGCCTCCCATGACTAAATTGATTGACACCAATTTAGTTATGGTTGGCTAATTTATGTACTTGGAGATATTAGTATTGCTTCCAATAATTTTGTAATTTAATAATATTTGAGTTTTGGATTTATTTCTTGTTCATGTTTTTAATATTTCTGATTATAAATTAATGATGAGCTAAATCTTAATTTGTGGTTAGAGAGGATATGTTAGAATTTAAGCATTAAAAATATCATCTTTGCTTTATTGTGCATTATGAACAAGTGCCTAATTTAATTGCATTGATTTGTGTTAAATTAGGTGATTAAAATATTTCCTTTAGCTAATTCCAATTGATTAGTTAACGGTCCGGATCAAAGGCGTTAATTAATTGATTATAGTGAAAATTGCCATTGATTTGGGATTTTCTAGGTTTAGTGAAAAAATCATTAAATTCGACTTTTAATTGAATTGCTTAATTTGTTCTTTCCATGAACGGATAGCAAGCTAAGATTCCTATTTACATCCATCATCCCCACCTTGGTTGTGATTTCTTTTATTTGTACTTTATTTTAGTTTTAAGAATTTATAATCTTTTCTTCAATCGATAATTGTTAGAATATTTATGATTGTTTATTCGACTGAATAAGAAAATAAATAACGTTTTAAAACCACCGCAATTCCTTGAGAGACGATCTTGGGAGTATACTTATCACTCATTACAAGTGATTCGTGCACTTGCGAGCTTTTTATAAAATACAAAATTTGACTGTCAAGTATTTGTGCATCAATGTAAGCCTTACATTCTCTGGCTTTTGTTACTCCATTTTCTCTCTTTTTGTGTCATTTCAATCCAATATTCTTTTAAGAGTCCAAAAACCTACAAAACATATAAATACCTTCCAAAACACTAAAAGAATAAAATAAAACATAAAATGAATGCTTAAAAATATAACAAAACGTAGGTCAAAATAGTGTTCATCAAATACCCCCAAACCTACATTTTGCTAGTCCTCTAGCAAAACTAAAATTAAACTACACTAACCTAAATCACTTCCGTGGATTATCACGGTTGCATTTAACATATGCAACAAGCCTTTAAACCTCTAGGTTGCCCTAGTAGATGAGCTAAAGTCTCGTGAGAGTATCCAATGATGATACTCACAAACATCAAACTAAAAAGACAAATAACAATACTACAAGTATAAACTACAAACTTATATCAACAAAATTTTTCATGCTTCAGTTTATAATCGAGGCTCATACATAAGTTTATCCAATCATCTTAACACATTAAGGATTCATCATGCAAATCAGTTTCGCATCACAAGTGCATACTCCAATACTAAAAATATATATATATATCAATATTAATTCTCCCAAACCTAGTGTTAAGAATCTGAATTCGCTTCAACTCTATTCCTCATAAGATTCACTCTTAATATCATACTGATCCTATGGGTTCAAACACTCAACAAAGTATATGCGAATAGAAGTTATGTAAAGAAATGTGCTAATAGATTCACATATGATTAAACAAGAAAGGCTCAAAAAGTGTATAACATTGATCTCATGAAAGGAATCAAAAGATAGGATTTATGAAAAAATCACATTACTATTCTCATACATCAATTAAAATCCTCAAGCAAAAACTTCAAGTGTATGCCCTAGAATGAATGAAAATGCATTGACTTTAAGAAAAATTATTTCCTATTTTTCTTTTTGTATTAACTATTTCACCATTTGAATAACTTTAGGGTCACAATAATAATTTTTTTTTTACTATTATTTTTTTATGGACCCAAATACATGTGTATTTTGTGAAAGGAAACTTTTAGTTTTTTTTGTTGGCTATAGGAATTCCCTTATATCTTTTAAAGTCAAGCATGAATGAAATAGGCAAACACTTAAAATTTAACTCAAATTATTTAATCTAAGCAATACAATTAAATCTATGATTCTTCATTAGATGTTAAAAATCCTAACATTCAATGCAAAAACTTATAGAAATCTTCTAACAATTTGAAATAATAAGAAAAGTGTTTAAAAGAGTAGAATAACAATTATCTCTCAGAATGAAAAGTTCTTCGTTCAACAATCATCTCACAAGGTAGTCTCTACTCTTTGATTCTTAAACACAAAATTCGGGTTCATCTCAATTTCAATATTAAAAAGCATGAAGTATGAACTATAAACAAAAACTAACTTTTACAACTAACCTTGAATAGGTATAAGAAATCAAACAAAAAATGTATAAAGATTCAATTACTCACTTTAAATTAAAAAGAAAACATGATAGTTTTGTATCAAAAAGTTTTTATTGGACTTATTTGTAGTGGTAAGTATTTCCGCCTGTCACGAGGGTGACCCGAGTTCCTTCCCCGACAACGGCGCCAAAAACTTGATGCTCAAATACTTGATAGTCAAATTTTGTATTTTATAGAAAGCTCGCAAGTGCACGAATCACTTGTAATGAGTGATAAGTATACTCCCAAGATCGTCTCTAAATGAATTGCGGTGGTTTTGAAATGTTATTTATTTTCCTATTCAGTCGAACAAACAATCCTAAACATTCTAACAATTGTCAGTTGCAGAAAAGATTGTAAATTCTTAAAACTAGAATAAAGTGCAAATAAAAGAAATCACAACCAAGGTGGGGATGATGGATGTAAATGGGAATCTTAGCTCGCTATCCGTTCATGGAAAGAACAAATTAAGCAATTCAATTAAAAATCAGATTTAATGATTTTTTCACTAAACCTAAAAATTCCAAATCAATGTCAATTTTCACTACAATCAATTAATTAACGTCTTTGATCCGAATCATTAATTAATCAATTGGAATTAGCTCAATGAAATATTTTAATCACCTAATCTAACACAAATCAATGCAATCAAATTAGGCACTTGTTCATAATGCACAATCAAGCAAAGATGACATTTTTAATACTTAAATTCTAACATATTCTCTCTAACCACAAATTAAGATTTGGCCCATCATTAATTTATAATCAGAAATATTAAGAACATGAACAAGAAATAAATCCAAAACTCAAATATTATTAAATTATAAAATTATTCTTCCAATCATTGGAAGCAATACTAATATCTCCAAGTATATAAATTAGCCAACCATAACTAAATTGGTGTCAATCAATTTAGTCATGGGAGGCAAACCACAAAATCAAAGAGAAGAAACAGATATACAATAAAAATACCCCAATGAATCCTCCAGCTCCAATTCCTTGAACTTGGTTGATTCCCTTTCTCAATTCTTTAGAGTAGCTTCAACAATGGAGGGTCTTCTCTTGATTTTAGGTGAAAAACCCTTGCTGCAACAGTAGCTAGGGGAAGGAAGAAAATGGTTGTGATAACTTGTGTTTGGGAGAGATATAATGTGGTATTTATAAGAGGAATGAAGTGACACACGTGTTTTAGGATTTTTGGGCAGTTTTGGCACGCTCACTACGGCGCACATTTTTACCCACCTCGGTGCGCATTGAATTTTGGCTCCAGAATAGAAAATAGAAAACTCCCCGCCGCGGCGCGCATTTTCTCATTCCGCGGCATGCATTTTTTTTGCCTTGTATGTAACCCTTACATAGTTTTTGACTCCCAATGTAAGCCTTACATTCTCTGGCTTTTGTTACTCCATTTTCTCTCTTTTTGTGTCATTTTAATCCAATATTCTTCTAAGAGTCCAAAAACCTACAAAACACATAAGTACCTTCCAAAACACTAAAAGAATAAAATAAAACATAAAATAAATGCTTAAAAATATAACAAAACATAGGTCAAAATAGTGTTTATCATGAACCCAATGACATTTTTGAGAAGTACGTTTTAGCCAAAGAGGAGGAAAGAGAGGCTCCTTTAATTTTAGACACGACATTAGCAATTACCATAGGGCTTCACTTTAATACTCAAAATAGGGAGATCAACTTGATCATTAAGAATGAAATGATAACCTTTAAATTTATCTAGATAAGGACCTTCCTAGAGATACCGGTGGGAACTATTGGTTGGATCTTGAGGGTGAGCATGAGGAGTGCAATTTCAATAAGGAAGGTCCAACCAATCCATTTAATGTGACCTTTGGGCAAGCAATTGGTGTTGGAAGTTCTGAAAATGGGTCAAGATGCCATTAAGAAGAGGAAAAAGGTTTGGAACCCTATAAGAAATCAAGATGATCTTGGCTCAACAACCGTTAAAACCATTAAGCGTTTGATCCCAAAATACTATGTGTATTATTGACCTTGATGGATAATGGTGGTCTAGTCAAGGACCTAAAATGTAATGGTTCTTAGGAAGCAACCCAAAGAATTAAAACCCTTCCTTTTGTTTTACACTTTGATTATCAGTTTTATTTGTTTGAATTTTTTTAGATGAATAAAGCAAGAGAGGGAGACATTGGGGGTTACATGGACATATCAAGTTGTAAAGACTATGACATCATTGAGAGAGTTTTTCTTTACCCTCTTAAGTTAGTATCTTTGTTTCTTTATGTGTTTGCACATTGAAAATAATGTGCAATTCAAGTGTGGAAGGGTAACTCCATTCTCTTCTTTTGTGATTAGTCACCATTTTTAAAATTTTTAGGTTGTTTTAATAATAAATTAGATAGAAATTGATAAAAATATAGAATCCAAATGCATGTATGCTTAATATGAAATATATGACCTAAATAATAGATTTGGTTGTCATGACTAGGATAGGAAATGTAGTATGTTTATTGAGATATAACATTACTTTAGTTTTTGACTGCTTTGATTCAATTTATGTACACTGCTTATGATTAATTTTGGTGTTCTTAATGAGAGAAAATTTAGTGTAGTTATGCTAGTTGACTAGATCTTTCATGCTTAAGAATTTATTTGATCATCTCTTGAGGCAAAATCCTAAATAGTATTTAGCTTTAGAAATGATTTAAGCCTTTATTTGAATCAATTGATCCTTTCAAAGTAACCATTATTTTATCTTTAGTCACCCATTTGAGCCTAATGAAATACCTTTTGTATCTTTAAACTACATGTAAGCCTAACCAAAAATGTGTATCACCTTTATCCTTGCATTCTTAGCTTGTGTGAAAATGTAATAATGTATATGCTATAGAGTAAGGTGAAATGTGAGGTATCCTTAAAAAAACTCACAACACCATCCCTTATGAACAAAAAGGAAATAAAAAGAATAAATTAAAAAAAATAAGTTCCCAGTGTTGTGAAGTTGCAAAAAAAATGTAGAATAAAGGAATAAAAATAATGTGATAGGGTAAACTAAAATATCAAATTAAAGCTCAATTGTGTAGTATATGCTGGATGATGAATAAAAAAGCAAGCTAGGTGTAGAATGAGCCTAAATATCTTTTGCACTTAATTAGTTAGTGTGGGTATATTGGATCAAATATTGTAAATATTATATTTTTGTTATTTTTATTATTTGCACCTATCTATTTTCCATTAGCATAAATAGTTTGCAGTAATAATAGTTCGGTACTTAAATCCTTGTCAATCTAATAATCGTGGGCACAATAACTCTATATTTAAATACTAATCACTTGTATATTGACCCTTATACTTACAGATTCCATGTAAGTTATTTTCGTACATTTGTTTTTCATTGATTGAGTATTTGTTGAAAATAAATTAGAACAATTTTTGGAAATTAAAACTTTCATTTTTGTGTGTTCGCCAAGTGCTTGCCAAAGTCTCGCTATTGTATCAATAAAGTGTTAGCGAGGTGGTGTTGAATGGGTCAGTGAGGTTGACTGCTATTACCCTCGCCCCGTGGGGTATTACCCCCACAGGAACTTATCGCCTATGTAGTGAGGACATAAGCAAGGTGTTTGTGAGCTCATTGGAAGCTCAAGGAATTTTCTATAGATATCCCCATTTCTAAAATTCTTTAAGAAATTACAAAATATGGGCAAACTCTTACATTTTGAAAACTCAAATTTCCATAGAGGAAAAATTGTTTTCTGCTTACGAATTATTAATGTCTTGAGTGTTATTTCATATTAATAATCATGATATTAAGTGTGTCGTATCATTGATGCAAAGAAAAACCAATTTAGTGATTAAACGCATTTTAAGGTGGGTTTTAATTAATGAATTAAAACCCTTTTTTGGACAAAGATTTGTATGCAAGGTATATATGTGCATAGGATTTTCCATAAACCTAGGTTTACACTAAATTGATCTGTTGTGTCTGTACCAAAGCATGTGGCGGTGGGTGATGTGTTAAAATGTGTACTCGCAAGTGTACGAATCACTCGTAGTAAAGTGATAAGCAACTTCCAAGGTCGGTCTCTCAAGGAATTGCAGTGGTTTTAAATAACTAACTTTTTAATCTAAATAGAGTTCTAATGAAAATAAAAGACTAATTAAATAGAGTTCTAGTAAAACTAAAACTCTAAGTAACTAGAATCCTAAAGCTAGTAAAACTGTAAAAAGGTGTTTAATTTGTAACGGGAACAAAGTACGAGCAATTAAACGAAAACAAAATCGCAATTAAACAATCAATTCAGATATATTTGAAGATCAATGGAGGATGTATGGACGTTTAGCTTGGTTAACCATGTTTGCATCGAAAAAGTATGGTGATATGCATGAACGTCCTATATGAATTAAACTACCGGCTTTCCTTTTAATTACGAAACTCCTTTTGGCCGGGGTAGGTTTCTTTGTTGATTAACTAATTAACCGCCTTTGGCCGGGGTAAATTAACTAGCTATCAAATTATGCGCAAGGAAATTATGCCAATCAAATTAATGCTATGACTAAGTCACTAACTTGAAGCTTTGATTAAGTGTTTCGGAAAAGAGTTAAGGTGACGTTCCTCTAACTAAATTCTCAGATTTTTCAGTCTAACTACGAACACCAAATTGGCCCATGATTATTCATAATCAAACATTTAAACATGCTCTTAATCAAAAAGTAATTCATTCATAAATCAATTAAATACACCATACACAATCCTAGCAAACATGGCAACACAAACTAAACATCCATAATGAAACTAGCCGCTCATGTTCATATTGTTATTCATAGACAAATAAAATACGATCATACACTTTAACAAATGGAGAAGATAAATTAATTCTATAACAACAAGGAAAACCTAAATCTAAATACCGCTTATGGATCGGTTGACGTACTCCTCCGTAAGCTTTATCTTCGATCGTCGTTGGCTTCCTTGAATCCTTAGAATGGTATCTCTCGCTTCGTTATAGTGTGGCAACGCTCTCAAAGCTGATTGAATGTCGTGTTTGGGTCGCAAAATTGAGAAGAGGAAGAGTTGTGTATGAGTTGGTCAAGTTCTGGTTGTAAAGGGGGTCTAAAGGGGGTATTTATAGATGTAAGGCATTCCTGATTGCAATAGGAATAGGCGCGCCGCGGCATGCATTTTCCCCGCCGCGGCGCAACACAAAATTTGGAAAATATGCAAAAACCCGAGAGCTCCCCGCCGCGGCATACAATTCCCTCGCCGCGGCGCGCAATGCTTCTATGTTTTCAGGATCAAACCCGAGAGCCTCACGCCGCGGCATGCAATTCTCTCGCCGCGGCGCGCATTGGTTTCCTTCTTTTCACGTCCCCCCTTACATATGTGATGGCACATTATGTAAGGCTTACATATTTGTCTCGTTTAGCCCGTAACTCGTGATCCGAGCGCCGTAAGTGTTCCGTCTTCGCGTGTTTTCATCATTTGACTCATTTTGACGCTAAAAACACCTGAAATGCACTAAAATATACCCGTGACTCCGAATGGATAGATTTATGAAAATAATCGAAATAATAGTCATAATAAATCTATATATCAATCAATCAAGCACAATTAATCACGAAATATTAGTGCTTTTTGAGCACTCATCACAACCCCCAACCAGCTTCTTGCTAGTCTCTAGCAAGTGAAGCGACCTAAAATAAAATTAAAAACAAATGAAATAAACTAACCTAACCTAAATCACTTCCGTAGATTGTCACGGTTGCATTTAGCATATGCAACAAGCCTTTAAACCCCTAGGTGGCCCTAGTGGACGAGTTGTAGTCTCGTGAGGGTTTCCAGTGATGATACCCGCAAACATCGTATGACTCTCAAAACTAATAAAGACTCTAAACATACTTGAATCAACCCATGCATACGTCTCAAAAATTGTTAACAACAAATGACACACGAAATAGTTAAACATCACCTAAACTCAAAAACAGTCCAAACATCAAACTCATCATGGTAATCGAATTTTGAACAACCAATCACACCACAAACCCGTTAGTTATACTATCTGACCGTGTCATGCATGATGTTCATAGATTACATTTTAATATCTCATAAATGTGCAAGTAAAATATGAAAGTGAATTTTTGCACTTATAAACTCCATATGCTCATTTTTCAAACTCATCTCCACTAATATAGAAACTAAACTACCTAGAATCAATAGGACTTCATTAAGCTTGTAAAGTTGTGGCTAGGTATGTGATAATGAAAGTACAAAAATGATGTTTTCATATGATAAGAGTACTTTTTATTTCACAAGCATATTTTCAACTTTTTTTTTTTTTTACCAAATGTTCTTTTCATCCTCCCTTAACTTCAAATGTCCTTTGGATCTTTTGCTTGATTTTCTTCTTTATTCTTGCTTATTATTTCGATCATCAAATTTTTTTTTTTTTTTTTTTTTTTTTTTTTTTTTTTTTTTTGATGAAGCAAGACAAATATAACATAATTGCTCATGAAAATCAAATATTACATCGAGTACTCTTATCACTAAGGGTAGTACAATGTATGTCAATGTTGAGTTCAAGGGTGTGCTATTGATAAAATATTTCGGGAAAGCATGAGAAGTTCAAACGGTCCAAAGATGGCCTAAATCATTTTCTAAGTGGCATTTGTTTCTATTATTTCGCTTCAACATGTTTTCAAATGAGTTCTAGAGATTGTTGAGACTTAAAACATATCATGAACATGCATACATTCCACAAATCAGAATAGTTAAACTAACCATGCAAACTACCACAAGTACCACAAAATTCTCAAATTAGATGAATCCAACATTTATGTGCTTCGTTGCTTAGGTAAAAATCTAACATCTCTCATATGTCATCGTCATTACAATCATATTAATATCATAGATTTCCGGATTGAATCAAGTAGACACGACACTAACTAAAAACAATTCAAGTGACAAAGTTAAAAATTTAAAATTGGTCAAATTTCATGCTCATGGAATATTCTTCCCACCCCCAACCTATTTTCTGCATTGTCCTCAATGTGAACAAGAAGAACAAAAGAAATAAGAAAAAAGTGTGAGAAGTTACCCCCCTTTCGTATGAGATTGTGTTGTTACTCGCTATGCTCCGGTTCACTGTTCCTCGCTTCTCTCATGAAGAATGTATGAACATATATTGAACCTCAAAGTGTATGCACACAATTCACATTCAAACCCAATTTTTAATTATAACTAAGGCAATTGAAAACAGAAAAACATCAAACAAAGTTAAACAATCTAAAACAAAATAAAATAAAATAAAATAAAACAACAAAACAAATGAAGATAAACAAAAGAACATTAGTCCGAAATAAAACTGAAATAAAATAAAACTAAAGAAAAGTACAAATAAGAGGCTTAGTCCTCCATATCTTCGTTTTGTTCATTTTCTTCCTCGGGTTGGTTCGCTGGAGGCACAAATGTGAAATCATGTCCGGGATATTGTGGAGGTGGCTGAAATTGGCTGAGGTCTACTCCACTCTGTGTTAATTGGCAACTCATCATATTGTGGAGTAGGGCTTGGTAATCATGTTGATATTTCATGTGATCACTGAGCCAGGATTGTTGTTGGATTTGGTAATGACGCATCTCTTGCTGACATTGATGCATCTCATTGACCTTTGCTTCTAGATTGATCATCCTATCTTTGGCGGAAGTGTTCCTTGAAGATTCGCCTTTTCTACTTCCCTGTCCACCCTTCGAACCACTCGTAAGGTGTTGCATGTAGGCAAAAGTCAATGTTTCAGCCGGTTGCAATAGGACCTCGCCCGTGTCGTATTTAACTCCATGTTTGACACATAAGGCGGTTATGAGCTGGGGAAAGAAGTAGCTGATGTTGTGATGCTCAGATGAGTACACAACCCTTTGTTGAATCACTAACCCCACGTCAATTGATCGCTCGGTCTCTATAGCAAACTGTAAAATCGCTCTTTCCCGATCCACTGTACTATAATGCCGAGTCGGCATTAATCTTGAGCAAACAAAGTATTGCCAGATTCGGGAATGCGTCCTTAAATGCTTGGCTTGAAAAATATTTACCATATCCCCTTTAAACTCCCACTCACCGTATCCATCGGTTAAGGTGCTAATCACTTCTTCGTAATCAACCTGCGTTAAGTAGGTTTCATACGCACTGTTTTCAATATCCCTCAACCCATAGTACGAGTTGATCACCGTCCTATTAAAAGGGACCTCAATGCCCCTCACCCAAACCATGCCATCTCGTGCTTCCGGTACATTGGCATAAAATTCTCTCACAAGCGAACTAACTCCCGCCTCCGGGGCATAGGCAAATTTCTTCCAACCTAGTCTCTCAACTATGTCGGATATTCCCATTACTCCTAAATGCCCAAAATCCATTCCCCTCTCATTTACAAAACCTTTATTTCTTTTGGCGGCACCCTCGTACCGCTCTTGCGCTTCTCGGCTTACAAACCGAGAAGCATCGTATGTCCTATCTTCGACCACTTTTCCCTTTCCTTTGGACCTACTACTCTCACCAACTTTCCTTTTAGGAGCCATTTCAGATTTTAATCCCAATAAATTTAGTCTACAATCTTGTAATCCAACAATTTCACAAAACCCCCAAAATTATGTCCCCTCTTCTCCAAGTTTTTCACTTAATTCCCAAATTCATACAAATTTTCACGATTTCCAGGAAATGAATACTGAATTGAAAGAGAAAAGTGACGAATTTACCTCTGTAGCACGCAAATGAAGTGTTGGAGCAAAAACCCCAATTTGGTCTTGAAACCCTAACCTTGAAATTGGAGAGGAATCTTGATTTTGGAAGAGATTCTGATGAAATTGAATGGAGAAAAGTTGTTAGTGATGATGAAATGATGGAATGGTGAAGAAAAGTTTTGATTTTGGTGGAGATTGGTGAAGAAATTGAAGAGAGAAGTAAAGAGAAAATGAGAAAAAATGAGGGAAAATTTTGAAGTTTGAATGAAATGAATTTTTGGTTTCCCCGAGTGCTTTTCTGCCCAGTTTTCAGAGGCGCGCCGCGGCATGCTTTTTCCTCGCCGCGGCGCAGTTAAAATTTTTAAAACCGTGCGTGAAACAGAGAGTCTCTCGCCGCGGCACAAATTTTCCCCGCCGCGGCGCGCACATGTTTTCAAAATTTGGTTCGTGAGACAGAAAGTCCCTCGCCGCGGCACAAATTGTCCCTGCCGCGGTGCACACATTTTTTTGAAAAATTGTTGTAAAACAGGAAGTATCACGCCGCGGCACAAATTGTCCCCGCCGCGGCGCACAAATTTTTTTGAATTTTTTTTTTTTTTTTTTTATTTATTAATTTATTCGCAATGCCTTCACCCCCAACCTAAAATGGAAAATGTCCTCATTGCATTAAAAGATTAAAAATATGATAAATAAAAATAAAATAAATAAAAACGATAAAAAAAATACGATACCGAATGGGTGCCTCCCATTAAGGGCTTAGTTTAACGTCTTAGCAAGACGTGACTGATCTCGTGTCAAGGAGGGTTAAATATGTAATTGTACTGCTTATTTCCTCCCATATCTTTCTTGAAATGAGCTTTAGTCCTCCAAGTTGGGTTTTTGTAATTAGAATGCTTAATGCGTTCTTTGTAGGCATCATCCCGACTTAAATTTATCTGCTTGTCCTTCCCTCTCCATTCAACGTTTCGAACCTCAATTCTGTTACTTTTGCTATCCTGCAATTCAATGTTAGAAGAAATAGGAGAGGGTTGAAAAGTTCCAAATGTTACAGTCTCTCCACAAACCGTCATTGTTAACTTCCTATTATGGACCTCAATAGTTGTCTTGGTTGTGGCCATGAAAGGTCTACCAAGAATAATTGTATGTTCCTTGTCCTGAAGAAAATTTTTGTCCATCTCAAGCACCACAAAGTCCACTGGTACAATAAACTTGTCCACCTGTACCAATAAATTTTCCACTATTCCCTTTGGGTATTGAATCGAACCGTTTGCAAGTTGAAGGGTCATCCTTGTTTCTTTAAGCTTTCCTAATCCTAGTTGCAAGTATACTGAATATGGCATTAGGTTTATACCTGCTCCTAAGTCTAGCATAGCCTCGAATACCCTCTTATCTCCCATAGTGATGTTAATGTGGAAACTACCTGGATCTTTTATTTTGAGAGGTAAGTGCGGTTGGATTATTGGACTACCAATTTTTGACATCTCATTCTCTTTGCTTCTATTCTTCTTGATGATAAAGTTCCTGCAATTTGGATCATAAGTTGAGCTGTTTTTTATAATATCCAAAAGAGGTAAATTACAATTAAATCCAGAAAATAAAGCAAGAGTGTCAGAGTATTGCTCATCCTGATTTTTCTCCTCAAACTGGTTTATTGGTGGTATTGGTGGTCGGTATGGGTCCATTGACTTGTGCAATCGAAAAATGTTGGGTGTTTCTTTCTTGGGAAGTTCATTTGGATTGGTATTAAGCTCATCATCTCCTTTGAGAGTTGAATCCTCACCTTCAAAGTTACCTGTACTAGACAACAAAACATTAGAATTCTCAGGTAAATTATTAAGTACCTCCTCATCATTTTGAAAGACTGTGATCGCCTTTGCTTGTTCAGGTTGACTAGGCAGCTTTCCCGTCTCTTGTTTGTACATTTGTTCCGCTAGCTGCCCCACTTGCATTTCCACTCTTTTGATTGATGCTTCCATAGAGTCCATCCTACCACTACAAGATTGTATAAAATTGTTTAGGGTTTCCTCTACGGTTGGCTTATTTTGTGGAAATTGTCGGTTTACATTTTGGCCTTGAGCTTGGTTTTGGACAAATGGTTGGCTATTGTTCTGTTTCCATCCAAAATTAGGGTGATTCCTCCATCCAGGGTTATAGGTGTTTGAATAAGGGTCGTTCCTAGGTCTAGGTTGGTACCCTTGCATTAAATTCGCCTCTTCAGTAGTGCCTGTATAAGGATCACCTGCAAAAGAACAAACATTAGCTCCGTGTCCATATGAACCACAAACTCCACATACCTCGTGTTTTGGCATCTGATTAACATTGGAGGTTGTGAGAAGTTGCACTTGTTTCGTCAATTCAGCAAGTTGCATGGCCATTTCATTGTTGGAGCCTAATTCGTGGACTCCAGCTCTTCTTCCTCTAGCGCTCTTTTGTTGGGAGTTGGCTCCCAACATCTCGAATAACTCATAAGTTTCATCCGCTGTTTTCTCACCCATAGCTCCTCCTGCAGCGTTGTCAACTGTGAATTGACATTGTAGCGTCAATCCGTCGTAGAAAAACTGATTCTGTAACTGCAACGGGAAGTGGTGATGTGGACATTGTATCAACAGCAATTTGAATCTGTCCCAAGCCTCGTGGAAGGGTTCTCCGTCCATCTGCGAAAAAGTAGCAATCTTTGTTCTTAGATCAGATGTCTTTTGATGGGAATAGAACTTACCCATGAATTTATTGTAAACATCGTCCCATGTGACCAAAGAACCGGGTGCTAACGTCATTAGCCAAGACTTAGCTCTATCCTTGAGAGTGTATGGAAAACACCTCATGCGTAGTTGATCTTCACTAAGTCCCTGCAATGGAAAAGTTTGCACAGTAGCATATAGTTCACGCATAAAATTTAAAGGATCTTCATTAGGGATACCGTAAAAGGAGGGAAGCATGGAATAATGAATATTTTTCAATTCATAATTCCTAGCCGCCTCTGTAAGTCGAATGCACGATGTAGCGGTCCCAATGATCGGTCTTGCAAACTCTTTGTTCATCATTTGCCTAGCTACGTTTTCACCCATTGCTGCTTGTAATTGTTGTTGGACTTCTTCCTCTTGAAATTGATTGTCCAGTTTCTTTGATCGGTGTTTGACTCTATGAATGTTGTCAATGTAAGGAGAGAGTTCCTTGTTAAGTGATCTCCTACCCTGCATGCACAAATAAAAAGCAAACAAAGATCAAGGCAGCAGTGAAATTGGAAATTAAGCGCTATTTTTTGATTTTTTGATTTTTTTGATTTTTTTGGATTTTTCGAATAAATAAATAAATAAAATAAATAAATAAATAAAATAAACAAATAAATAAAATAAATAAAAAAAATAAATAAATAAATCAGAAACTCTAAAAAGTTAAAAAGAAAATTATCTAAAACGCCAATTCCCCGGCAACGGCGCCAAAAACTTGATGTGTTAAAATGTGTACTCGCAAGTGTACGAATCACTCGTAGTAAAGTGATAAGCAACTTCCAAGGTCGGTCTCTCAAGGAATTGCAGTGGTTTTAAATAACTAACTTTTTAATCTAAATAGAGTTCTAATGAAAATAAAAGACTAATTAAATAGAGTTCTAGTAAAACTAAAACTCTAAGTAACTAGAATCCTAAAGCTAGTAAAACTGTAAAAAGGTGTTTAATTTGTAACGGGAACAAAGTACGAGCAATTAAACGAAAACAAAATCGCAATTAAACAATCAATTCAGATATATTTGAAGATCAATGGAGGATGTATGGACGTTTAGCTTGGTTAACCATGTTTGCATCGAAAAAGTATGGTGATATGCATGAACGTCCTATATGAATTAAACTACCGGCTTTCCTTTTAATTACGAAACTCCTTTTGGCCGGGGTAGGTTTCTTTGTTGATTAACTAATTAACCGCCTTTGGCCGGGGTAAATTAACTAGCTATCAAATTATGCGCAAGGAAATTATGCCAATCAAATTAATGCTATGACTAAGTCACTAACTTGAAGCTTTGATTAAGTGTTTCGGAAAAGAGTTAAGGTGACGTTCCTCTAACTAAATTCTCAGATTTTTCAGTCTAACTACGAACACCAAATTGGCCCATGATTATTCATAATCAAACATTTAAACATGCTCTTAATCAAAAAGTAATTCATTCATAAATCAATTAAATACACCATACACAATCCTAGCAAACATGGCAACACAAACTAAACATCCATAATGAAACTAGCCGCTCATGTTCATATTGTTATTCATAGACAAATAAAATACGATCATACACTTTAACAAATGGAGAAGATAAATTAATTCTATAACAACAAGGAAAACCTAAATCTAAATACCGCTTATGGATTGGTTGACGTACTCCTCCGTAAGCTTTATCTTCGATCGTCGTTGGCTTCCTTGAATCCTTAGAATGGTATCTCTCACTTCGTTATAGTGTGGCAACGCTCTCAAAGCTGATTGAATGTCGTGTTTGGGTCGCAAAATTGAGAAGAGGAAGAGTTGTGTATGAATTGGTCAAGTGAGTTCTGGTTGTAAAGAGGGTCTAAAGGGGGTATTTATAGATGTAAGGCATTCCTGATTGCAATAGGAATAGGCGCGCCGCGGCATGCATTTTCCCCGCCGCGGCGCAACACAAAATTTGGAAAATATGCAAAAACCCGAGAGCTCCCCGCCGCGGCATACAATTCACTCGCCGCGGCGCGCAATGCTTCTATGTTTTCAGGATCAAACCCGAGAGCCTCACGCCGCGGCATGCAATTCTCTCGCCGCGGCGCGCATTGGTTTCCTTCTTTTCACGTCCCCCCTTACATATGTGATGGCACATTATGTAAGGCTTACATATTTGTCTCGTTTAGCCCGTAACTCGTGATCCGAGCGCCGTAAGTGTTCCGTCTTCGCGTGTTTTCATCATTTGACTCATTTTGACGCTAAAAACACCTGAAATGCACTAAAATATACCCGTGACTCCGAATGGATAGATTTATGAAAATAATCGAAATAATAGTCATAATAAATCTATATATCAATCAATCAAGCACAATTAATCACGAAATATTAGTGCTTTTTGAGCACTCATCAGTGGGGCTTCGAAGGAGATCCAGATTTAGCTTTGGATCACAGTTGTTGTGGAGACGGCAGATGAGGGCAACTTAGACGCAGTTGAACATGGCTTCTGTTGGTACAGATATTAACATATTTCTTTAGGTTGTAAATTGTGGATTTACTTTTTTAGTGAATTGCTTATTGTCGAGTTGTTACCTTAAGCAGCTCATGGATGTTACTACTTAAGGCCGGTACCTAAGTGGATTTACCACGTTATATTATTGTGCATGTATGCTCTATTATTTGCATGAGTACAATCATAGAGTTGTTCAAATATGTTCCAACATATGAGGGTTTCTCTAAGATTAAAAAAAATTTATTGTTTATTTGTACTTGCTTATATCTTCTTTTTTCTGTGTTAATATCTTATCTATTTTTATTTCCTGCTGCTCGTACGAGAGGCGTGAGTCCTAAGGTTTCAATGTCACCTTTCCACATTTATGCACCAAGTATGGACTTTCTCAATATATATATATATATATATATATATATATATATATATGGTGACATCCTTCTGCATTGGCGACGAGTCAAGTGCCACAATCTCATTCATCATTTTTTATCTACATAAGCCAAAGCCCATAGCACGAGCGATGCTACATATGTGGTAACATCCACAAATTCCTTAAAGTAAACCCTTGGCAGCAAGAAATTCATAAATAAGTAAATCAACAGTATAAATGTAAATACCTCTACCAATTGAGACACCTACCCTAATTGCACTTAAGCTTCCCTTACTTCCTGTCAACATAGCATCTAATCAAAGTAGATCCAAGCTCATCCCTAAAGCTGCATCACTACGTGATGTGATCAACTACTAATGGATTAACACCTATTATGCAATTATGTTTCGACGTTGTGATAACTCTACGAAAATAGAGTCATTATATCATTTTTAAACTTAATATTAACTTATCTAATTAAATAAATAATATTTTTTGAGCTAAAATATTAAAATAAGATAAGTTTTGGGTCAAATGAAAAAAATGGATGAGAGTATAATTTTTGGAAATTTTCTAGAATTTTTAGGAATTTTTTATTAATTTTTTAATGCAGGCAGATGCATATAGAAGTATCCGAGATGTCCTTAGAAATATCCAGACACATGTGGATGCCAGTTGGGTGTCACGCAAGCCACGCCAACGAATCATGAAGCACCAGGTGTCAAAACGTCACAGTTAGCGTGCCACATGTCAGCACGAAATTCATTTTGAAAAATGTCGAACGGTCCGCACATCAAGTCACGCAAGCAATGCCAGCGAATCACGATGCGCCGTGTGTTGCTAGCCTCTTGCAGCGTTCCACGTGTCGCAGGCGCACAACCCCTTATTTCTTCGTGCCGCATGTCACGCTCTGGTTTGCTCTGCCCTTTTTAAGTGCCAAATGTCGTTTTCTGATTAGGCAGCACCTATTTTTTAAGTGATTTTCATCCAACCATTGATTTAAAAGCTGATCGAACAGTCCAGATTTCATTTGAGACATTTTTCAAGGGTTGTAACTTCAACACCACCAATTTTGGGAAAAACAATTTTTTTAAAGTTTTTCACCATTTTTTAGCAAGAGGCAAGGGTTTGAAGTTTTTGGAGCAAAAAGAGACAACTTGAGAGCATTTTTGGAGAGATTCTACACAACAATTTTACTATTCAACTTTTTCTCTTGCTTTTATTGTTTTAAAAATAGGTATTATGGAGTAGAAATTTTGTTCTAGGGATTTTAATGGAACCCCATTCTTTAAACATTATTGTTTAATGTTTATTTAATATTATTAAAGTGTTTGGATTATCTAATTTAATGTGCTTAGTGCTCTTAATTAAATTGGCCATTGAATTAGTTGATTTGTTAATTTTATTTGCAATTGAAAAATTGATATGAAATTGTGAACATGCATTAAATTAGCATATGTGTAATAAGGAATAAATTTTTATTATTTTTTAGGTAATCATTTTTTAAACTCTAGGTACTTAATGACTCATGTATGCTTAGATGGCCATAGACATGTGGGCTAGGTTTATATAGATTAGGATTAACATGACCATATACATGTGGGTGATAATTATTTGAGTAGAGTTGATTAATAATCCATAAATTTTACTTACTATTAATGAGACGTGAAATAATTGGGAGTAGAATGGAGGAAGTTGAATCCCTAGATTTCCTTTAATTGTGTTAAAAACTATTTTTGTCCAAGAGTCATCATTAGTGATGGGAGAAGTCATTTTTGCAATAGAATTTTTAAATTCCTACTCACAAAGTACAATGTCAACCATAAAGTAGCAACTCCCTATCATCCCAAAACAAGTAGGCAAGTTAAGGTTTCTAACCGAAAAATAAAGAAGATACAAGAGAAGACAGTCAATCTCTCTCAAAAAGATTGGTCCATAAGGTTAGAAGATGCTTTATGGGCATATAGGACAGCATTTAAGACACCTATTAAGATGAGTATATATCCATTTGTGTATAAAAAGGCGTGTCATCTTCCGGTGGAATTGGAACACAAGGTCTTTTGGGCTTTGAAAGAGTTGAATATAGATCTCAAGGTAGCCGATGAGAAGAGAAGGTTGAAAAAAAGGGTAAATTTTCTATCAAAGAGGCTTATAACATGTTAATTAAGTCGCTAGGTAACTAGATCACACTGGAATCTGGATAAGATTATGTAAATCCAAAATTCATGAAAGGTATAAGATCTTTTTGTGGAAAATGTTAACAGGTGACATACTAACAAGGAAAGTTATTAGCATATAAATGAATCTTGATGATTATAGCTACCCTCACACTGAACATCCATTTATTATATGTGAAATCCTTCATTCTTGGTGGCTTTACTTGAAATGGAGCGTCCTTTAGAGGTTTATAGCTAAATTAGATATCTTATCCTATATCAAACTCATTCTCAACCCACCACGCATTTTATTGCATGAGAATCTACAATCTCAAGAATTTACATTAGTTGTAGTAATCATGTTAGAAACTCTGTGGCATACAAGAAACAAAGTGGTCTTTGAGAAAGCACAATTAAATCCGTCCATTTTGAATTCCATCACTAGTAGAATCCGAGAATTTAAAAAGATAATTCTTGAAGATAAAGAACCAAATGACTCTGAACAAGACAGAGTAGTATATGTTCCTAACAAATGGAAACCACCTCCAAATCATGGTGTCAAATATAATGTGAGTATTGAGTAGAAACCAGGTAAGCAATAATTGGTTTTACAATTTCAAATCATGAAGGCAACATTACTGACACTTGACAGCTAAGTCTGTACCTCGAACTTCTAATACTATAGAAGCCCTTGCCTTTCAAGCTACTGTAAATCATGCACTGCAACAAAAGGAAAAAGCCATTTACATAGAGGGTGATGCAAAGCTTGTTGTTCAAGCCATTATAAAGAACAAATGAAAAAACATTTCAATGATGGCTAAGCAAATAGTGGAGACAATACAAGTTTTATTCCAAAAATTTTACATGATTAGCATAAGATGGATTTCAAGACACTTGAATTCTAGAGCTCATAATATTGTCAACAAAGCTCACTTTAGTATATTAGGAGATCATGTTATTGACACTTTTGATTTTCCTACTTTCGCATTGTACTAACATTAGGCAATGATGCCTCTTCTCTTAGCAAGAAAAAAATGTATTTAAAATTAAATTTTTTAAAATAACAAAAAGAATGAAGAAAAATATAAAAATTGATCATTTTTTTTTGTGGTTTACTTTTTCAAGTAGACTAAATTGTTCATAAAAATAATTAATAAACATAAATACTCTAATTATAATAGTTACTAGACCTGATGACATTTGTTGAAAAAACAATTCTTTATTATATTTTTCATTTCATTGCCACTTCAAACTTTAAAATTTGTTTACGTTAATATCATTTATTAAAAACAAATTAGTAAAATAGGCTAAAAATATTTCTTTTCATTATTTATATTTTAAGATGACCCTCACATATATAAAATTACAAATGGGGTGTGCATATTAGAATAACATTAGTAAAAATAGGTTATGTTAGATTATTTTCCAAAAATTTAGGTTAAACTACTTCTGAGGAGGTATGTGTTAAATTTTGACATGTGGTAAAATTAGCTCATGTGGCGAGCTTTAATATCAAAAAATATTTGTGTAAACATAATAAAAATATAGGTACCTTTTTGTAAAGAAAAATAGTTCGGATACCTTTGTGTAAAATAGGTCTAAATTTGGATACCTCAAAAACTATTTAATCTAAAATTTAAGGGTTATATATTTTTATTTTTAAGCGTAAGGGTTATATATTTTCATATACTAGTATTAGTCCAAAAAAAAAATTATATATGATCCGTTGTCACTAATTATTTTTACTCATTATGTCAAAAAAGCTTCTATAAAAAATATAGTGAAATTTTATTGACTAATTATGACAAAATTTTAATTGAACATTTGTTTAATTTGATTGCCCATAATTGAATGATGATTCACTTGAATAAAGTTTGATTAGATAACAAATCAATTTAGAGCTAAGTTAAACACATATTTAACGCATTTTAACTAAATTAAACATCTATTCAATTAGTTGAAATTTATAAATAAACCACCGTACTAGTATAATTGAACATTTGTTCAACTCATTATAACATGTGATAAATTGGTCGAATTTCACATTGATTTGTCAGAATCATAGGATATGTGTGTTCAGTTGCTAAATTTTCATTTCACATGGCCATAACGAAAATGGACAAATGTCAACTTTTCATAAGTTATTACATAATAGGCTGTAGGTGGTGTTTAAATAAGGCCAATTCTATTAACATCCAACAAGGGATTCCAAATGTATACCCTTTGGGTATGTTTTTTATTTTTTCAATTTTGCCCTTTGTGATATAAAAGTTTACTTTCTTATCCAAATGTTTAATTTTAAAGATTTTTGAGTCAAAATTCATAATTTTTGAAAGTAATTTTTACCAAAACCTTAGTAATTTTATTTCTTATTCTTTTGGTATTTTTTAAAGAATTTATTTTAATTTTTCTAAAATAATGTCTAAACAGACTTTAAATTCTTTTATAAAATTTTCTTTTGTTTTTGTGTTTTCTAAATGTTTTAATTTTTCTTTTGAAGTTCCTATTTGTTCTTGTGATAAAATTATATTGTTCATTTTTATCTCTATATATGCTAAAAATATTTTTATAAAATCTTTCTTTAATTCTTTTTTATTTTCAATATTTCGAACTACATTAATTAATTCCTTTATATTAGAGATTTGTGCTTGTGTAAGCATTTTTAATACTTATAGTGTAATCATGTTAATTCTTTATTCCAATTGTAAAGTACTTTGTAAATTATTAACTGTGTTATTTTCTTGAGTAATCCTTTGGTTATTTATTTAATCTGTAATATTAATTTTATTGTTTATTTTTTATAATATTTTAAATAATTTATTTTTCTATTTGAGTTTGGTTGATTATATCTCATTTTAAACATTTTGTTTAGAGCCTTCTTATTAAGTTTTGTTTTATGCTTATGGCTCTGATATCAATTTTTATAGCTGATTTTAATTATTTTGATTTTAAGCTTCAGTTAGCTTATCTTCCAATTTATTCCTTAAATAAATAAAACCCAAAAATTAGGTTATTAAATTCTTCTTTATTTACTTGTACAAATTTTTGTATAAAATAATTTTTTAATATTTTTCCTACCGGATGGTTTATTAAGAATAGTATGCTGGAAACATAATCTGTATAAAAATCTAAAAGAGTGTCAAATCTTTTAAAATTTTCTAAACATATTTCATAATCTTCATTATCAAAATATTCTTCTAACAATTCCATATATTTTCCTTCAAAATATTCTATATTAGTCATAGTTTTTCTTGTTGAGTTCCAAATTCATATTCTTCAACTTCTTGGTCTATCCAACGACTCAGTTCTTGGATTTTCTTATTTTTTGTTATGTCCATTTTTACTAGTTCAAGACTTGCTTTGAGATCTAATTGTTCCTTGTTTTGTCCTTTTACTAAATCATTTCTTTTTTCTTGTTTAATAAAATAATCAATTAATCCTTGTAAATTTTTTCGTTATTTTAGATCTTCCTGTACTTTGTTCAAAGTTATCTTTTATAAATGTTTTAAAACAAATAAGAGATTATTTAAAATAAACTGCATCTTTTAGATTTTCTTGATTTTTAGAATATCTCTTACTTTTACTTCTATAAAGTTTGTCTCAAGTTTCATTTTCAGGGTATTATGTTTATCTTCCATTTATTATGATTCATGCAATATAAATAAGATTTTAATAATATTAATAAAATTTCAAGGTATACTAGCCTCTATTTGCAAACTAACCTGTTTCTGAATATGGATCCACCGCGTTCATCTGCTTCTTAGCTATCTCCTTCATGTTCCAAAGAGTTAAGCCTCACTTTAGATCCAAGCTTCTAGTCTTTCTGACCCTGCTGATCATATGAGATCCGTACTTAACTTACTATAGTAAAAGTGATAGTTTGGATAATGGACTTTTATTCATCACATAGAAAGTTTATACAAACTAGAGAACTAGTAACCTTGAAAGGGTTATTAGTTCTTCCTTATTCCTAGATACATGATAAGTGCTTGGTACTAACATTTCATGATTTATTGTGCTTAATTGTTAAAAATAGATTTGTTATAACTTGTTTATTTGAATATTTACATAAATCTATCAATTTAGAATCACGAGTATGTTTTAGTATATTTCAGGTGTTTTTAGCGTCAAATGAGTTGAATAATACAAACACGCAAAGACGGAACACTTATGGTACTCGGATCACAATTTAGGAGCAACACGAGTCAAATTATGTAAGCCGTACATAACGAGCCAACCAATATGTAAGGGGTACCTATGAAGAATCAGAATACAACGCCTGCTGTGGCGAGGAAAAGTTGTGCCGTAGCGAGAGCCTCTCGAGTTTGGAATTGTTTTCAGAATTATTTCTGTGCCGTGGAAAAGAAATGTGTGTGTCGTAGCGCGCCTATTCCTAGGACAATTAGGATTCTATGTAACCCTTACACTTATAAATACCCCTTTAAGTCTCTCTTTTACAACACTTCAATTTTGAGAATCAAAACGAGACTCAATCAGAATTTTGGAGCTTTTTCACACTCAAAGAAGAAAGAGAACCAATTCTAAGGATTCAAGAAGCCATTGAAGATCAACGATCAAGCTTTTGAAGAAGAACGTGATCCGATCCAATCCAATTGTGGCATTTAGATCTAAGTTTCTTGCTGTTATAGAATTTTTCCCTTTCTTCTTACTTCTTTGAGTTGTATGTTGAATTAAATTTGTTAATAAATATTAATTCAAACATGGTTGGCTAATTTTATTATGGGTGTTTAGTTTATGATGTTATGTTTGTCTAGAACTGTTGTGGTGAATATTTTTATTGCTTTAAGATAAATTAAATTACCTTTTGATTAAGTGCATGTTTAGATGTTTAATTGTGAATTTGCATGGGCCAATTTGAGATTCATAGTTAGGTTAAAAAATATTAGAGTTTGGTGTTAGGAATGTCACCTTCCTTGTGCATGATTTGATTGTTATTTGATATACCTGATCGTAGGATATTGATTAGTTAATCAACAAAGAGAATTATCCAATCGTAAGAATTTTGGTAATTAAAAGGAAAGCTAGTAATATTTGTTTATTAGAACGTTCATGTTAATTCACCATAACTTTTCGATGCAAGCATGGTCAACCAAACTAAACGTCCATACATCCTCCACTATATTTGAAACCTTTTTGAGTTAATTCAGAATTTGCATATTTGTTTTCTTTAATTGTTCAATACCATTGATCTTGCTTACAAATCCAACTTTGTTTACAGTTTTATTAGATTTAGGATTCTAATTATTTAAAATTTTAGTGCTACTAGAATTCTATTTAGTTAGTATTTTAGTTGCTTTAGGACTCTAATTAGATTAATAAAAATGTTGTTTAAAACCTATTTTAATTCCTTGAGAGATCGACCTCGGAGGTTTGCTTATCACTTGCTACAAGTGATTCGTACACTTGCGAGTACTATAATTTGCACAACAAATTTTTGGCGCAGTTGCTGGAGAATTGGCGTTTTAAATAATCTTTTTTTTTTTTTAAACTTTTTAGAGTTTCTAAATTAGATTTATTTACTTTAGTTGAATTTTATTTTTTATCTTTTATTCAAAAACACAAAAAAAATAAAATAAAAATAAAAAATAGTGCTTTTATTGTTTGCAATTTCTCTGCTGCCTTGATCTTTTGTTTGTGCATGCAGGGATAGGAGGTCACTGAATAAGGAACTCACTCCTTTCATCGATAACATTCATAGGATCAAACACCTATCAAAGAAACTGGATAATCACATTCAAAAGGAAGATGACCAACAACAATTGAAAGCAATAATGGGTGACAACAAGGGTAGGCAAATGATGAATAAAGAATTTGCAAGACCTATCATTGGGACTGCCACATTGTGCATTCAACCGACAGAGGCAGCTAGGAACTATGAATTGAAAAATATTCATTATTCCATGCTTCCCTCCTTTTACAGTATTCCTAATGAGGATCCTCTAAATTTTATGCGTGAACTTTATACAACTGTGCAAACTTTTCTACTGCAAGGACTTAGTGAAGATCAATTAAGGATGAGGTGTTTTCCTTACACTCTCAAAGATAGAGCTAATTATTGGCTCATGACCTCGTCACCTGGTTCTTTGGCTACTTGGGACACTATTTATAACAAATTTATGGGTAATTCTATTTTCCATCAAAAAACGTCTGACCTAAGAACTAAAATTGTTACTTTTTCACAGATGGAAGGAGAACCCTTTCACGAGGCTTGGGACAAGTTCAATCTACTTTTGATACAGTGTCTACATCACTACTTTCTGTTGTAGTTACAAAATTAGTTTTTCTATGATGGATTGACACTACAGTGTCAATTCACAGTTGACAACACTGCAAAAGGAGCTATGTGTGAGAAAATAACAGATTAAACATACAAAATTTTTGAGATGTTGGGAGCCAACTCCCAAGAAAAGAGTGTTAGAGGAAGAAGACATGAATTAGGCTCCAACAATGAAATGGTCATGCACCTTGTTGAGTTGACTAAACAAGTGCAACTTCTTACTACCTCCAATATGAATCAAATGCCAAAACACAAGGTATTTGGAGTTTGTGGTTCTTTTGGACATGGGCTAACGCTTGTTCTTTTGCAGGTAATGAAGAGGTAAATTTAATGCAAGGGTACCAACATTGACCTAGGAACGACCCTTATTCTAATACTTATGACCCTAGATGGAGAAATCACCCCAACTTTGCTTGGAAACAAAATAATAGCCAACCATTTGCCCAAAATTAAACACAAGGCCAAAACATTAACCCACAATTTTTGCCAAATAAACCCGTAGAGGAAACCTTGAAAACTTTCATGCAATCCTATAGTTGAAGGATGGACTCTATGGAAGCATCAATGAAAAGAGTGGAAATACAGGTTGGGAAGCTAGCTAAACAAATGCACAAACAAGAGATAGGAAAGTTGCCTAGTCAACCTGAAAAAGCAAAAGCTGTCACAGTTCTTTAGAGTGGTAAGGTCGTTACAAAAGTTTTACCTGAAATTTCTACTGATCTACCTTATAGTGCAGGTAATAAGGAAGATGACAACACTATTTTTAAGGAAAAAAGTGACAAACATGAAGAGCCTTTAAAGTCAACAATTGAAGAATTATCTAGCTCCCCTAAATTACACAAGTCATCAGAGCCATACCGACCACCAGTACCATTCTCACATCATGTAAAGGATAGTAAGCAAGATAAGCAATTTTTTGATTTATTTAACATGCTTTCAAAAGTGAACATTAATCTGCCTCTGTTAGATGTAATTAGAAACGTACCTTGTTATGCAAATTTTTTGAAAGAATTAAACACTAAGAAAAGAAGGTATGAACTTAATGAAAGAGTCATAGTGTCTGAAATTTCTAGTGCAGTGCTTCAACGAAACCTACCCCCTAAGTTAAAAGATCCAGGAAGTTTTATCATTAATATTACTATAGGGGATAGGAAAGAAGGCTATGCTTGATCTTGGTGCTAGTATAAATTTGATGCCTTACTATTTTTTCTTGTAGCTAGGTTTGGGAGAGCTAAAACCAACAACCATGTCCCTTCAACTTGTGGATAGATTTGTTAAATATCCAAAGGGCATGGTTGAGGACTTACTTGTTAAGGTAGATAAGCTTATCATACCTGTTGATTTTGTGGTTTTAGATATGTAAGATAACCCATCATTGGATAAGAAGCATACAATTCTCTTAGGTAGACCATTTATGGCCACTACCCAAACCATCATTGATGTCCAAAATGGGAAGTTGACAATAACAGTCTTGGGAGAGACTGTGCATTTTAAGATTTTTATTCATCTCCTTACCCTTCTATATCTGCTATTGATGAATGCTCATTTGTTGAATGTTTAGATCTTATTATTCATGATACTTTTGTGCATGACAGATTAGATGACAAATTTGAGGTAGAACTTACAGTTGGAGAGGTAGATAACATTTTAGACTATGAGACTAAGGAGTACAATGATCTGTTAGACAATGTCATAACTATAGAGAAAGCTAATACACCCTTAGACTTATTAGATGTCCCACATGACAAAGAGATTGCTCCACCTGAATTAAAACTTAAAGAACTACCTAAGCATATGAAATATATATTTTGGGAGAGAATGAAACTTATCCAGTTATTATTTCATTTACACTCATCCAAAAACAAGAGGACAAACTAGTGAGGGAGCTTAGGAAGTATAGGAAAGCAATAGGATGGAGTATAGGGGACATTAGAGGCATTAGTCCAGCGATGTGTATGCATAAGATCAATTTGGAGGACAATGTCAAACCAGTTAAATAAGCACAAAGGAGACTAAACCCCAATCATGCAAGAGGTGGTTAAAATAGAAGTTTTAAAACTCCTAGCAGTAGGAGTAATTTATCCAATTGTTGATAGTAAGTGGGTTAGTTCAGTTCATGTGGTACCAAAAAAATCTGGAATAACAGTGATTAAGAATGAGAAGGATGAATTAGTGCCCACTAGGATAATTATAGGTTAGAGGATGTGTATCGATTTTTAAAAATTGAATTTGTACACCAAAAAGGATCACTTTCCCTTCCCCTTCATTGATCAAATGTTAGAAAGACTAGTCGGACATGATTTCTACTATTTTTTGGATGGTCGTTCAGGTTATTATCAGGTACCCATTGCTCCGAAGGATCAAGAGAAAACAACATTCACATGCCCATTCGATACTTTCGCCTTCAAGAGAATGTCATTTGGACTATGCAATGCACCCACCACCTTTTAGAGATGCGTGATGTCTATATTTTCAGACATGGTGGAGAAATTCATCGAGGTATTTATGAATGAATTTTCTGTTTTCGGTAATTCCTTTGATGATTGCTTGCATAAATTGACTTTGGTGTTAGAACGTTGCATTGAGTGTAATTTGACACTTAGTTGGAAAAAAAGTCATTTTATGGTCCAACAGGGTATAATTTTAGGACATATCATATCTAGTAAGGGAATTGAGGTAGATAAGGCCAAAATAGATTAGATTGCAAAATTACCTCCCCTTACATCTGTTAAGGGGATACGGAGTTTCTTAGGACATGCAGGTTTCTATAGACGGTTTATTAAGGATTTTTTCAAAATAAGTCATTCGTTATGTAACCTACTTTTCAAAGATACTCCATTTGATTTTACTGATGATTGCCTTGTTGCTTTCAATGCTTTGAAAGATAAACTTACTTCTACACCTGTTATTGTGGCACCTGTTGGTCTTTACCATTTGAGATCATGTGCGATGCATCTGATTATGCAATAAGAGCTATTTTGGGACAAAGAGTGGATAAATGTTTACATATTATATACTATGCTAGCAAAACACTCAATGATACCCGAATTAATTATTCCACCACTGAAAAACAGTTTTTGGCTGCTGTTTTCTCACTTGATAAATTTAGGTCTTACTTGGTAGGAACTAAAGTTATTGTTCATTTGGATCATGCTGCTTTAAGATATTTATTGATTAAACTGAATGCTAACCCAAGACTCATTAGGTGGGTTTTACTTTTATAAAAATTTGACCTAGAGATCAAGGACAAAAAGGGTACTGAAAACATAGTAGCTGATCATCTATCTAGGTTGATTTTAGGGTATGATACTGTTGAGGGTGAAAGTAAAGAAACAATCATAGAAACCTTCCCTGATGAACAACTGTTTACAATAGGTCCAAATCCATGGTATGTTGACATTGTTAATTATCTTGCTAGTGAAATTTTGAGACCTAACATCACTTTTCAGGAAAAGAAAAGGTTTTTCAGTATTTTCAGGCAATATTTTTGGGATGACCCCTATTTGTTCAAGTTATGTCAAGATTAAGTCATTTGAAGGTATGCGCCCGAAGAGGAACATGAGAGCATCCTAACTTTTTGCCATGAGCTACACTGCGGGGGCCATTTTGGTGGTAAGAAAATGGCCCTAAAGGTATTACAATGTGGATTCTATTGGCCTACTTTGTTTAAGGATGCTAACTTGTTTTGTTTGAGATGTGATAGATGTCAAAGGACCGATAATATAGGCAAACGTAATGAAATGCCTTTGACATCGAATCTTGTAGTTGAATTATTTGACGTATGGAGAATTGACTTTATGGGTCCATTTCCCCCATCTTTTGGTTTTACTTATATTTTAGTAGCAGTCGACTATATCTCAAAGTGGGTAAAAGCGATACACACTAGAACTAATGACGCTAATGTTGTTGTTAAATTCTTGAAGGATATGATTTTTAGCAGGTTTGGAGCACCGAGAGCAATCATTAGTGATAGAGGTAGCCACTTTTGCAACAAGCTATTTGATGGGCTTTTGAAAAAGTACATCTCACATATAGTGGCTACCCCATACCATCCCCAAACTTTGTGTCAAGTAGAAGTGAGCAATAGACAAATCAAGGGAATATTGGAATGCACAGTGCACCCCTCAAGGAAGAATTGGTCAATAAAATTGAATGATGCTTTGTGGGCATATCGACACAGCTTACAAGACATCCATTAGTATGAGCCCCTACTGATTGATATTTGGAAAATCATGTCACTTACCCGTTTAGCTAGAGCATAGAGCTTATTGGGCGATTAAAGAGCTCAACATGGACATGACAAAAGCTGGGAAAAAATGACTACTCCAACTAAGTGAACTTGAAGAAATTTGGGATGAGGCTTACTAGAATGCCAAGATCTACAAGGAGCGTACTAAGCGCTATCACGATAAAGGGCTCATCAGTAAGTTTTTAGTTCTTGGAATGAAATTTCTTTTATATAATTCACGTTTACGTTTGTTTCCAGGAAAACTACATTCTCGGTGGAGTGGACCGTATACAATTGCTAAAGTATTTCCACATGGAGTGGTCGAGTTGCTAAATTCTAAAACACAAGAACTATTTAAAGTGAACGGGCATCGTGTTAAGCCGTACTTGGAAGGAGATACCAACATGAAAAGGATAGAAATCATACATTTCCAAGATTCTTAGACACAAGAGCAGTCACATCTTGCTAAGACAAAAAACTAAGCCCTTAATAGGAGGCACCCATTCAGTATTGTATTTGTTAATTTATTTTTTTCATTTCTCTTTCATTCTTTTATTTTAATTTTTGTTTTTACTTTTTACTGGAAATGAGGACACTACCCCAATATAGGTTGGGGGTGAATACGTTGTCCATGTCCTTTCTTTTTCCATAAATTAAAAAATTTTAAATTTTTTTTGTGTGCCGTCTCAGGAAAAATTTGTGCCGCGGCGAGCTTGATTCTATTTCAATATGAAGTTTTGAAATTTTGTACTTGCCGTGGCAAGGAAAAATTTGTGCCGCGGTGTGATAATTCCTGTTTTGGGATTGATTTTTAAAGTTTTGTCCGTGCCGCAGTAGGGAAAATTTTGTGCCACCTCAGGAGTAGTTCTGTTTCACGTGTGGGAGCCCAAAATTCATCTGTGCCACTACGTGCCTTTAAATTTTTTCAGAAAATGGGCAGCTCGTGAATTCAAATTTCATTTAAAACTTTTCTTCCACAAATTTCCCTCACTTTCTCTCATTTTCTCCCAAACACACCCTCACTTTCTTTCCATTCTCCTCCTAATTTCTCACCAAAAACAAAACTTTATTTCATAATTTCTTCCATCTAACCTTTCTATCAAGTATTTCCTTCTCTATTTTGATAGATTTGCTCAAGAAATCAAGAAAACTCTTCATCTTCTTCAACACAAGCTAGGGTTTCAAAAAATATTTGGGGATTTTTCTTCAAGGTTTCAATCGAACTCCAAAGAGGTAAATTTCCTCACAATTCTACCTTAATTTGGTAATTATTATCTAGAAATTGTGAATTGTGTTTGAATTTTTTTTGGATTTAAGTGATTTGAGTTGGATAAGAGGGGATTTTTGGGGATTTTCTAAAATTAATTGACTTGTGTGAGATTTATTGGGTAGCATAATCTATGGCTCCAAAAAGAAAAGCTAGAGAGGGAAGTCGTTCCAAGGGCAAAGGAAAAATGGTTGAGGAATGGAACTATGATGCCTCTAGGTTTATTAGTAGGGAGGCACAAGAGCGGTACGAAGGTGCCGCCAAAAGGAATAAAGGATTCGTTATGGAGAGGGGGTTAGATTTTGGACAAGTAGGAGTCATGGAAATTTCTGATAAGTTCGAGGCATTAAGGTGGAGGAAATTTGTGCACGCATCGGAAACGAGTGTGAGTTTGTTGGTTGGGAATTCTACGCGAGTGTCCCAGAAGCTCGGATATGGAATGGTTAGGGTAAGGGGTGTTGAAGTCCCCTTTAATAGGACTATTATAAATGTATACTATGGGTTGAGGGATATATAGGATAGCAAGTATGAAACCTATTTAAAACAGGTGGATTATGAGGAAATTATAAACGCCCTCACCGATGGTTATGTGGAGTGGGAATTTAAGGGGGACATGGTAAATACTTTTCAGGCAAAGCATCTTGGAACCCAATCCTGTATCTGGTAGTACTTTGTGTGCTCAAGATTAATGCCAACCCAGCATTACAATACTGTTGATTGGGAAAGGGCAATCTTGCAATATGCAATAGAGACCGAGAGATCAGTTGATGTAGGGATGATCATCCAACAATGGGTTGTATACTCAGCTGAGCATCAACCTCAGTTACTTCTTTCCCCAGCTAATCACCGCCCTATGTGTCAAACACAGAGTTCAATATGACACGGGCGAGGTACTTTTGCAACATGGTGAAATATTAACTTTCGCTTACATGCAACGCCTAACCAGTGGTACTAAGGTAGGACAAGGTAGTAGGAAGGGTGATGGGACCTCTTCGAAGAACGCTACTACCAAAGATAGGTTGGTGAATTTGGAAGCAAAAGTAAATAAAATACAGGAATACCAAAGTCAACAACAAGCTTGGTTTAGCGAACAAATGAAATATTCACACGAATACCAAGCTCTACTCCACAAAATGACGAGCTTTCAGTTGACACAGAGGGGAGTAGACCTCACCCAATTCAGCTCAATTCCATAGTATCCAGACCATGACTTCGTCTACAAACCAAGGAGAACCAACTCGAGGACGATAACAAGCAACACGATGATATGAGGACTAAGCCTCCCCATTGTATTTTATCCTTTCTTTAATTTTTATTTTCTTTTTTATCTTGTTTAGTTTAATTTTCTTTTTCTTTATTTTTATTTTTATTTTTTTATTTTATGTTGGATTAGTGAAAAACTTTAATTAATGTTGTTTAATGGTCTTTGATTTAATTTGTATTTAGTTAATTTTTAAAATTTTTCTTTGAGTTGTGATGCACACATTTAGAGGTTTCATGCAAATTTCTCGTGAACTAAATGCTACATGATGAGAAGGGCGAGGAATGGTGAATCAAAGTGTAATTGTAATGTACACAATTTCATACAAAAGGGGGATAACTTATCTGACTTTTTTACTTAATTTCTTTTGTTTTTCTTTGAGACATTGAAGACAATGTAGAAATTAGGTTAGAGGTGGGAAAATATTCCATGAGTATGAATTTAGACCAAATTTTAAATTTTAACTTTTTGTAGATTTTTCATTTGAATTTTGTTAGGATAATGTTGAGTCTACTTGAATCAATTCAGAAGTCTATGATATTAATATGATTGTAATTATGGTGACATGTGAAAGAAATTGATTTTCACCTAAGTGAAGAGGCACAAAAATGTTAGATTCATCTAGTTTGAGGATTTTGTGGTATATGTGGTAGTTTGTTTGGTTAGTTTCATTATTTTTGGTTTGTGTAATGTATGCATGTTTGTGATATATTTAAAGTCTCAACAAACTCTAGAACTTTCTTGAAAATTCATTAAGGCGAAATAATAGAATCACATACCACTTAGAAATTGATTTAGGCCATCTTTGGACCGTTTGAACTTTTCAAGCCTCCCCGTACTGTTCTATCCATACCACTTAGAAAGTGATTTAGGTCATCTTTGGACCATTTGAACTTTTCAAGCCTCTCCGTATTGTTCTAGCCATAGTGACACCCATGAACTCAATATGCATATATACATTGAATTACCCTTAGTGATAAGAGTACTCAATGTAATACTTGGTTTTCTTGAGCATTTGAATTGATAGAAATTATATATGTCTTGCTAAAATATATATATATATATATATATATATATATATAATAAAAGAGAGAAAGAGAGAGAGTGATAATAAAGAGCAAGAAAAGTAAAGAAAAAAAATCAAGCAAAACTATAAGGGACATATGGAGTTTATAAAATAGGAGGAAGGGAAATTCGAGTGAGTTTGTGAAGTAAAATGCAAAGTACTCTTATCCTCTTAAAAAGAACCTTTCTGTACCTTCGTAACCATATACCTTAACACAACTGTACAAACTTAATAAAGTCTGTTGATTTGAGGTAGTTTGATTTCTATATTAGTGGAGATGGATTTGAAAAGTAAGCTTATGGAGTTTGTAAGTGCAATTCTCACTCATATTTGACTTGCACAGTTTCGAGATCTAAAATGTAATCTATGAATATCATGCATGGCACAATCCGATAGTGTAACTAATGGGCTTGTGGTTTGATTGTTTGTTTAAAAGTCTGATTACGAAAATGGATTTGATATTTGGACTGTTTTTTAGCTTAAGTGATTTTTAACCATTTCGTATGCAATTCGTCATTAACAATTTTTAAAACATATGCATAATTTGATTCAAGTATATCAAAAGTCTTTAATAGTTTTAAGAGTCGTATGATGTTTGTGGGTATCATCACTGGAAACCTCACGAGACTATAACTCGTCCACTAGGGCCACCTAGGGGTTTAAAGGCTTGTTGCATATGCTAAATACAACCGTGACAATCTACGGAAGTGATTTAGGTTAGTATAGTTTATTTTATTTGTTTTTCTTTTAGTTTTTAGATCGCTTCACTTGCTAGAGACTAACAAGAAGCTGGTTGGGGGTTATTATAAGTGCTTAAAAAGTACTAACATTTCGTGATTTATTGTGCTTAATTGTTAAAAATAGATTTGTTATAACTCGTTTATTTGATTATTTACATAAATCTATCAATTTAGGATCACGAGTATGTTTTAGTGTATTTTAGGTGTTTTTAGCGTCAAATGAGTTGAATAATGCAAACACGTAAAGACAGAAGACTTACGGCTCTCAGATCACAATTTAGCAGCAACACGAGTCAAATTATGTAAGCCGTACATAACAAGCCAACCAATATGTAAGGAGTACTTGTGAAGAATCAGAATACAACGCTCATTGCGGCGGGGAAAAGTTATGCCTCGATGAGAGCCTCTTAGGTTTGGCATTGTTTTCAGAATTATTTCTGTGTCGCGGCGGGAAAATGTGTGTGCTGCGGCGCGCCTATTTCTGGGTCAATTAGGATTTTATGTAACCCTTACACTTATAAATACCCCTTTAAGTCTCCCTTTTACAACACTTCAATTTGTGAATCAAAACGAGACTCAATCAGAATTTTGGAGCTTTTTCACACTCAAAGAAGCAAAAGAACCAATTCAAGGATTCAAGAAGCCATTGAAGATCGACGATCAAGCTTTTGAAGAAGAACGTCATCCAATCTAATTGTGGTATTTAGATCTAAGTTTCTTGTTGTTATAGAATTTTTCCCTTTCTTCTTACTTCTTTGAGTTGTATGCTGAATTAAATTTGTCAATGAATATTAATTCAAACATGGTTGGCTAATTTTATTATGAGTGTTTAGTTTGTGCTGCCATGTCTGCTAAAACTGTTGTGGTGAATATTTTTATTGCTTTAAGATAAATTAAATTACATTTTGATTAAGAGCATATTTAGATGTTTAATTGTGAATTTTTATGGGCCAATTTGAGATTCATAGTTAGGTTGAAAAATATTAGAGTTTGGTTTTAGGAACGTCACCTTAACTTTACTTTGAAAATTTTAATCAAAATTTCAAATTAATGACCTAGTCATGGCATTGGTTTGATTGGCATATTTTTCCTTGTGCATAATTTGATTGCTATTTGATATACTCGATCGTAGGATATTGATTAGTTAATCAACAAAGAGAATTACCCGATCATAGGAATTTTCGTAATTAAAAGGAAGTCAGTAATATTTGTTTATTAGAACGTTGATGTTAATTCTCCATAACTTTTCAGTGCAAGCATGGTCAACCAAACTAAACGTCTATACATCCTCCATTGATATTTGAAACCTTTTTGAGTTAATTCAGAATTTGCATAATTGTTTTCTTTAATTGTTCAACACCGTTGATCTTACTCACAAATCCAACTTTGTTTACAGTTTTATTAGATTTAGGATTCTAATTATTTAGAGTTTTAGTGTTACTAGAATTCTATTTAGTTAGTGTTTTAGTTGCTTTAGGACTCTAATTAGTTTAAGAAAAAGGTTGTTTAAAATCATTACAATTCCTTGAGAGATCGACCTCGGAGGTTTGCTTATCACTTGCTACAAGTGATTCGAACACTTGCAAGTACTATAATTTGCACATCAATACATAGCTAAAACATGAAAATATAAAAGTGGATAGATATTAGGTTTTCGTAGTGAATCCCTTAGCTGTAGAGAGTTCCCTTTTATAGACATAAGGGCTCCATGTTTACAATGGTGGGGTTGTACTATTCCTAACTTTCCTATTTGGCATTTAACGCCTACATTATTGACATTCTTGGCATCAACTGTTGGAGTGGTCCTACATGGTTTGCTCTACCGACATAGAACTGTGTGATGAGCTTGTGTCCGTGCAAGCTTCCTTATCTCTAATGCAGTAAATGCATTTGTGGTCCTTTGATTGTTGCTTTGAATAATAGCAAAATACCTTTTTGGTTTCCTCACTTACTTCAGTTTCATTGCAGTTGAAGTTAGTTTCATAAGAAATTACTTTTTTACTATCTTCCTCGGTGATAGCTATATTAATTTGAGAAGTAATAATAGTTTTACTTGTGCTGTAATTAATCTTAATTTCTGAGGAGTTATTAATTCTTCTTATTTTATGATAAATTTGACTTAACATCTGTCCTCTTTCAATACATAATTTCTCATGATTGAATTTAATGAAATGATAAAGACTTACTGGTGTTTCTTGGTTCCAATCCATTAATGAACTTAAACATCTTAAATAAATAGGCTTGTAGCCCTGATTTTCTTTTTGAAATTTTAATAGATTTCTTGAAGTTTTCAGGAAAATATATTAATTCATTTCCTGAATATATATTTTCTATTAATCCAGCATGAAATTTCTTATAGACAAATACTGGATCAGCTCCTTCTAAAATGTTAAATTTACTTCCTGATGAAAAATCTTTTTCTGTAGTATAAAATTTCATATCATCAAGATGTTCCTCAGTAGTTTTTCTTACTAGATTATATAAGCTTAACCATTGTTGTTTTGTTAAATTCCTATATCTTTCCCTTTCTTCTTCAAAAGAATTATTTATTGCTTCTCTAAAAATTACTAGTCTTTGAATTTTCAAGGTTTCTTAATCTATTGGTTCCTATTGTTGGTTGTTGTACTATTTGGGAATATTTTTTTGTTATTTCTGTTGGTGTTAGTAGTTTAGGAACTTTATAATTAATGTAACTTCCTTCTGCTTCTATCCTATTAGTAAAAGATCTATGGATGATTACACTGAATCCTATTATTGCTCTGCTTGCTTCAGGCCAGTTAGCGTATATTCCTAATTTTGGTCCATTATATACTTCATAAACCTTTTTTGAATCTTTCTTTTCAACTTCATCTACCCAATTGATTTTTTCTTTTTTCTTTTCTAAGTTTTTACTAGGTTCTAGGTTGTTACTGTCAGTTTTTTTAATTTCTATTTTTAGAATTTTTATTCCTTTTTCAATTTCTGTTGAAGTTTTAAATTCTTTTCCTATTGAGCTTTCTTTAAGCCATTTTGGGTTAATCATGGTACGCCTATTTTTTAAAGATTTTTTAAGTTGTAATACCTCTAGTTGTTCTTTGAGGCATTTGATTCATGTTTCATGAATCATGATTTCCTTTTCTTTTATCTATATTTCTATCTCAAGATGATCCATTCATGTCATAAAAAATATAGTTAGAGGTGCTAATTCTCTAGTTAAAGTATTTGCTAAACTATTTTTCCTTCCTGGCAAATGTTCTACATCAAATTTATAATGGTTAAACCATTGTTGCCATCTAATAAGTTTTCCTTGTTTATAATCACCTGCAATATTAGTTCTTAAAAAATGTCCAAAATTTTTATTGTCAGTTCTAACAACGAATTTTGAACTTATAACATATATTGCAAATTTCTTTATAGCTTTCTTAACAGCTAAATATTCTTTTTCATTACTATGATAATTTAATCCAGGGCTTTGGAAAGATCTTGAAGTAAATCTGCAAAGATATTCATCTTTGTCATCAACTTTTGCTTTTAATATTGCTCTCCAATATTGTGAAGCGTCTGCTTCTATTATCATTTTATCATCTGGTCTTGGATGATATAAAGTTGGTAAATCTTTTACTTGTGCTTTTACTTTATCCATATATTTAGTGTCCTAATCAATCCATTACCAGACATAGTCTTTTTTAAGTTTTGTTTGTAATGGTTTTCTCATTTCTACTAATTTCTTTATATATGTTTCTGCATATGTTAAACATCCTAAAAATCTTTGTAATTGATTTTTATATTTGATTATACTAGAAAATTTTTTTTATATTATTCAAAATATGGGGTTATAGATGATGTTTTTCATCTTCTATTTCTATCCCTAAATATTTTATTTTTTGTTGAGCAATGACTGCTTTCTTTTTTGATAATATTATTCCTAATTTTTTGCATTCTTGTAAAACATTAATAATGTCTAAATAATGCTTTGATAATTTATTATTGAATATTAAAATATCATCTATATAAACACAACAAAAACTGTGATATTTTTTAAAAATATTATCCATGTATCTTTGAAAAATACCTGGTGCTTGCTTATGTCCGAATTGGAACAACTTTTCATTAGAATTGTTCTTGAGGGCAGCTAAATGTTGTTAATTTTTACCATCAAGTCTTATTTGCCAAAATTCACTTTTGTAATCAAAACTTGAAAAATATTTCTTTCCTTTAATAAGTGATAATAATTCTTCTTTCTTTGGAATAAAATAACCATCATCAATAGTTTCTTTATTTAAAGCTTTAAAATTTATTACCATTCTCTTTTTCCCTCTTCTTTTCTCAGCTTCTTTTTCTATTAACAATGCTGGACTAGAATGTGGTGAATTACTAGGAATAATTACTTTTAAGTTCCTAAAGTTTTTGAATTTGTTTTTCAAATTCTTCTCGGTCTTTTAGGATATAAATCATTAGTTTTACTCCTATAACTTTTAAAGGGTCTTTTAATTTTATTTTTCCTATTTCATTATATCTATTGATATTTGGATTTAATAGATTTTTTGAGCATACTATTTTTAATAATTTTCTTATTCCTGTTAAAGTTTTATCTTCTTGTATTTCATTCATAAAGGAGTTTTGGTCAACCTCTATGTCTAAAGAAATATTTTCTAAATATAGTTTTTATTTTTTTATATCTTCACCATTTTTCGTTTTTTATGTTGTGACATAAAAGTTGGTGATGAAACAGTTAATGTTTTCCTGATCTTTGATACATCAATTGTTTCTCCATCTAGAGCTGTCAAACTTATTTTATTTAAATACTAGGTAAATGGTTGATATAAGTTTAAAAAGTTGTTTCCTAAAAAAATATCAACTCCAGTTTCTTGTTGATAAATTGTAGGTATATGAAAGATTTCTCCTTCTATTGATACATCTGTATCTTTTAGCACTTTATTTAAATTTATTGTAGTATTATTTGCAATTCTTACTATTAATTCTTTTGATGATTGTTTCCAAAATTCTTCTGAAAATACATATTTACTGGCTACACACATACTTGCACCTATGTTAATATATGCATGTAAATGATAATTTTTATATCCTTTAAATTTTAATCCTATCTTTATATATGTACTATTTGGATTTGTTATGCTTAATATTTCATCAATTATTCAGAATTATAATCATAATCAGAATCAGATGTTTCTAAGTCTTTCATTTCCTCTTTAGTTTCTTCTAATAGATAAATACTACACGTATCATCTATATCAGATTCTTCTATTGGTTCAAATTCCATTTTAAAGGCATCCTCTAAAATTTTTGCTTTTGGAGAAATTCCTTTTTAAATTCTTTTTTATGTTGAAGTCTATTAGGACATTCATTTGCATAATGTCCTTCCTCATTACATATCCAACATCTGGATTTCTTTTTTTCTGATGGACAATATTTTTTCTTTTCATGTGTATTATATTTTCTTCTTTTAAAATATCTTTTTCTATAAGGTTCTCTATTATATCTTCTTTTATATTTTTGAAATTTTTTTTTTAAAATTTATATCTTTTGAATTTTCTAAATTTCTTATGCCTCTTATATTTATTATAAGTCTTATATTACAACAATTTTTTCCTAGCATTCTAAAATCTCTTGAATCGCAACAGATTCTATCATTTCCTTTTATTTGTTTGAATTCTTTTCTTTCTTGACATTTTACTATTATCCAACTCTTAAGACTTCTTATTATTCCTCCTAAAGTATCATGTATAGTTTCTCTATTTCTTTCCATTCTATCATTTTGTCATAGTTTTATGTCATATTCCAGGTAATTTTTGAAAAAACATTTCCTTATAGGTTTCTTGCATAGAAGGTGGTAATTATGATAATACATTTCATATTTACATATAAAAAGTATCTATGTAACACATATCACATATTTCCATATTTGCTAAGTGCCATTTGGTTTCAGTTATTTCATTTTCACTAAATTCTGTAATATTTCTTCATTTATCTTCTCCAATATATTCTTTATATATTTCATTTACTATAATATTTAAGTAATCTCTTCTTGTTGTTGAATTTCTTTGCATTCGTAGATGTTATTGTTTAGTTAAATTTGAAAACTAAACTTTTACATTTCCTGTCATTTTATGAGCTATCAAAACTTTACAAGTTGAAGGGTTTGTTTGTGTGGTTGTAGAAGTTTGTATATTTACACTCATTCTACTAGCTCATTCATTTAAGGCTTTTTTCCTATCTCTTATGCAATCTAAGTCTAGAATATTAGATTTATAATTTTCATGTTGTCTAAATTCTGGTGGAATACTTCCTCTAGTACCGCAATATAATTCTTCTTCTATTTTAGGTTGTTGTCTTCTTCTACTTATTGGTTGAGGTTTTCCTAGTCTTTGTCTACATCTATCTACCCTATGTGGGTCAGACCTTTCTCCTCTTTCTGGAATTGATCTTTCTAGGTTTGTTCTTGGTACTAATACGGGTTCCATATGAATTCTTTGGGTTATATTTTTTTATTCATATTTACTTTCACTAATTACTGTCATATCATCTTCTTCTTTATTTGTACAAAGTTTTTTTTCATAATATTTTTCTAATTCTTCATTTGTTAGTATTAATAAACTAATTAATTTTCTTTATCATTATTCTCAGAATTCATGACTTATTCTTCTAAATTTTTTCTATATTCCATTAAATTGTTATTATTTCTTTAGATTCTTCATCTTTTCTTTTATCATTCTTAGGTATTAAAGCATCAGATCTTCTAGGAGGTTCTTCTTTTAATCCTTTTAATGGATCGAATCTTAATCCATTTCCTCTTGGTATGTTATTAACATCCCTTTTTAATTCTATAATTTCTTTATACATCTCTAACTGTATTCCTTTTAATTCTTGCAAGTTTTTAATATTTATTTCATTTGTAGTGTCTATTTTTTCTGCTATAAGAATTAAAGCTTTTATTATAGATATTTGGTTTTTACACACGCTTGTTAAGCTATTATTTTTTTCTAATTGTATTTTTAATAGTTCATCTTTTACCATAATTATTTTATTGTGTAGAATAGGTCTTTTACTTCTTCAATTTTCTCTTTTAATTCTTCTATTTATCTATTTATCTATTTCTTTTATTGACTTCTGCCTGAGTATTTATCAATTTAATTCTTTATACATTATCTCTCTTTACTGATATTAGAAGTTTTTCTTTAATATCAAAATTTCATTCATCAAGTACTTCATATTCTGTTAATATTTATGGTTTCTTTATTACTTATCCTATTTTTTGAAAGTTTTATCTATTTCTATAAATTCATTTTGTCCATATATTAAACTATTGTGACTGTTTTTTAATGAATATCCTACTAAGTAATGAATTAAAAATGGGTGGTTTCCATCTTTCATTAGATTTTCTCGTTCAAAGTCATAAGCTAGGCTTAATACTTAGTTTAGATTTTTATCATGGATATTAACAGCAAATCTAGGATACGCTGTAAATTTTAATTTTTGGTATCCTAAGTTTTCATTATTCATTCCTAACAAAGCATTTTTTTTGTTTGTTATTCTGTTATTCAATAATGCTAATTTAATTGGTGTATTTATTCATTTTCTAAATTGTGCTTTTATCAAAATTTGTATTCCTCCTAAGTGAATATATCCAATTTTTTCTCTATCTTTTGATAATTTTTCTATAATAGTTTCTTTATCAATTAATGGTATATTAAAATTTTCTTTTGCATCTACTATAGTAACACTCATTTCTTTATTACTAATGCCATAATATACTATATCTTTTCTTAGAAATAATTTTCTTATTTTAGAGAATAATTTTTCCCTAAATCCATCATTTTTCATAAGATTTAGTTTTAATTTTTGTATTTCTTCAAATTTCTTTTAATTAAATATCATTGCTTGTGAAAAATATCCAAAACATATCTTGTGTTTCTACTTCTATTATTTCTTAATTTTCTATTATTTCTGTCATTTTAAGTTATATATATTTTTATCTTGTTTGTAAGTTTTTATAGATTATTACTTTTATAAGGTATTACAATTTTTTCTATTTTTTAAGGTATTATAGATTTTTATTATTATGTAAGGGTTACATAAATTTGAGGGTATAAATTTAATGATAAGTGGTAGATATTAATAGTAGTTCTCTTAAATAATCACTTGCTTTAATAACGAGTAAGGCCCAAGCCTACTGTTGAAAACATTAAAGAAAAAAAAAATCTACAAAGAGTAATACTATTAACATCTATCCCACTCCCACTAAATTTATAACCCTAAATATATATAAGCCTTACAAAATTATAGAAACAATCTATAAAGCCTTACAAATAAATTGAATAAATAAAAAAAATTAGTATTTTTGATATAAAAATAATAAAAAATCAAGAACTAATGGAAAGATAAATACAAGATATCTCAAAATATTTTTTACAATAAATAATATTTAGCAAAAAAATTTGAAAAAATTCAAAAACTAAAGCTAAGGAAGGAGATGAATTTTAAGAATAATCATTCTAAAAATAAGGAAATTATTTCTAAGAAATGATATAATATATTATGAAATAAGTAATAAAGAAATAAGTATTACCATAGCAGATGCAAAATGAATGTTTAATATATCATTAATTAATAAAGAAACTGTTATGAACAAAATATTAAAAATTTCTCAAAAAGTTAAAGAAAAAAATTAGATATATCTATCTTAAAAGGAATACAAATTTTAATAGAAGCATATTTCAAATAATGAATAGATACACCGATAAAATTAGCATCATTAGACAACAAAATACCAAACATAAAAGATGATTTATTAGGAATAATTAACGAAAACTTAGGATCCTAGAAATTAAAATTTACGACATATCCTAAATTTGATATAAATATAAATAATAAAAAATTAAATAAAGTATTAAACCTAGTTTATGATTTTGAACGAAGAAATCTAATGAAAGATAAAAACTATTTATTTTTAATATATTACATGGTATGATATTCACTAACAAACAATCACAATAGTTCAATGTATGGACAAAACGAGTTATAAATAAATAGAACATTCCAAGAAATATGACAAATAATAAAACCAGAAATATTAACAAAATATGAAATACCTGATGCATGGGATTTAGACATTACAAAAATCTCTTATACTAATAAGAAAAAATAATATACAAATGATTAAGTTTATAAGAGAGAGAAAAATAGAATAACTAAAAGAAAAACAGAATAAGTAAATGAATTAGTTCATGGAGCATTAGAAAAATATTAATAATTTTTTTAAATATTAAAAGAGAAATTACTAGAAATAGAATTAGAAGAAAATAATAACTTAACAAGTATATTTAATAATCAAATATCTACAATAAAAGCTTTTATTCTTTTAACATAAAAAAATAGATATCACAAATGAATTAAACATTAAAGTTTTATAAAATATAAATGAAATCCTAAAAGAACTTCTTAAAGAAATAAAAGAATGTAGTTATACAAAGAAATTACAACTAGATATATATAAGAAATTCACAGAATCTATGTTTGATCCATTAAAAGGATTAAGAGAAAAAACTTCTAAGAAATCTGATGCATTAATACCTAAGAATAATAAAAATAATAATGAAGAAAAATCCAAAAGTATTGCCACAATTCCAATCTAATAAAATATAGAGATCCATAAAATAAAAATATAGAAAAATTAATAAGTTCGTTAACTATAATAGATGAAGAATTTAGAAAAATATTATGAGGAAATATTTTGTACAAATAAAAAAGAAGATGATATGACAATAATTAATAAAAATGACTCTGAACTAAAAAAAATGTAATCCTAAAAATCCATATGAAACCTACTACATTACCAATCCCATATCACAGAGAAACTTTTGACCCACATAGACAAAAAATAAATAGGCAAAGACATGAGAAATTTGATATTTCTTATAGAAGAAGACATCTACTTATAATGAAAGAAAGATTACATTGGAAAACTAGAGGTAACATACCACCAAAATTTAAATCACAAGAAAATTATAAATATGATATATTGGATTTAGATTGTATAAGAGATAAGAAAAATGCTTTAGATGAATAGGCTAGTAGAATGAGTATAATCGTACAAACTTCCTCAACCATACAAACTAACTCTTTAGTATGTAGAGTATTGGTAGCTTACAAAATAACAATATATAAAATTTTGGTTTAAAATTTATCAGAATAACAACATTTATAAATGCAAGAAAATTTATCAACAAGTAAAGAATGCCTAGATATTATTGTAAAGAGATATATAAGAAATTTATTAGAGAAGTTAAATAATGACATATCACTAAATCTAGTGAGTATGAAATTGATGAAGTCAAATGACATATAACAAATATGAAAATATGTGACGTTTTATATAGACTATTTTATATGTGAATATAAAATGTATTATCATAAGTTAGCATATTCCATGCAAGAAATCTATAAATAAATGTTTTATCAAAAACTACTATAAACATTACATAAGACAATAACAAAAGGGTGGAATAGTAGAAATACATAAACTATAAATAATACCTTAGGAGATAGAATAATAAATCTTAAGAATTGGATAATCATTAAATGTCAAAAAAGAGAAAAATATATATGAAATAAAAGAAAATGAGAAAGTCTATTTTGATACAAGAAATTTTAGAATACCAAAAAAATATTGAAGTAATAAAAAATCTTATAATAAAAATATAAAAAATATAAAAAGATTAAAAGATATAAACTCATAAAACAAAACTTCTAAAAATATAACCAAAAACCATATAGAAAAAGATATTTTAGAAGAAAAATATATAAACCATCAAAAAAGAAAAATTATTGTCTATTAGGAGAAAAGAAATGCAAATATTCAGTTTACAATGAAGAATAACATTATGCAAATGAACATCCTAATCGGCTTCAACATGAAAATGAATTTTCACAAAAAGCAAAAATCTTAAAGAATCTTTTAAGATGAAATTAGAACTAATAGAAGAATCAAATATAGATGATAGTTATAGTATTTATCTATTAGAGGAAACTAAAGAAGAGATAACTAACTCAGAGTAGATTACTCTTTATCAGATGATGAATGATTTGTATAATATTATAAAACCAAACAGTACTTATATTAAACTATGATTAAAATTTAAAAGTTACACAAGTTATCATTTACATGCATACATAAACACATGAGCTAGTATATGTATAGTTAGTAAATTTTAAAAGAACTTTGGAAACAATCACCAAAAGAATTAGTAGTAAGAATAATAAATAATATTACAATAAACCTAAGAAGTTATAAAGATATTGGTATAGAAGTAAGATTAAATAGTATCCTGAAACTCAATAAAATCTAAAATATACAATTTATTATTTATCTTTGTTTTTCTATGTGTTTTGCACATTGAGGACAATGTTCAATTCAAGTATGGGAGAGAAAACTCCGTTCTTTTCTTTTACTATTACTCATCAATATTTTTAATTTTTTTAGGATATTTTAATAATAATTTGGAAGAAATTGATGAACATATGAAACCTACATGCATGTATGCTTGATATAAAATTTATAAATGTAATGATAGAATTGGTTGTCATAACTAGAATAAGAAATTTAGCATGTTCATTGAGATGCCTAAATAAATCTTGTGTATGCCTGCTAGTTTTTTATTAGATTGATTCAACTTTATGCACAAGCCATGATTGACTTTGGTGTTCTTATTGGGAGAAAATTTGGTGTGATTTATGTCATGTGATTATGTCTTTCATGCTTTAAATTTTATTTGATCACCCCTTTAGGCAAAATCCTAAATAGTATTTAGCTTTAGAATGATTTAGGCTTTTATTTAATTTGATTGAGCCTTTCAAGCTAACCATGGTTTATGTCTTTAGTCACCTATTTGAGCCTAAAAAATTACCTTTTACATCTTTAAACCACATGTAAGCCTAACCAAAATTGTGTACTACCTTTACTCTTGCATTCTTAGCTTGTGAGAAAATATAATCATGTGTTGTGATATAGAGTAAGGTGACATGTAATAAACCCTGTACAAAAAAAATTTACAACACCAATATCTCAATGAACAAAAAGAAAATAAAAGAGATGAATTCAAAGAAATAAGTTTGGGGTGTTGTAAAGTTACAAAGAATGTGGAATAAAGAAATGAAAAATAAAAAGATAGGGGTGCACTAGAACATCAAATTAAAAACTCAATTGTTTCTTACATGTTGCATGATGAATAAAAAGCAAGCTAAGGTATGGAATGAACCTATATGTCACCATTTATTTACCCTTATCTAAGCCTAATATTACAAGCATGCAAAGTAATTTTGATCGTTAGCTAAATGCATTTTTATATTAGTGGAGAGGGGTGTGAAAAATAAACTTATAAAAATTGTTATAAGATATAATCTATTGGCATGCTCATTTACGTTAATTTCATGGGTCCATTGGATGACATCAGGTGCACTACACACACGAATCATTTCATTATATATATTGCATACACTTTTTTTTTTTTATAAAAGGTTGTAGTTAGCAGTTTTCAGTGGGTGCACCGGGACATCCCAACTAGGTTGGCACCTCCTTAGCACCTTCTTCATTAGACCGCTCACCACTAATATTATTAAAACTTAATAAAATTAAATATACAAATAAATATTCTCAACAAAACCTGTAATTAGGTTTGTTGTTTGCATCTGAATAAATAAAAGAGCTAGCGAAAGATGGGGCATTCCACCACCAAGTCGCTGTACATAAACTAGGAGCCCTAGAGGCTAAACTATCAGCTGCAGCATTGCCCTCCCTGTAAATATGTGAGCAGTGTATATTGCATACACTTGTATTGATGAAAAGTTGATTGATGTTAGGTGAACCTCTTTATAATAAGATTGTACAATCTTTTAGGGGATAATTTTGTGTTAAATATGCATTTATTAGAGAAAATTTGTTTGTAAATATTATACCCATATTTGTTAGTATTTTATTCTTCATTTTTAGCTTTGGCAGCAAAGAGTTAAGTTTGGGATTATGATAACTCTACAGAAGTAGAGTTATTTAGCCACTTTTAAGCTTACTATTTGTCTTATTTTACACTTAAAATAGTTAAAATGACTTAATATTTGTTCAATTATGTTAATGTAGGTCGAATGGTAGCAAATAGAGAAAAAAAGAGCAAAACGGAAGTCAAGTTGGCACAAGGAGCCTGATGCTGTGGCAGAGAATTATTTGGGTATTGGCACTGCAGCCTGCATTTTTACACTAGCAATTCGATTTCTTGATGCCTAGGAGGTGAAAAAGTGGTTACACAGCAAGTGCATTTCTACTGGTGATCCGAGAGCCTTGAGTTGCAATGCCTACTATTTTAGGCCACAATGCGCACTATTTTCTGTACGTGAAGTGCTAAATTTTTAGCTTTCCTATTTGCATAAGTCTCCTATTTGCATTATGATTCTTACTTTGACAACAAGTGCTTATGACCTATAACTCTAAGCCTATAAATATAACTCATAAGCAGCCAAGCAAATAGATTCACATATTCTACCACTAACCTGCATAATTTAGAGAAAAGAGACAGTAGTTTAGAGAATGAAGCATAGTAAGAGGATTATTCAACATTGAATGTGTTGGTGTTTAGTTCCATCAAAGTGAAAATTGGAGGAGATTAATTTTCGAAGTGACAATAGAGATAGGTTTTATCTTTCTTTACCATTTTGTGTTAATCTATTCTCTTGTATTTTAACTCAATATTTTTAGATTTTATTGAATATTTAGTTTAGCAAAACTTGTTGTTATGATCCTTTTGAACTTGATATTTTTATATTATAATTTAGTTTATTCTATTCCATTGTGATTCCAAATTTAATTACATTATTTAATTTTATCTACTTGTAATTAATTGTCTAATCAACAATTATACATAGAGGTAATTAGGTAGCTATGAGAGAAGTATCTATTTGCTTGTCTTGATTAAATTGCATGCATATATTTAGGTTGAAATGTACGATTTTTGTGTATGTGATCTATAATTAATGTTCTTAGTAAGTAGTAGTTTAATCAATTAGGTTGAGAGTGTGATTAGATTAGATTATTATATCGTGTACAATTTACTTGAGAGCGAAATGCATGCATAAGATAGAGTCAATTAATCATATAATTAGTTTGGCAATTATTTGGGATGATATATTCCTATGACTCTTTATGCTTAATGTATTAGTGTGGTTATGTTAGATCCATTAGTGTAAATATTAGGATTTTATTGTCATTTTACCCATCTTTATCTTAGCTTAAATAATTTTGTGTAATTTTAGTTTGGTATTCAAATACTTATTAATCCAATCCTCGTGAGTATGACAACCCTTGTTTTTAAAAATATTTATTACTTATACACTGATCCGTTTACTTGCGAATTTATCATGTCACTTGTTCAATTCTTTTTCAAACTAAATTAGGTGAATGTTTATTGGATGTAGATGAGAGAAGAATACAATTGAGTAAGTGATATAATTGTTAGTAAATTATCATATCTAATTTTAACACAAGGATTAGCCAAAAATATTTCCTTTAATATATTTCTTTGATTTTACTTTCTCTTAATAGTTGATTTCTTTTAAATTATTTTTAATTGAAGTATTTTTCATCCATATGTCTTTGTTTGGTAACTTTTAGAAAGAAAAAAAAATATAAAATATATAATTAAATAAAGGCAATTGAATGTAACATATTTTAAACTTTTAAACGATATTATGGTCAAAACATTTGAAGGATAAAGCAAGTTTCAAACCAACCATGGTAAACATAAATACTTTTTCATTCAATTTCAATTTCAATTTCATTCTTTTATTATTATTATTATTATTATTATTATCATCATCATCATTATCATGCATATTCATACCATCTCAACCAAACATAACATAACATTTTACACATTTTACATTGTTTAACTACATTTTTTGTTTTTTTTATCAAACGATAAACATTTTTTTGGGTATATACTTGGCTTTTAGTCAATGGAAATTTTTTGCTTTTGTCAAGATTCGAATCTACAATTTTTTTTTATGTGAGGCATTTCTATTACCATCTACACATAAGGATTAAGGAATACTTTTCTTTTTTTTTTTTTATATAGAAAGGGACATATATTTATATATAATATTTATATTATATTATGTGTCAAAATTATTATAAAAACAAATTAGTTTTTTATTTTTTAAAATAATTTTATGATGTGCCATTATAAAAGTAGTTTATGGTTGATTTGGAAAGAACCATACGTTAGGAAGCTCTCATAAAACACTAAATAGGTGGGGAGTTGCAAACAACATTTTCCAAGAAAAATGAGAGAATGCCCAATGTCACATGCCTACTTTCTTTAAAGACACGTGTGGCACTTAGCTCTCCAAATGCTAAGTAAACCTTGTTATCAACAAACCCAATAGGTGTTTTAAAACTAGTGAAGGTGAAGAAGAACACTTAGAGAAATAAGGTGGAAAAAACTTGTATTACAAGTATGGGTTACAAGGCTTGTTCGTTTGTTGTTTGGTTTTTGGATGTGTTACAAATGAGGTCTTTATTGCTATTTATAGTTCTCCACCTCCTCAACTAATAGTTGGGATTGTTACATGTGTCATCCATCTAACGAAAGTCTAGAATTGTCTTAGAGAATATATTTTTATAAATAAATGTACTAAATATCCTAGATAGCTCTAGAAACTAGTTAATATCTAAGGTAAATATCTAGATATTTAATTGAAACTTTCTAGGTATTTCTCTATAAGAGTTGGCTTTTCTCTTGTTATGTTATGATCCCAATTTCAATCCACATTATTTTATCAAGCCCATAAGAAATGTACTAAATATCCTAGATAGCTCTAGAAACTAGTTAATATCTAAGGTAAAAATCTAGATATTTATTGAAACTTTCTAGATATTTGTCTATAAGAGTTGGCTTTTTCTTTTGTTATGTTATGATCCCAATTCCAATCCACATTATTTTATCAAGTCCATAAGAATATAATTCATTTAACCCATTTTTGTAAACCCAAAAATAATTGGATTGTGACATTCTCCCCTACCTAAGCTCGCGACACCCTCGTCTCGTCTTATTCCTTGAAGCATTGAATGTGGTCTCGAAATTACCATAGTGCATCTTCATGCACCCACAATGCTTCACTTTTAGGTAATCCATTCCATTTGAAAAATTACTCACGTAATTGGGGACTTGATGCAAACCCCGCAACACGATTCCTACGACCCACAAGAGACAAAGATTTGAGAACCACAAGAGATTTAGTTCAAGACCCAACAACAAATTAGCATCCAATTTCTAAGCACAACAATAAATTTTTGGTTGCAGAAATCTCACCTCAACACATGGATATTACGCACCACGCACTAAGAAGAGAAGAAACGCCACAAAGGGATGCAAATCCTTTGATAAGTTTGGGTTGCAAATAGCAAGGAGCTCTGATACGAACCGGATCGCGCCACTAACAAGGCCCGACTCGTATCATGGACCAAGCCGAGAAGGGGGTGAAATAACGGCGTAGAAAGGCGCCCCACAAACACGAGCTAGGGCGCAAGCATGTTCGCCATGGAGTGCCAAGCTAATTTGTGGAAATTGCCAGTTTTGGAGCTGCGCCGCGGCATGACAATCCCCCGCCGCGGCGACCAAGTTTCTGTTTTGCTGGAATTTTGGACGAGGCATTCTCGCCGCGGCATGAAATATGTGCGCCGCGGCGCCGATGTTTCTGTTTTGGGCATGAAGGCTGGGAGACGTGCGCGCAGGACGAGCAGACGCGCGCGCAAGTGTGGGCAGAGGTGCGCGCAGAGGACCAGGGACGTGCGCGCCGCGGCATGGCTTTTGGGCGCCGCGGCACAGACCTCTCGGGTTGAAGTGCAAGGTTCCTCGCCGCGGCATGGAATTTGTCCGCCGCGGCCCACATACTTTTACTTTAGTGATCCGAGCCTCCTCGCCGCGGCATGAATATTTGCCCGCCGCGGCGCAAGTGTAAAATTTGTAATTTCAGCCCTTGGATCAAATCCAATGGCTCATATTTTGTCTTTTCTTTTAGGTTTTTGTGTGAGCCCTATAAATAGACATTTGGGCAGCCCATTTTGTAATCTTTGATCATTTTTAATGAAATTTGTTAGAAAACAAATTGTAAGAGCCATTGAGCTCCTTGCTTGATTTCAAGCCAAACCAAGAACTTATCAAGGGCATTTGCACTCCTTTGTGGCGTTCGCCCTCTCCTCCGCGCGTGGTGCATAATATCCAAGTGTGGTGGTGAGTTTTCTGCAGCCAATCTGTTGTTTTGCTTGGATTTCTCCTCCCAATATTGTTGTTGGGTCTTGGACCGTTGCTTTCGGTTCTCTAGCCTCGTAGCTAGGTGGGTCGATAGGAATCGCGTTTCTAGGTTCGCATCATTTGGTATCAGAGCTCTAGGTTGAGACTCTAGATTCCTATCTTAATTTTTGTCAAATTTCTATTTCATAGCAACAAGAAAATTGCTTCAAAAAAAAATTCTGTGTTCATCTTGTTTTTGTGTGTTTATTGCAATTCCTGGAATAACCTGTGTGATGTTGTTGTTTGATTCTTATCTTTGTTGAATTTGGAGAGGATTTTGTGTTGGAAATTCCCCCAAATTTTCGTTTTTTTTGAAGAGGGGTATTTTGGTAATCTCACATGTGATTTTTCTTCTTGAAAAGTGAGAGCCAAACTTTTCTCTTTATTTAAAAAAAAAAAAAAATATATCTTCCGAAAATATCTCCCGAAAATATCTCGAAAAATATCTCACGAAAATATCTCGTGAAAATATCTCCCGAAAATATCTCGTTAGATATTTTTATTAAAAAAAAAAAAAAATTAGAAAAAAAGGAAGAGGATATTTCGGTGCTTATAAAAAAAAAAAAAAGAAAGGAGAGTGAATTCTTGATTTTCCGAGAATTTACGAAATTTTCGTCGTTTTAGCGTCGTTTGCGCTTTAACGGATCGTTTCTTTGTTTGTTTGCAATTTTTCGGATTGGATTCGCTAAATCGAACTTCCTTCCAAACTCATAGAGTTAGGGTTTCAAAACACATTGAGTTAGTTTCCTTTGTTCCATACATTTGGATATTGCAAGCTACACTTGTTGAGTGTGAAATTCTACATTGGTGTGGAAGACTTGGACGGTTTGGTTTGTCATAGGGCTTCGAGCGCTACGGCAATCAAAATTCGAGTGTAAACACGTGAGGTAACGAGTAAAAGTTCCAATTTTGTTGATTGTTAATTGTTTGTTTGTGTTAGTTGTTGTAAACATGTCTGACAGGAATAGCTCAGAGGAAAGGCCCGATACAACTCATGTGATGAGGGCATTACAACAAGCCATGGAACGGATGAATGCCGTCATGGTTAACATAAATGAACGAATGGAACATCAAGAAGCAACTATCGCCAACTTAGGGCAAGAGGCGCCACAAGTCGCTCCTAATGTGGGAAGACCTAATAGGAGAGCCCATTTTGAGGAAGAGTTGGATGAAGATAGTTTTGGAGAGAACTATAATGAAGATGAGGGGAGGATGCCCTTTGGAAGACGACATGGGCCTAGAGGTGGCCATGATCGGGGAGGAATAAGGAGATACCCACACCAACCTTTTGATGGGGTTGATCGGAGTTTAGGAAGTATTAAGATCAAAATGCCGGCGTTCCAAGGAAAGAATGACCCGGAACTTTATTTGGAGTGGGAGAAGAAGGTGGAGCATATATTTGAATGCCACAACTACTCCGAAGAAAAGAAGGTCAAATTGGCGGTGATCGAATTTACTGACTACGCTTTAAACTGGTGGGATCAGTTGGTAGTTGGGAGAAGGAGGAATGGAGAGAGACCGATAAGTAGTTGGGAAGACATGAAAGCCATCATGCGGAAGAGATTTGTTCCGAGCCACTACTACCGAGAGCTTTATCAGAAATTGCAACGACTTCATCAAGGCTTTCGATCGGTTGATGAGTATTACAAGGAAATTGAGGTAGCCATGGTTAGAGCTAGCCTTGAGGAGGATAGAGAGGCCACTATGGCTCGGTTTCTGAGTGGGCTAAATCCGAAAATTGCCAATGTTGTTGAGCTTCATCATTATGTGGAGATGGAAGACATGGTCCACATGGCAATCAAAGTAGAAGCGCAATTCAAGAGAAGAAGTAACCGGATGCAACCACCAAGGCCAATTTCTCCAACACCTTGGGTACAAGATTTTAGGAGAGAAGAAGGAACTAGCTCCAAGCCCCGCTTTGAAGTCAACAAGGGCAAAGAGATGGAGGCTAGTAAAGATAAAGGAAAAGGTAAGGTTGAAACCTTTCCCCGAAACCGAGATGTTAGTTGTTTTCGTTGTCTTGGAAAAGGTCATTATGCGTCCCAATGTCCGAACAAGAAAGCAATGATCATGCAAGCAAATGGGGAGGTGGAGACTGATGAAGAGAGTGATGGTGAGGAGATGCCACCATTGGAACAAGCAAGTGCGGAAGAGATAGTTCCGGTGAAAGGAGACTTGCTTATGATAGGGCGAGTGCCCAAGGATGGCTCCAAGGAAAGTGACATGGATTCACAACGGGGAAACATTTTCCATACACGGTGTCACGTGAATGGAAAAGTCTGCAGCCTAATTATCGATGGGGGTTGTTGTACCAACATAGCTAGTACTACCCTAGTTGAGAAGTTAGGGCTACCCACAACCAAACATCCCACTCCTTACAAACTTCAATGGTTGAATGATCAGGGTGAGGTGAAAGTGGAACATCAAGTCTTGGTACCCTTTGCTATGGGAAATTATCAAGATGTTGTATTGTGTGATGTGGTAGCGGTGCAGGTTGGGCATATGATTTTGGGCCGGCCTTGGCAATATGATCGACGGGTGACTTATGACGGATATAAAAATAAGTACTCGTTCTACAAGGATGGATGTAAGATAACCCTTGTCCCCCTTACCCCGAAAGAAGTGGTTGAGGATCAATTGAAGATCAAGAACAAGGGAGAACAAGAAAAGGGAAAGGGAAAAGAAAAAGAAGAAATGCCCAAGGAGAAAAAAGGGCAAACAAAAAAAAAGGAAGAAAAGAAAAAAAATGAAAGAATGTCTATTTTCTTACTTTTCTTTCTTGCAGGGCTATTATGATGAGGAGCAAAACCGAGATGGACTCCTACACTTACCCCGTGATGAAGGTCCGAATTCGAGGTCGAATTCTCTTGAAGAGGGAGGGAATGATACGAACCGGATCGCGCCACTAACAAGGCCCGACTCGTATCATGGACCAAGCCGAGAAGGGGGTGAAATAACGGCGTAGAAAGGCGCCCCACAAACACGAGCTAGGGCGCAAGCATGTTCGCCATGGAGTGCCAAGCTAATTTGTGGAAATTGCCAGTTTTGGAGCTGCGCCGCGGCATGACAATCCCCCGCCGCGGCGACCAAGTTTCTGTTTTGCTGGAATTTTGGACGAGGCATTCTCGCCGCGGCATGAAATATGTGCGCCACGGCGCCGATGTTTCTGTTTTGGGCATGAAGGCTGGGAGACGTGCGCGCAGGACGAGCAGACGCGCGCGCAAGTGTGGGCAGAGGTGCGCGCAGAGGACCAAGGACGTGCGCGCCGCGGCATGGCTTTTGGGCGCCGCGGCACAGACCTCTCGGGTTGAAGTGCAAGGTTCCTCGCCGCGGCATGGAATTTGTCCGCCGCGGCCCGCATACTTTTACTTTAGTGATCCGAGCCTCCTCGCCGCGGCATGAATATTTGCCCGCCGCGGCGCAAGTGTAAAATTTGTAATTTCAGCCCTTGGATCAAATCCAATGGCTCATATTTTGTCTTTTCTTTTAGGTTTTTGTGTGAGCCCTATAAATAGACATTTGGGCAGCCCATTTTGTAATCTTTGATCATTTTTAATGAAATTTGTTAGAAAACAAATTGTGAGAGCCATTGAGCTCCTTGCTTGATTTCAAGCCAAACCAAGAACTTATCAAGGGCATTTGCACTCCTTTGTGGCGTTCGCCCTCTCCTCCGCGCGTGGTGCGTAATATCCAAGTGTGGTGGTGAGTTTCCTGCAGCCAAATCTGTGTTTTGCTTGGATTTCTCCTCCCAATATTGTTGTTGGGTCTTGGACCGTTGCTTTCGGTTCTCTAGCCTCGTAGCTAGGTGGGTCGATAGGAATCGTGTTTCTAGGTTCGCATCAAGCTCTTTGGCTCTCAAATTTTGATTTGTGAATCAAAAATGTCATTAATGAACAAAAGTTAAAATTCAGCTGCTACAATTTGTCTTTATATAGAGTACAAACAAAAACCTAAAGTGGAAAAGGATCCAAATCCAATTGTCCAAATTACACAAAATTAGACTGTGCCGCAGCGAGGAAAGCACGGGCTACAAATTAAAGTAGGCGGGCCGCGGCGGAGTAAATTCCATGCCACGACAAGGAACACACAAATTCAATCCGAGAAGCTTGTGCCGCGGTGCGCACACTTGTCCACCTCTGCGTGCACATTTACCCACACTCGCGCGCACATCTGCCCATTCTACGCGAACGTATGCCCAGCCTTCATGCCAAAAACAGGAACCCTTGGGCCTCAGTGCCCCAAATTCATACCGTAGCATGCATCCCTGGCAAAACTTCCCACCAAAACAGAGTGTTGCTCGCCGCGGTGGCCATAAATCCATGCCACGGCGTAGAGCTTCTTCTTCAAATTCTTCCTCCAACACATTGCTTGGCCTCTCACAAGCTTTGTGATCACTCCTCACCCTTGGCCTTGTATCAACTCTTGGATAAGTTCATTCAAAGCTTCCTTAAGTTGTCTAGCCTTCGACCTCATGATTGGCCCGTTCGGGATGCGTAGTGATGGTAGCGCCATATGATTTGTATCATTCCCCCTTCTTCAAAAGGATTCGACCTTGAATCACCACCTGCATAATCAAAAGGATAAAGATCAGAAACATTAAAAGATGCGTTGATGTTATACTCACCTAGAAGGTCGAGCTTGTAAGCGTTGTCATTGATTCGTTCCAGTACTTGGAATGGCCCATCTCCTCTAGGCTACAGCTTGGACCTTCGTTTGTTGGGAAATCTTTCTTTTCCCATGTGTATCCAAACCGAATCACCGGGTTCGAAAATGACCCTACGTCACCCTTTGTTAGCCTTGAACAGAATTTCTTCATTCTTTTTCTCAATGCGCTTATGAATGCTTTCATGTAATTTCTTTACCATTTCAACCTTTTTGGCACCAGTTAAATCTGTTCTAACTGAAATAGGTAAAGGCAATAAATTTATAGGAGTAAGTGGGTTAAAACCATAAATAATTTCAAAAGGTGTATGGTTAGTAGTGGAATGCACACTCCTATTATAAGCAAATTCAACGAAAGGCAAACAATCCACCCAATTTTTCATATTTTTTTGAATGACCATTCGTAACAGAGTAGACAAAGTTCAATTGACTACTTTTGTTTGGCCATCAGTTTGGGGATGACAAGTAGTAGAAAACAAAAGCTTAGTCCCCAGCTTAGTCCATAGAGTTTTCCAAAAATAAATTAGGAATTTAACATCCCTATCAGAAATGATACTTTTTGGAACTCTATGTAGCCGTACAATCTCCCTAAAAAACAAATTTGCTACATTTGTGGCATCATCAGTTTTGTGGCACGCAATGAAGTGCGCCATTTTTGAAAACCTAGCTACAACCACAAAAATTGAGTCTCTACTTTTTTTCGACTTAGGCAAACCTAAGATAAAATCCATGGAAATGTCTAACCAAGGTGAATTAGGTACAGGTAGCAGAGTATACAATCCTTGGGACAGAACTTTAGACTTGGCCTGTTTACAAGTGATGCATCTCGAACAAATTTATTCTACATCACGCCTAAGTTTTGGCCAATAAAAATGTTCATGTAAAATGTCTAAAGTCTTTTTAATACTAAAATGCCCCATCAAACCTCCCCCATGAGCTTCTTTAACTAAGAGCTCATGCATAGAACAATTGGGTATACATAATTGATTTTCTTTAAACAAATACCCATCCATTTGGTAAAATTTACTGAAACCAATTTTATAGCATGCATCATAAAGCAAGGAAAAATCTTCATCATTAGCATATAATTCCTTAATGTATTCAAATCCTAGCAACCTAGCACTCAAACCAGAAAGTAAAGTGTACCTTCGCGATAGAGCTTCAGCTACTACATTTTCCTTACCTCTCTTATATTGAATAATATAAGGAAATGATTCGATGAATTCCATCCACTTTGCATGCCTCTGGTTTAGCTTACCCTAGCCCCTCAAGTGCTTCAAGGATTCATGATCTGTATGAATTATGAATTCCTTTGGCCACAAATAGTGCTGCCACGTTTTAAGGGTTCTCACCAAGGCATAAAGCTCATTGTCATATGTTTGGTAGTTCAGGGCCGCTCCATTGAGTTTCTCGCTGAAGAATGCAATCGGCCTCTTTTCCTGCATTAAAACAGCTTCTATTCCTATACCTGATGCATCACACTCAACTTCAAACATTTTAGTAAAATCAGGTAAGGCTAATATAGGCGCAGAACACAGTTTATCCTTTATCAATTTAAAGGCCCTCTCTTAGCTTTCTTCCCATTTAAACCTAACATTTTTTTACAACTTTAGTGATAGGTGCAGCTAGAGTACTAAAATCTTTTACAAATCTACGATAAAAACTAGCTAGACCATGGAAGCTCCTAACATCAGTAACAGATTTAGGCGTGGGCCAATCCCGAATCCCCTTTACTTTTTCCTCATCTACCTCTATTCCCTCAGCACTTACAACAAAACCAAGAAAAACTAACTTTTTCCCGCAAAAACAACACTTCTTCAAATTAGCATACAATTTTTCTTTTCTTAAAATTTCAAGCACAGCACGTATATGTTCAACATGCTCTTCTAAAATTTTGTTGTAAATGAGTACATCATCAAAATATACAACCACAAATTTTCCAATTAAGGCACGTAAAACATGGTTCATTAGTCTCATAAAAGTACTAGGTGCGTTAGTTAACTCGAAAGGCATCACTAACCATTCGTACAACCCATGTTTTCTTTTGAAAGCGATTTTCCATTCATCCCGTTCTTTCATCCTAATTTGATGATATCCACTTTTAAGATCTATTTTCGAAAATATGCTAGAGCCATGCAATTCATCTAACATGTCATCTAACCTAGGAATTGGATAACGATACTTTACCATAATTGATGCGAACCCCGCAACACGATTCCTACGACCCACTAGCAACGAAGACTAGAACCACAAGATAACGGTTCAAGACCCAACAACAAATTAGCATGGAATTTCTAAGCACAAAACCAGATTTTTGGCTGCAGGAAACTCATCTCAACATATGGATATTACGCACCACGCACGAAGAAGAGTAGAAACGCCACAAAGGGATACAAGTCCTTTGATAAGTTTTGGGTTTACAATGAAGCAATGAGCTCTTGGGCTCTCAAATTTGTTTGAAGAAACAAATATTTCATAAATGAACATCAAGTTGTCTTAAAATTCAGAATACAAAGCTATTTATAGGTTACAACAAAAACCTAAAAGAAAAATTAAATCCTAGCCATTGATTTTGATCCAATGGTCTCAAAACATGCTTTTTTTAATACTGTGCCGCATCGCACAAAAATTACATGCCGCGACGCGCCTCTTTTTCCAGCACTCGGACAAAAATAGAACATCCTGCGCCTAGGCACACAAAATCCATGCCGCGGCGCGCCCCTTTTTCCAGCACTCGAACAAAAACAGAACATCCTGCACCTAGGCGCACAAAATCCATGCCTAGGCGCGCCTCCAGTTTCAACACTTCATGAAAAATAGCAAGTCTTGTGCCGCATCGTACATATTTCATGCCGCGGCGCACACCTTTGGCAAAATGTCCCAACCAAAACAAAAAGTTGTTAGCCGCGGTGGGGGAATCACATGCTGCAGCGTAGCTCAAAATGTTGAAATTCCACAATTAGCTTGGCACTCCCATGACTCACATGTTTGTACCCTTGCTCGCATTATGGTGTGCTTTTCTGCGCCAATATTTCACCCCTTTCTCGGCCTGGTCCATGATACGTGTTGTGATGCGAACCAAGAAAGCTCGAATCTTACGAAAGAAACGATTTCAGATTTCACACAATCTAAGCATTCAAATCCTTAGAGGAAAACAGATTTTTGGCTGCAAGAAACTCACCTCAACACATGGATATTACGCACCACGCACGGAAAAGAGGGTGAACGCCACAAAGGGATGCAAATCCTTTGATAAGTTCTTGGTTTGCATTGAAGCAAAGAGCTTTGGCTCTCAATTTGTTTTCAAACAAATTGTCTCATAAAATGAACAAAAGTTACAAAAGAGCTGCTACAATTTGTCCTTATATAGGGTACAACAAAACCTAAAAGAAAAATTAAATCCTAGCCATTGATTTTAATCCAATGGTGGTGATTTTAAAGAAATGTCGATCCATGCCGCGGCGGATAAATTCTTGTGCCGCGGCGCGCCTTTTTTGTGGACTACTCGGAGAAAAACAGAAACTTCTGTGCCGCGGCAGAACAATACTCATGCCACGGCGCGCCTACTGAAGCAAGTCTGCGCGCACATCTACCAGCACCCGCGCGCGCGCCTGTCGTTACTCTCCTACCAAAACAGAACGCTCCGTGCCGCGGCGCCCCAAATCTATGCCGCGGCGCGCTTCCACGTCAAAATCTCCTTCCAAAATAGAAAGTTACTCGCCGCGGCGCAGCTCAAAATTTCAGAAACTCCACAATTAGCTTGGCACTTCCATGTCTCATATGTTGGTACCCTTGCTCGTGTTGTGGTGTGCCTTTCTGCGCCAATATTTCACCCATATTTCGACCTGGTCCATGATATGTGTCGGGCCTTATTGGTGGCGCGATCTGGTTCGTATCATGTTGGGCCTTATTTGTGGCGCGATCTGGATCGTATCAGTAATGTTGTTGACAGCTCGGCAATCAACACACATACGACTTGACCCATCCTTCTTAGGCACAAGTAGCACTGGCACTGCACAAGGGCTCAAGATCTCCCTGACTTGCCCCTTAGTCAAAAATTCCTCAACCTACTTTTGGATCTCCTTAGTATCGTCCAGGTTGGTACGATAAGCAAGTAGGTTTGGAAGAGACGCTCCAGGAATGAAGCTGATCTAATGTTCAATCCCTCTCAATGGTGGTACACCGTTCGGGATCTCTTCAGTAAACACATCTTCATATTCCTGCAATAAAGAAACAGTAATACTTGGCAACGCATTGTCAAGTTCGTTAATAGAAAAATGAGTCTCCTTATACAAAAGTACAAGCACAGACCTCTTTGCCAAGATGGTGTGCTTTACCTCACTCGCTTTTGCGTAAAAACTCTCAATCTTTTTTTCTGTTTCTTTTTCTCTCTCTCCACTCTTCTCTCCTATTTCACTCTTTTCTCCCAATTTATCTTTTTTTCTTTAACCATTCTCTTTTGGTCCTCAAAGACTTGCTTATGAGATAGAGGTGCAAGTGTAATCTTCTTGTCTTCCAACTCAAATGAATACATGTTCTTGTATCCATCATGTGTAACCCTCCTATCATATTGTCATGGTCTCCCAAGCAATATATGTCCAGTTTGCATAGGAACTACGTCACACATTACTTCATTCTTGTACTTCCCAATAGAAAAGGATACTAGTACTTGCTTGTTAACCTTTACTTCCCCACTATCATTTAACCATTATAGCTTGTAGGGTTTTTGGTGTTTGATTGTTGACAACCCTAGCTTCTCAACTAAAGTAGTACTAGCCACATTTGTGCAACTCCCACCGTCAATAATAATATTGCACACTTTAGAGTTCACATGACACCTTGTGTGAAATATGTTCTCTCGTTGTTGCTCTACATCCTCATCCTTGTATTGGATACTCAAGGATCTCATTATCACTAGAGCCTCTCCTTCAACGGGCCCTATCTCATTATCATTAGCTTCCTCTAGCGATGGCATCTCCTCATTATCACTATCCTCATCCGTCTCAATGTCGCCATTAGCTTGAGCGATCATTGTCTTTTCGTTCGGGCATTGGTATGCAATGTGACTTATTCTAAGACATCGAAAGCACTTGATGTCTTGGTATCGGGTTAGGTTCTCAACCTTACCCTTATCCTTACTAGCCTCCACTTCCTTGCCCTTGTTTGGTTCAAACCTTGGCTTAGAGCTAGTTGCCTCATCCTTTTTCCAACTTTTCCATGGTGTAGTAGGGGTCAGTTTTGGTGTCAATGGGTTTACCTTAGGTGGGAAAGTCCGGCTACTCTTCCTCCGTAATTGCCTCTCCACCTTGATTGCCATATGTACCATGTCATCCAACTCTATATAGTGATGTAGCTCTACAACATTGGCAATTTCTTGGTTCAAACCACTAACAAACCTAGCCATTGTGGCTTCCCTATCCTCCTCTATATTGGCTCTAACCATGGTCATCTCCATATCCTTATAATAGTCATCAACCGATCTAAATCCTTGGGTGAGCCTTTGCAACTTCTGATATAGTTCTCGGTAGTAATGGCTCGGAATAAACTGTTTCCTCATGATAGCTTTCATATCCTCCCAACTATAAATTGGTCTTTCCCCATTCCTTCTCCTACCTACAACTAGTTGATCCCACCAATTTAAAGCATAGTCGGTGAATTATATTACTGCCAACTTTACCTTTTTCTCGTCCAAGTAATTGTGGCACTCAAAGATATGCTCAACCTTCTTCTCTCATTCAAGGTAAAGTTCGGGGTCGTTCTTTCCTTGAAAGGTTGGCATCTTCATCTTGATGCTATCCCAATTTCTGTCAACCCCATCATAGGGTCGTTGTGGGGGTCTTCTCATGCCTCCCCGACCATGTCCACCTCTAGGACCATGTCTCCCTCCAAAGGGTATCCTCCGTTCATCTTCATTATAATTTTCTTCAAAACTATCATCCTCCAACTCCTCCTCAATAAAGACTCTCCTATTAGGCCTTCCTACATTTGGAGCGTCTTGCGGTGCTTCTTGCTGCAAATTGGTGATAGCGGTGCTTCTTGCTGCAAATTGGTGATAGTTGCCTCTTGTCGTTCCATCCGTTCATTCATATTTACCATGATGGCATTCATCCATTCCATAGATTGTTGTAGCGCTCTCATCATAAAAGCAGTGTCGGGCCTTTCTTTGGAACTATTCATGTCATACATTCTTAAACAACTAACACGAACAAACAATTAGCACCTAAAAAAAATTGAGAAATTTCACTCGTCACCTCACGTGTTTAACATTCGATTTTGATCGCCCAAGCGCTCGAAGCCCTTTAGCAAACCAAACCATCCAAGTTTTCCACACAATTATAGAGCTCCTTGTCCTCAACAGTTCGTAGTTCGCAATATCCAATGTTAAGCACAAAGGAAACTAACTCGAAAGTGTTTTTGAAACTCTAACTCTATGAATTTGGAAACAAGTTCAATTTAGCAATTTCAAACTCGTGAAATGTTAACAAACAAAGAAATGATCCGTTAAAGTGTGAATGACACTATAACGAAAGAAATTTCGTAAATTCTTAGGAAATAAGAATTCAATCTCTTTTCTCTCTATTTTTTTTTTTTAAATTCTCGAAAAATATCCTCTCTTTTTTTTTTTAAATAAAAATATCTAGCTAGATATTTTTACGAGATATTTTCGTAAGATATTTTCTCTTCTTTTTTTTTAAATTCAAGAGATATAGTTTTGTTCTCACTTTTCGATACGAACAAAACACGAGTGATTACCAAAAATGCCCTTCCTTTTACAAAAAAAAAATTTAGAACAATTTTCTAAATGAAAACCTCTCCAAATCAATTCAGAATAAGAAGGAAACAACAACACCAATCAAATTAATCCAGGAAATGCAATAAACAAGTAGAAACAAAGAAGAACACAATTTTTTTTGAAGAAATTTTCTTGTTTGTTATGGAATCAAAAATAACAAAAATAAAGATAGGAATCTAGAGTCACAACCTAGAGCACTGATACCAAATGATGTGAACCCTGCAACACGATTCCTACGACCCACAAACGACAAAGACTTGAGAACCACAACAGATTTAATTCAAGACCCAACAACAAATTAGCATGCAATTTCTAAGCACAACAACAGATTTTTGGGTGCAGAAATCTCACCTCAACATATGGATATTACGCACCACACACTAAGAAGAGAAGAAACGCCACAAAGGGATGCAAATCCTTTGATAAGTTTCGGTTGCAAATAGCAAGGAGCTCTTTGGCTCTCAAATTTTGATTTGTGAATCAAAAATGTCATTAATGAACAAAAGTTAAAATTCAGCTGCTACAATTTGTCTTTATATAGAGTACAAACAAAAACTTAAGTGGGAAAGGATCCCAGCCATTGGATTTGATCCAATGGTCCAAATTACACAAAATTAGACTGTGCCGCAGCAGGTAAAACAATTGTGCCGCGGCGAGGAAAGCACAGGCTACAAATTAAAGAAGGCGAGCCATGGCAGAGTAAATTCCATGTTGTGGCAGGGAACACACAAATTCAATCTGAGAAGCTTGTGTCACGGCGTGCACACTCGTCCACCTCTGCGTGCACATCTCCCACACTCGCACACACATCTGCCCATTCTGCGCATGTGTATGCCCAGTCTTCATGCCAAAAATAGGAACCCTTAGGCCGCGGCACCCCAAATCCATGCCGCGGCACACATCCCTGAGAAAACTTCCCACCAAAATAGAGTATTGCTCTCCGCGGCAGCCATAAATCCATGTCGCGGGGTAGAGCTTCTTCTTCAAATTCTTCCTCCAACACATTGGTTGGCCTCTCACAAGCTTTGTGATCACTCCTCAACATCCCTTGGTCTTGTATCAACTTTTGGACAAGTTCGTTCAAAGCTTCCTTGAGTTGTCTAGCCTTCGACCTTGTGATTGGCCCGTTCAGGATGCATAGTGGTGGTAGCACCATATGATTCATATCAGGACTCCTTGCCTTCATATCTTTCTTTCAACTAGTATGTATGCCACTTCATTGTCAAAAGAAGTCATAACAGTTGCAGCCCTTCTTGATTCTCCACAAGTTGGGTCCTCTATATCTTCATGGTATGGCTTTAAGAGAATCACATGAAAGACAGGGTGGATCTTGAGCTTACGAGGAAGCTAGACTTTATAAGAAATATTTCCTACTTTCTTTAAGATAGGAAAAGGCCCTTCATATCTCCTTAACAACCCCTTCTTGAATTGCAATGCAAACAAAGTTTTGATGTTTACCATGTTGGACCTTGTTGTGGGCACCAAACATGTGCTACTTCTATCAAGAATACACATTGAGTTTGCAAAAGGAAGGGAGAATGCCTTTACTTGGTCAAGGAACTCCATCCCTAGTACTACCCTCAAGTTGTTCATCAGTACTACGGACAAGTTCAACTTTCCACTCCATTCTCCTATTTTTGCCTTCACCTCATAGGCAATGTTATGGATTGGTTTGGCAGCAGAATTTACTGCCTTCATAAAACCTCCCTCCTTTGAAGCTTTTATATGGAGTCTTTAGCTTCCTCGACATATATGAAGCTATGAGAGGCACCTTTATCGACAAGTGCCTTGGTTTGTACTCCATTAAGCACCATATCAACATATATAAATCATTTTGCAGCTTCGGAGTGGCCTTGACAGCGTTTAGAATTTGAAGTGATCTCATTTGTGCTCTACTCTCCTCATAAGACTCCTCAAGTTTAGTTGTCATCATCGCATTGAAAGCCTTTCTTTTTAAACAATCTCTCATCCAATGTGACCATCACAGAAATCACAACTATACTTGGGTTTTGAGTCTCTCTTATCGTGGTCTTTTCCATTAGGAGGTTTTCTTGTAGCACCTTTATTGTCTACACTTTTGCCTTTGTCTTTCCCACCTTTGCTAGGAACAACCCTATTATCCTTTGATCTTGACAAGTCTTTAGAGTAGTCGGTTAAGGTCTTAACTATGGCAATGGCAATGGCAATGGCTAGATCTTGTACACTTCTATACCTTAAGTTAGTCTTGGCCCATGGTTGAAGTCCATCCATGAAGAAGAAGAAAGATTCCTTGTGAGACATGTCAGGGATCTCAAGAGCAAGAGTGGTAAACTCTTTGATATAGTCACAAATACTCCCTGTTTGCTTCAATTTTCAAAGGTGGCTTTGTGCCATCTCTTCAACATTTGGAGGGTAGAATTTCCTTTTTATTTCCTTCTTAAAGGTATCAAATGGTTCAATAGAGCACGTACCTTTCTCAATATCTCCGTGCCTTCTTCTCCACCAAAGTGTGGTAGTTTCAATGAGATAAAGAGTAGCATTATGTACCTTCGTAGCCTCGTCCTTAATCTTTATGGCTTTGAAGTGTTGCTCCAAACCCCACAAAAAGTTTTCAAGCTCCCTTGCATTCCTACTTCCCTCATATGTCTTGGGTTTAGGAATGTTATGCTTAGGAGTCTCATGGGTGGTGACTTCCCCATAGGCCATAGCATGTTTGCATAAGGCCATGTCACCTTTAAACTCCTCACAATGGTATCAAGCTCCTTGTTAAGGTCATGAAAAAGACGTTCCATGATGCGTTCTTCCATGGCACAAAATTCTTGTCTTAAGGTTTGAGCCACCTTATCCCTAATACTAGCCATTGCCTGTTTCATGGCTTCATTCTCACCTTTAATGTCTCTCTTACGTTTATCAATTTCTTCCACACTAGCATCAACTTTGCTTACATAGGTTTCTAGGTGAGCTAAACCTTGAGACTTGAAATGACTTCTTTGGATCCTTTATGCTTGTGCTTAAGAGTAACTTTTTCCTCCATCAACGTGGTCTCCACCGTGTTCTTCTTGGCAGTGCTCTTTGCGATGATCTTCTTGAAACCTTCAGTTGTAAACCCCCACCTAACCTAGCTCTGATACCAATTTCCACTTGCCTACTTTCTTCAAGGCCACGTGTGACACTTAGCTCCTCAAATGCTAAGTAAATCTTGTTAGCCCAAATGCTAAGTAAACCTTATTAGCAAGAAACCCAATAGGTGTTTTAGAACTAGTGAAGTTGAAGAAGAGAAGACTTAGAGAAATAAGGTGGAAGAAATTTGTATTACAATGCTTGTTGGTTTGTTGTTTGGTTCTTGGATGTATTACAAATAAGGTCTCTACCCCTATTTATAATTCTCCACCTTCTCAACTAATAGTTGAGATTGTTACATGTGTCATCCATCTAAAGAAAGTCTAGAATTGTCCTAGAGAATATCTTTAATAAATAATTGTAGTAAATATCTTAAATAATTCTAAAAACTAGTTAATATTTAAGATAAATATTTAGATATTTGTCTTCAAAAATGGGCTTTTCTCTTGTTATGTTATGAGCCCAATTCCAATCCATATTATTCTGTCAAGCCTATAAGAATATAATTCATTTTACTCATTTTTGTAAACCTAAGAATAATTAGATTGTGACACCAAGCTATCATATGTTAAATAAGAGTGTTAGGATAGGAGTTTGAATATAAATGAATTTGTGTATATTATTATTAAAATTAGAATAAATAAAGATATAATTTATTTATTCGTAAGTATTATTTAATTCTTTAAATAAAATTTACATAATTTGTTGATTATGATGATTAACTAAAGTTTATCGGACTCTTTAATTAATTCATTAGTATGTTTCATAATTATTGTGAATGGAGTGACTGATCTAGGGTAATTAATGCGGAGATATTTACTTAAATGTATTTAGTATGTTGATTATATAGATTGAACTATATATATTAAAAACGTTATTAATATATGTTTATTCATCGCTGTTTATCTAAGTTACTTGATCTATATGTTGTTTCGTTGGATAATCAAGCTAAGAGAAATTGTGAACAACTATTTTTTGTATAGCCTCTCTTTTATTGTGTGTATGTATATATAGTCGATATGATACATGTGTCATTAATTTATTAGCTATAATTAAGAGTAACAAAAAGTAAAAGGTATATAATTGACTTTTATACTTGCATCTACATAGTTGCTCGTCATTGGATTGGATCAAGTTTTTGCACACTGATAGTAGGTATCAAACTAATGTCAAATGCATGTGTATGACCTTCTTAATCCTAAGTGATTTAATTGACCCTCTTGTTATAGTACCTTGGCGTTTGCTTTACTCGTTGATGCCTAATTATTGGGCTAATATGTCTTATATCTTGGTGTCTTGATATTTATGATAGGTTTGAAGGTTATCTCACAAAATGATAAATTTATTTAGTCTGTTTTCAACTGTTAGATAGCTTATTCTTTATTTAGAAATTTTTAAATTTGAATAGTTGTTGTGATATATGATGTGAATATAAATAGTTATTTAGATAGGTAAAGTGAATATTTTGATCTAGTTCAAAATGTTGGATAATGTTGGTATATTATTACATTCCTTCATGAACAACTCCGCACTAGCTTAGTTGCTAGATATTAGAAGTAGCTGCTTTCATGGATAACTTTGTTTGTTGTTGAAGATGGAGTTGTATTTAATTGTTTTGCTTGGTTTTAGGCTTGTAAAGTTGTAAACTTGTAATCATGTTGGTAACGAGCTTATAGCTCAATGATATGTAGCTCATATATGTAGAATGTTTGGAATTTTAGTTTTAGTTATAAGAGTTTGAATACGGTAGTTATTAAAAACAAAAAAAGTTTGTAAGGGTTATAATCGTGTTTGTTTATGGGGTTTAATGGAATATAGGATTCTCTTAAAAAAAAAAAAAAAACCAGTTATCTTTAAGCCATGTGGTGTTGACTTTGTCCAGTCACAGTCATCTGCAATATTTTCTTATCAATGAGATTTCATTAACCTTTTAGATTTAAAAAAATGATAAAAATATTATATAGCAATCTCCTTTAAACAAAAATGACAAAAATATTATAGCATTTCCTCTGTCTACTTATCATATTAGAAAGTTCTTCACAAACGACATTGTTTTATTCGTAAATCATAAATATATTAATAAACGGAAGTAACAATCGTCATCACACCACATGTTATTGATAAGCCTATATTAGTAATTGATTTTACAATTACTTCAATATCTCATGTTCTCAATAACATACATTATATTATATAAAGTATGTAACATTACTCTTTTCCGTGCCATCCTAATTCAATTTCCCACCCCCAATTATTATTTAGTAAAACAAAATAAACTGGAAGCCAAACTTGGAAATAACAGAACTAATTCGTTGAAATATCTTGCTAGATTCCTGCTAGATTCAGGCACTTACCTGTTCATATCATGCAACTAAATCATAGAAATCCTTGAATCATTTAAAGTAACAAGGTGCATTGCATTTCAACTCCACCGTCAAAATCCATAAGCACAATAAAAAAAAAAATTAAATCATCAGAATTTGTGGTGATAAAAATTCGAGTCCTTGGAACTTTGGTATTCTATAGACTTCCCAGTTGTTCCATAATTTTGAAGTTGGTGGACTTCTTTCAATTACTATCTTCTTAATATTCAAAATTGTGAGAAGAGCTTAGAAGGACAAAATTTTTATGGGTACTTCTTACGCAAGGACAAGAAACCAACCACTATGGACACTCCAACAATTGCCACAGGAACAGTCCAATATTGCTTTGACAAGTCGACGAGCTTCGTCACAGAGTCTCTTGGTTGCTTCTTGGAGATGATCTCAAGTTCTGGAATGGAAGTGTCAAGCTCACCAATGCAAAACTTTTCCATGAGCTCCTTTGCACTCTTGCTATGCCCAGCATCTTCAAAATCTTCGGTCGCATCCCCCCCTTCAATGATATCGAAAGCACGGTCATACTCTTTGCAATTTGCATTGACACTATTTTTTCTCTAAGTAAAGAAGTCGTGATAAATTCAAATTTATGAGAAAATTATCCAATTACCTGTTGCAGCAAGGACTACATCATCTCCACCAGGGTGCTCATCCAAATACGATGACACATCATATACCTAGATTGAGAGATGCATTTAGTATAGCTAACCCAAGTCTACGGAGCAAGAAGTTTGTATATACAATTGTATTTCTTGTTGTCTAAAGATAGACACAGAATAGGAAAACCAGAGAAAACAAAATTTAAAAACAAGCTGTTACACAACTATGGCACATGATCAAAACTTCTTAAATTTCAACTCTAAAACTCAAGGAAATATGGAACTGTTATGAAGACTATAGTTAACACCAACTCCCAATTCTGCAGCCTCAAATTTGTTTAAGGCTTAACGCAATTGAAAAGATAAAATTGACAAACAGTAACTCATTTGCAACATTTAGACGTGAAAATATATCCAATTTTTTGTGTATTTTTGGTGTGCAACAAATATGCAGCAAACATGTAGACAAAAGTGGCTAAAAGGTGGCTTTGTTGTATAAAAGTGGGTTCTTGTATCCACGTGTCAACTGCATATTGGTGGCGCACCAAAATTGGCATACGTGATATGGAATTGAAATATACTTAAGTGACCCAATTAAAGAATCCTATAGTGACACAACATTTAAGGCATGTTTGGTAAACAGTAATCGTAATCATAATGGAAAAAATTATTCAGGATATTGTTACGTTTGGTTTGACTATACTCTGTAATGGAATGTAAAGGAATTACAGCAGTAGCAGTAATTATCATTACGCCTATAGCCCTTTATAAATACGTTGTAATGCTTTATTTTTCTCACAATTTGTATAATCATTTATGATTTTTTTGCTCATTCTATCTCTTTTAGTAATAAACAAACTTTATTTTTTATTTATAATTTTATAATATTTATTTTAATATTATTATTTATTTTGATTATACTGCTTAAACAAACATTGTAATAGTAGTACTGTTTCCTTTACATTCAATTCCATTACAATTACTATTCCTATTACTTTTACATTCAGTGAACCAAACGCTAACTTAGTCCGGAAAAAATTCTACAGTAATAAAAGTATACAAACTGCTATCAAGAAACTTATTTATCGCTAACATTAACTTAAACAAAAATGCATTATGGAAAGCAGATATATTCATGGAATTTTCAAGGCGTATTTTGGAGCCGCTTCTTATAGTTGAAAATGGTTTTAAATGGCTTAAAGCTCTTTCAGTATTTATGTTTTTAGGAAAAGTAAGTGATCTTTATTTTTGAGATAAATAATTTAGAATGCATGCACCTCTCTTAAGGTATTATTAAAGTATAACTCTAAACCAATTATAAAAAAATTAAGTTAAACACCTTAATGCTTCTATTTAAATAATTTTTAACCAAACCACTTCATTTCAAACTATTTCTAGAAGAAGCACATCTAAACCAACCCTCAAATGCAATCAATGGCATGGAGGCAATGATTTGTTCACCATATTGTCCATCTAAAAGTGAGTATTAACATGCTTCCAGAATGAATACAGAACCCTAAAAAACAATTGAAAAATGATGCAGGTTACCAAATTACAGATTCATTAAGTACTACTAAACATTTCACATTTGGTCCATGTAGAAATTAATCTAACAGGAAAATCACAACAGCATCACAACCAATAAACTATTGGAGTATAAAAGAGTAGGCACATTGGTTGTGGATGATTCTCAAGTAGTATTTATGAGAATCATGGGCTCAATGAATTAACATTCTGGATTGTGCAAGCCATGACACTTTGAGTACAAAATTCTTCATAAACAATAACAGTAGAGCATGAAACATGCAAATCTACATGGTTCTACAACTTTTATCTTTCAACTTCAAGAGAGCAATATCTAAAATCCACAAACCAATTGATGTCAAGGTAAAACTAACAACCCACTCACTCAAATTCTCAGCCCATTTTACACCACCATCTCTCTACAGAAAAACACATAAAATGCCGTAAGGAGAAATCAATACAATCTTGTTATGAAAAGAAATCCACAAATCACAATGCTAAATCTCTAAAACCAATTTGTAAACCAAATCCTAATACACTCAAAGCTCTCTCTCATAGACCGAATGGCAGTTAAATCCAGAGGTTTTACAAAGCACCATAACACAAACAAAATATTCAAAGAAACTCAAACTCTAGTTACCAATCTATGCACACACTAAAGACCAAAAGACAAAGCTTTTCTTAAAAAAGAGAGTTGTCTGTGCTTTAGGGTTACAACACTAGCAAAACAGAGGGTGAGATTTCCTTCCTGGTCATAACATGTTGGTGGCATGTGATTCCAAAGGATGTAAGTGGTAAGACGCTGAGGAGAAAAATAATCTCAAAATTCAAAGGCTACTGACCTGACATCCATCACAGGAAGCTCAATCCTATGTTGTTTGCGATCTTTGAATTTGATTTTCAAAAAGTGGTTGGGTTTCCTACTTGGTAAACTTATTATTGTTTTATTGGTGAGAAAATGTTTTCTATGTTTTGTGTGTCAATTTGGGTAAGAGAGAATTAGATAGAACTGTAAATGAAATTCGTTAGAGAGAGAAAATTAATGGGGTTTGGTAGCTAGGAATTGTAGCTAGTAGTTATCTAAGAGACATGACACAATTATTTGTTATTCCATGCTGTTATATGCACTGAGAATGACGTTGCAAGCAGGTGGGAATCCAGGGGTTGAAACGATCATCATAAATGGCTATTGTTATTGTTATATGTCACGACTTGGTCTGTGTTTGTAGTGTTCCTATGTGCTATTTTACACTGCACTGACTAATTTCTTTTAGCATGCTTTATTTTTCTATTAATCCTTTACCTCAAGTATTAAGGTTGCTAACCCAGAACAACTAACGTTGCATTCCATTATCAAAAAAAATAAAAATAAATTAAATTAAAAGTTGCATTCATGACCTCTTCTTTGAAGACAAAAACCTAAGCTGCTGCTACCTTCCTCTTTCACATGACACACCATCAAATCCTAAATATAGTCTTACAACATCCATGCAAAATACCCATCGTTCCAAATATATATCCACCACGTAATTATACTTTAAAATTCAGAAATTATACAATAAATAATTAAGACATTTCCATAGAAAAAATAGGTAAAGAATGTAACGCTCACCATATATCTTATAGACAACAAAGCAGATATATAAAGCTTTTAGCTACATGCTAACACAATTGGATTTCAAAATAATTATGTCTTCTGTTCTTAATTTATTTTGCGATTTCATGGTTGACATGAAATGATACGAACCAAAGAATACGATTTTTACAACCCACAAACAACAATGGTTTGAGAATATTCGATCTATAAGACCGAACATAAAATTAGCATGCAATTTCTAAGCACAAGTTCATATTTTTGGTAGCAAATACTCACTTTAACACATGGATATCACGCACCACGAAATAAGACAAGAAGAAACGTTACAAAGATTTGCAAATCCTTTGATAAGTTTGGTTGGATAATGAACATGGAGCTTTTGAGCTCTCAAATTTGATTGAAAAATCAAAATATCATTTATAACAAAAAAAGTTGTTTTTTAGTTACTGCACAAAGAGTATTTATAGAGTACAACAAAAACCTAAATAGTAGAAAGGATTTAGCCATTGATTTTCAATCCAATAGTCAAATTACAAAATAACTATCTGTGCCATGGCGAGGAGGGCTCGGAATATCCTAAAAGTAGGCGGCCTGCAGCGGATGAAATTCCATGCTACGGCAGGAAACCCATAATTCCAATCCGAGAAGCTTGTGCCGCTGTGCTCCAAAACCATGCCGCAGCACGCACGTCCATCCACATCTGCATGCACGTTTGCCCACACTGGCGTGCACGTCCGTCCAGCATTCATAGTCAAATAGAAAGTCCTGTGCCGCGGCGCCCGTGATTCATGCGGAGACGCTCATACCTGGCAAAACCCCCATCCAAAACAGAACATTGCTCGCCGTAATGACTGTAAATCCATGCTGCGGTGCAGAGCTTCTTTAAGAATTCTGCCTTCAATTCAATGATTGACTTTTTCCAAGCTTTATGAACACTTTTTCCCATCCCTTGGTCTTGTATCAACTCTTGAATAAGCCCATTCAAAGCTTCCTTGAGTTGTTTAGCTTTCGATCTCGAGATCGGCCTATTCGGGATTCATAAAGGTTGTAGCGGTAAAGTATTCGTATCATTCCTCTCTTCTTCAAAAGGATTCGACCTCAAATCGTCACCTGAACAATCAAAAAGAGAAATATCATAAACATTAAAAAATGTGCTAATATTATACTCAACTTAAAGGTCTAGTTTGTAGGCATTGTCGTTGATTCGTTCGAGCACTTGGAACAGTCCATCTCCCTAGGTTATAGCTTGGACCTTTGCTTTTCAAAAAATCTTACTTTCCTCATGTGTACCCAAACCCAATCACGGGGTTCAAAAATGACCCTACTCGCCCTTTGTTAGCCTTGAATGCAAATTCTTCGTTCTTTTTCTCAATAAGTTCGTGAATACTTTCATGCAATTTCTTTACCATCTCAACCTTCTTGGCACCATCTAAATCAGTTCTTACTGAAATAGGTAAAGGCAATAAATCTATAGGAATAAGTGGGTTAAAACTATAAACAATTTCAAAAGGTGTATGATCAGTTGTAATGTACACTCCTATTATAAGCAAATTCTACGAAAGGCAAACAATCCTCCCAGTTATTCAAATTCTTTTGGATGATCGTTCATAACAAAGTAGACAAATTTCGATTGACTACTTCAGTTTGGCCATCAGTTTGGGGATGACAAGTAGTAGAAAACAAAAGTTGAGTTTCCAACTTAGCCCATAAAATTTTCCAAAAGTAACTTAGGAATTTAAAATCCCTATCAGAAATGATACTTTATGGAACTCTATGAAGCCGTACAATTTTTTTGAAAAACAAATCTACTACATTTGTTGCATCATCGATTTTTTGACACGCAATGAACTACGCCATTTTTGAAAACCTATCCACAACCACAAAATTTGAATCCCTACCTTTCTTCGACCTAGGCAATCCTAAGGTAAAATCCATTGAAATGTCCACCCAAGGTGAATGAGGTACTAGTAGCGGAGTATACAGTCCTTGGGGACAAAACTTTAAGCTTAACCTATTTACAAGTGATGTATCTCGAACAAATTCGTTCTGCATCCCGCCTAAGTTTTGGCCACTAAAAATGTTCATGCAAGGTGTCTAAAATCTTTTTATTTCCAAAATGCCCCATTAATCTTCCTCCATGAGCTTTCTTAACTAATAGCTCACGCATAGAACAGTTGGGTATACACAATTAATTTTCTTTAAATAAGTACCCATCCATTTTGTAAATCTTACCAAAAGCAGTTTTATTGCATGCATTATAAAGTAAAGAAAAATCATCATCATTAGCATATATTTTCTTAATGTATTTAAATTCTAGTAACCTAGCATTCAAAGCAAAAAGTAGAGTGTACCTTTGCGATAAAGCATCAGCTACTATATTTTCTTCACCTCTCTTATATGAAATAATATAAGGAAACGATTTAATAAATTCCATCCATTTTGCATGCCTCCAGTTCAACTTACCTTGGCCCGTATGAATAACGAATTCCTTAGACCATAGGTAGTGCTGCCATGTTTCAAACGTCCTCACCAAGGTATAGAGCTCCTTATCATATGCTGGGTAGTTAAGGACCGCTCGATTGAGTTTCTCACTAAAGAATGCAATTGGCTCCTTTCCTACATTAAAACATCTCCTATCCCTACACTTGATGCATCACACTTAACCTCAAAAATTTTAGTAAAATCAAGTAGAGCTAAAACAGAAGCAAAACACAGTTTATCCTTAATCAAATTAAAAGCCCTCTCTTGACTTTCTTCCCACTTAAACCCAGCAGTTTTCTTAACGACTTCAGTTATAAGTGCAGCTAGAGTACTAAAATCTTTAACGAACATACGGTAAAAACTAGCTAGACCATGAAACCTCCTAACTTCGGTAACAGATTTAGGCGTGGGCCAATCCCGAATTACCTTTACTTTCTCTTCATCTACCTCTATTCTCTTGGAACTCATCACAAAACCAAAAAAAACTAATTTTTTTCATACAAAAACAGCACTTTTTCAAATTAGCATATAGTTTTTCTTTTCTTAGAACTTCAAGTACAGCACGCAAATGCATAACATGCTCTTCTAAGTTTTTGCTGTAAATGAGAATATCGTCAAAATAAACTATCACAAATTGTCCAATCAAAGCACGTAAAATATGATTCATAAGTCTCATAAATATACTAGATGCATTGGTTAACCCAAAAGGCATAATCAACTATTCATACAAACCTTGTTTCATTTTAAAAGCGATTTTCCACTCATCCCCTTCTTTCATCCTAATATGATGATATCCGCTTTTAGGTCACGTTTGATTCACTGAATGTAATCGTAATCGTAATGAAATGTAATATAAAGGAATCAGTATTACTATTACAGTGTTTGGTTTAATCACTGTAATCAAAAAAGGAATCAGTATTACAGTGTTTGGTTTGACTACTGTAATGTAATAGAATAGAAAAAAAATTATATAATTATTTTAAATTCAACAATTCAGCCAAAAAAATTAATTATAACAAAAAAAAATTAACATATATAATTTCAACAATTCATAACAATTAATAAATTTCAATTAATCACATAAATTTAATCACAACAATTTTAGCAAAAAAAAATACAATTTCAAAAAAAATACAATTTCATAACAATTAATAAAAAATACAATTTCAGGAAAAAAAAATACAATTCTGAAAAAAAAATACAATTTCAGAAAAAATACAATTTTATAACCACAATTAATAAAAAATATAATTTTAGCAAAAAAAATACAATAATAAAAAAAAAGACGAGCCAAAATCGCGAGGGAGGGACGCGAGCTGGACGGCGTTCGCGATGGCTGGCACACGACGGCTGGACAGAGGCTGGACGGGACGCGAGCTGGACAGGGTTCGTGATGGACGAGACGCGAGTTGGACGGCCTTCGCGATGGACGGGACACAAGATGGAAGGCGTTCGCAATGGCTAGACGGGACGACGACGACGGACGAAACGCTGCCGCCAGCTGGACGACGACGACGCCAGCGCTGGACAAGACACAACGGCTGATTGCAAGGGCTGGCGCACGCAGGAACAAGAACATGTAATGTAATCCCCATTACATGTGTTAGGATGTGTAATCCTTATTCTTTATCTACATGTAATTGATTACATTACATTACATGTGTTTAGACAAACCAAACAATGTAATGTACTGAATCAATTATATTACATGTTCTATTACAGTGTACCAAACACCACCTTAAGATCAATTTTAAAAAATATCTAAAGCCATGCAATTCATCTAATATGTCATCTAACCTAGGAATTGAATGTCAATACTTTACCGTAATGTTGTTGACAACTCGGCAATCAACACACATTCAACTTGAACTATCCTTCTTAGGTACAAGTAGCATTGGCAATGCACATGGGCTCAAGCTCTCCCTAACTTGCCCCTTAGTAAAAAATTCCTCGACCTGCCTTTGGATCTCCTTGGTATTGTCCGAGTTGGTACGATAAGCGGGTCGGTTTGGAAGAGATGCTCCAGGAATGAAATCAATCTGATATCCAATCTCTCTCAATGGTGATACACCGTCTGGGATCTCTTCAGAAAATACATCTTCGAATTCCTGCAATAAAGAAACAGTAATACTTGGCAATGCATTATCAAGTTCGTTAGTAGAAAAATTAGTCTCCTTATACAAAAGTACAAGTACAGACCGTTTTGCCAAAATGGCTTGTTCTACATCACTTGACTTGCATAAAAGCTCTCATTCTTTTTTTCTATTTCTTTTTCTCTCACTCCACTCTTTTCTCCCAACTTTTCTTTTTCTTTCTTTTCTCTCACCATCTTCTTTTGATCCTCAAAAACTTGTTTAGGGGTTAAGGGTGCAAGCGTGATTTTCTTTCCCTCATTCTCAAAAGAATATTTATTCTTGTATCCATCATGTGTAACCCTCCTATCATATTGCCAAGGCCTTCCTAGCAAAATATACTCGGCTTGCATGGGAACTACGTCACACATCACTTCATCCTTATACTTTTCAATGGAGAAGGATACTAGTACTTGTTTGTTAACCTTCACTTCCCCACTATCATTCAACCATTGCAACTTGTATGGCTTCAGGTGTTTGATTGTTAGCAACCCTAGTTTCTCAACTAAGGTAGTACTAGCCACGTTTGTGCAACTCACACCTCAATAATTACATTGCATACCTTAGAGTTCACATGACACCTAGTGTGAAATATGTTCTCCTTTTGTTGCTCCGCATCTTCATCCTTGTATTGAATACTCAAGGATATCATTATCACAAGGGCCACTCCTTCAATAGGCCCAATCTCCTCATCACTAGCAACCTCTAGTGGTGGTATCTTCCCTTCATCGCTATCTTCATCGTCTCAATCTCACCATTAGCTTGAGCGATCATTGTCTTCTTATTTAGGCATTGGGATGCAATGTGACCCCTTCCAAGACATCGAAAACATTTGATGTCACAGTATTAGGTTGGGTTCTCAACCTTACCCTTGTCCTTCGAGCCTCCATTTTTGTGCCTTTATTAGGTTTAAACCTTGGCTTGGAGCTAGTCCCCTCATCTTTCTTCTAACTTGTTTTCCATAGTGTAGTAGAATTCGATTTTAGTAAGGAAGGCTTTTCTTTGGTGGTATCAATCGATTACTCCTCTTTCTCAATTGTCTCTCCACCTTCATTGTCTTGGAACTCATCACAAAACCAAAAAAAACTAATTTTTTTCATACAAAAACAGCACTTTTTCAAATTAGCATATAGTTTTTCTTTTCTTAGAACTTCAAGTACAGCACGCAAATGCATAACATGCTCTTCTAAGTTTTTGCTGTAAATGAGAATATCGTCAAAATAAACTATCACAAATTGTCCAATCAAAGCACGTAAAATATGATTCATAAGTCTCATAAATATACTAGATGCATTGGTTAACCCAAAAGGCATAATCAACTATTCATACAAACCTTGTTTCATTTTAAAAGCGATTTTCCACTCATCCCCTTCTTTCATCCTAATATGATGATATCCGCTTTTAGGTCACGTTTGATTCACTGAATGTAATCGTAATCGTAATGAAATGTAATATAAAGGAATTAGTATTACTATTACAGTGTTTGGTTTAATCACTGTAATCAAAAAAGGAATCAGTATTACAGTGTTTGGTTTGACCACTGTAATGTAATAGAATAGAAAAAAAATTATATAATTATTTTAAATTCAACAATTCATAACAATTAATAAATTTTAATTAATCACATAAATTTAATCACAACAATTTTAGCAAAAAAAAATACAATTTCAAAAAAAATACAATTTCATAACAATTAATAAAAAATACAATTTCAGGAAAAAAAAAATACAATTCTGAAAAAAAAATACAATTTCAGAAAAAATACAATTTTATAACCACAATTAATAAAAAATATAATTTTAGCAAAAAAAATACAATTTCAAAAAAAAAATACAATAATAAAAAAAAAGACGAGCCAAAATCGCGAGGGAGGGACGCGAGCTGGACGGCGTTCGCGATGGCTGGCACACGACGGCTAGACAAAGGCTGGACGGGACGCGAGCTGGACAGGGTTCGTGATGGACGAGACGCGAGTTGGACGGCCTTCGGGATGGACGGGACACAAGATGGAAGGCGTTCGCAATGGCTAGACGGGACGACGACGACGGACAGGATGCCGCCGCCAACTGGACAACGACGACGCCAGCGCTGGACAAGACGCAACGGCTGATTGCAAGGGCTGGCGCACGCAGGAACAAGAACATGTAATGTAATCCCCATTACATGTGTTAGGATGTGTAATCCTTATTCTTTATCTACATGTAATTGATTACATTACATTACATGTGTTTAGACAAACCAAACAATGTAATGTACTGAATCAATTATATTACATGTTCTATTACAGTGTACCAAACACCACCTTAAGATCAATTTTAAAAAATATCTAAAGCCATGCAATTCATCTAATATGTCATCTAACCTAGGAATTGAATGTCAATACTTTACCGTAATGTTGTTGACAACTCGGCAATCAACACACATTCAACTTGAACCATCCTTCTTAGGTACAAGTAGCATTGGCAATGCACATGGGCTCAAGCTCTCCCTAACTTGCCCCTTAGTAAAAAATTCCTCGACCTGCCTTTGGATCTCCTTGGTATTGTCCGAGTTGGTACGATAAGCGGGTCGGTTTGTAAGAGATGCTCCAGGAATGAAATCAATCTGATATCCAATCTCTCTCAATGGTGATACACCGTCTGGGATCTCTTCAGAAAATACATCTTCGAATTCCTGCAATAAAGAAACAGTAATACTTGGCAATGCATTATCAAGTTCGTTAGTAGAAAAATTAGTCTCCTTATACAAAAGTACAAGTACAGACCGTTTTGCCAAAATGGCTTGTTCTACATCACTTGACTTGCATAAAAGCTCTCATTCTTTTTTTCTATTTCTTTTTCTCTCACTCCACTCTTTTCTCCCAACTTTTCTTTTTCTTTCTTTTCTCTCACCATCTTCTTTTGATCCTCAAAAACTTGTTTAGGGGTTAAGGGTGCAAGCGTGATTTTCTTTCCCTCATTCTCAAAAGAATATTTATTCTTGTATCCATCATGTGTAACCCTCCTATCATATTGCCAAGGCCTTCCTAGCAAAATATACTCGGCTTGCATGGGAACTACGTCACACATCACTTCATCCTTATACTTTTCAATGGAGAAGGATACTAGTACTTGTTTGTTAACCTTCACTTCCCCACTATCATTCAACCATTGCAACTTGTATGGCTTCAGGTGTTTGATTGTTAGCAACCCTAGTTTCTCAACTAAGGTAGTACTAGCCACGTTTGTGCAACTCACACCTCAATAATTACATTGCATACCTTAGAGTTCACATGACACCTAGTGTGAAATATGTTCTCCTTTTGTTGCTCCGCATCTTCATCCTTGTATTGAATACTCAAGGATATCATTATCACAAGGGCCACTCCTTCAATAGGCCCAATCTCCTCATCACTAGCAACCTCTAGTGGTGGTATCTTCCCTTCATCGCTATCTTCATCGTCTCAATCTCACCATTAGCTTGAGCGATCATTGTCTTCTTATTTAGGCATTGGGATGCAATGTGACCCCTTCCAAGACATCGAAAACATTTGATGTCACAGTATTAGGTTGGGTTCTCAACCTTACCCTTGTCCTTCGAGCCTCCATTTTTGTGCCTTTATTAGGTTTAAACCTTGGCTTGGAGCTAGTCCCCTCATCTTTCTTCTAACTTGTTTTCCATAGTGTAGTAGAATTCGATTTTAGTATAGGAAGGCTTTTCTTTGGTGGTATCAATCGATTACTCCTCTTTCTCAATTGTCTCTCCACCTTCATTGTCTATGAACCATATCTTCTAACTCTACATAATGATATAACTCTACAACATTGGCAATATCTTGGTTCAAGCCACTTACAAACCTAGCCATTGTGGCTTCTCTATTCTCCTCTACACTAGCTCTTACCATGGCCACCTCCAACTCTTTATAGTACTCATCCACTGACCTGAATCCTTGGTTGAGTCTTGATAGAGTTCCCTATAGTAATAGCTCGAAACAAATCTCTTCCTCGTGATAGCCTTCATATCCACCCAACCATCAATCGGCCTCTCTCCATTCCTCCTTTCGTCTAACCACTAATTGATCCCACCAATTCAATGCATAATCCATAAACTCAATTACCACTAACTTCACCTTTTTCTCATCGAAATAATTATGACATTCGAAAATGTGCTCAACCTTCTCCCACTCCAAATATAACTCCGGATCATTCTTTTCTTAGAATGCTGGCATTTTCATCTTAATGCTCCCCAGATCTCTATCAACCCTATCATAGGGCCGTGGTGGTGGTCTCCTCATTCCTCCCCTACCATGTCCTCCTCTAGGCCCATGCCTTCAACCTAAGGGCATCCTTCTGTCATCCTCCTCATAGTCCTCTTCAAGACTATCTTCTATTTCCACCTCAACAAAGGCTCTCCTATTAGGCCTTCTAACATTCGGAGCGTCTTGTGGTGCTCCTTGTTGCAAGTTAAGGATAGTGGCATCTTGTTTCTCCATCCTCTCATTCATATTTACTATGACGGCATTCATCTGTTCCATGGATTGTTGTAAAGCCCACATCATAAAAGCAGTGTCCGGCCTTTCCTTAGAACTATTCCTATCAAACATTCTTAAAAACAACTAACACAAACAAATAGTCAATAATTAACAAAATTTGTAATTTCACTAGTTTATCTCACGTGTCTAAAGCTCGAATTTGATTGCCCAAACGCTCAAAGCCCTTTAGCAAACCAAATCGTCCAAATTTTTCCAAACAATTGTAGAATTTTGTTCTCACAAATTCGTAGTTTGAAATATCCAATTTAAGCACAAAGGAAACTAGCTCAAAGTGTTTTGAAACTCTAACTCTATGCATTTGGAAACAAATTCAAATAAAGCAATTTCAAACTCGTGATTTACAAGCGTACAAAGAAACGATCCATTAATAGTGTGAACGACACTATAACGAAAAAATTCGTAAAATTCTTGGGAATTAAAATTCCACTTCTTTTTTTTTATAATTCCCGAAAAAATCTTTTCCTTTCTTTTCTTTTAAATAAATATCTTGTGAGATATTTTCACAAGATATTTCCGCGAAATATTTTCGCAAGATATTTTCATGAGATATTTTCGTAAGATATATTTTTTTTAAATCCAAGAGAAATAGTTTTGTTATAAAATTATGATACAAACAAAACACAAGAGATTACCAAAATATCCTCTACTTTTACGAGTACAAATTTAGAAAAAATTTTGATACGAAAACCTATCCAAATCAAATAAGAAAGAGAAGGAAACAACAACACCAATCAGCTTAATCCAAGGATAACAATAAACAAGCAAAAAATTGAAAGAAACAAGTAGGAACAATGAAGAACAACAATTTTTTCAAAATTTTCTTATTTTTATAAAATCGAAAATGACAAAACAAAGATAGGAATCTGAAATCACAACCTAGAGCTCTGATGCTAAATGATGCGAACCAAAAGAACTCGATTCCTACGACCCACAAACGACAATGGTTTGAGAACCACAAGAAAATTCGGTCTAAGACCCAACACAAAATTAGCATTCAATTTCTAAACACAAGTTCAGATTTTTGGTAACAAATACTCATCTTAGCACATGGATATTACGCACCATGAAATAAGACGAGAAGAAACGCTACAAAAATTTACAAATCCTTTGATAAGTTTGCTTGGACAATGAACATTAAGCTTTTGAGCTCTCAAATTTGATTGAAAAATTAAAATATCATTTATGACAAAAAAAAGTCTTCTTTTAATTGTTGCACAAAGAGTATTTATAGAGTACAACAAAAACCTAAATAGTAGAAAGGATCCTAGCCATTGATTTTCAATCCAATGGTCAAAATTACAAAATAATTATCTGTACTGCAGCAGGTGAATTATTTGTGCCGTTGCAATGAGGGCTCGAAATATCCTAAAAAGTAGGTAGGTCGCGGCGAATGAAATTCTATGATGCAGCAGGAAAGCCATAATTCCAATCCGAGAAGCTTGTGCCGCAATGCTCCAAAACCATGCAGCGGCGCGCACATCCATCCACATCTACGCGCACATCTGCCCACACTGGCGCGCACGTCCGTCTAACGTTCCCAACCAAATAGAAAGTCTTGTGCCGCGGCGCTCATACTTGACAAAACCCCCTTTCATGCCGCGGCGTAGAGTTCCTTCTAAGAATTCTGCCTTCAATTCAATGATTGGCTTTTTTTTTTTTTTTAAGTCAAAGAGTAAATTTCATTAAACAAGGATTTGGTTTACAACATAAAGTACATTCAATCTAAAATTACATCAGTATTCCAAACTGAAAAGGACATAAAAAGTGATGAAATTTCAGCATCAAATAATACAACAAAATACAAATCAAAACCCTCATCAATCAAATTACAACACAAAAAACCTACATATTTTAGGTTAAACCAAAATAGCAGGACATTATTAAAAAACACATTAAAGTGAACATAATTAAATAACCAAAATACCCAAAAACAGCACAATCACCACCGGCGGCCGGCCACCACGAACGGGCCGAGCAGAGAAAGTAGAGTGCACTGAGGGACTATTATGTGCCGCCACCAACCACCGTCCACCCGCAGCCGCGTCTCCCCCGTAGATCTGCCCACACGACGAAACAAAACGCCTGCGCAGCCATCGCCGCCAGCAGCCAGCACCTCCAGCAGCCAGATGCCTCCAACAGCCAGCGCCTCCAACAGCCAGCGCCTCTCTCGTACGTGCACAGAGCAACCACGCGAAACCACGAACCACGGACTACGACGGCCACGAACCACGGCGGCCACGAACCACGAACCAAGAAACGACGGTCACGAACCACGAAAAGACTTCAGCTCCCGTCGCCGGCACACGAGCAGCTAACAGGGCGTAGAGCACCACAACCCCGTCACACGGAAAGCCGACAACGACGACCACCAGGACACGAACTCGCGAAGGAAAAAGGAGACAAACACGACCTGAGTCGCGCAAAGGAAGATCGGGAACAAAATAACGCCTGGCCGACGGCCAAAACCGGCCCGCCGTCGGCCAAGCTCTCAATGCACAGTGAAACCCTAAACGAAGTTGGAGAGAGGCGAGAGGAATGAAAAAGGTATTTACCTTTTTTCAAAAGTAAGCTTTATGAACATTTTTTCCCATCCCTTAGTCTTCTATCAACTCTTTAATAAGCCCATTCAAAACTTACTTGAGTTGTTTAACTTTCGATCTCGTGATCGGCTCGTTCGGAATTCATAAAGATTGTAGCAGTAAAGTATTCATATCATTAAAAAAAGAAGGAAATGAAGCATATAAATTAAACATAGAATGTAAGAGCTAAGCTCAATACATCCTTTCTTTTAACAACAACAAACTATGACAAACATATTCAGTATAAGGGAACAGATTACAGAGCACAACTTTGTAAGCTTTAAGATGCACGTAGACCTGAAAAGAAAGTAATGCCCATGCCCACAATAAAAAGAAAAGGAATATTGCAAACGAAAAGCGTAACAAACTTGAAAAATCTCCTGTTTAAACTCTAAGAACAAAACAACGATTAGTTCACACAAATAACAGAGAACAAATACATAGATACAAATTTATTTAAATAAAGAGAGCATCGAAGAGTATAGACATACAAGAGATGTTAGAGATGAGAGGACACCTACCTTGCCATCGATGACTACCCAGCAATCGTCTTTGGTGTTGTGCTGGGAGGCTTCTTCCAACGAATAGAGATTGTAGAGGGTCGCCATTTTTGTGGGTTTGGTCAAAGACAGTAGGAGAGTGTAACGTTAGTTCTTCCTATGGCCGTTGAAATGTAGTTGGGCTAAGCGGATTGGTAACCGGAGTATTTGGAGCCCCCAATTCCCAATGATTGAAATAGAGAGCCAAGCCGAGTCTGCGCCGAAAGAGAGTGACCTACTGTTAGTCTGTTGCTATTTCAGTGGACCGGGCCTGAAATCAAATATAGCTTGCTTAAAGAGGAATAACCCATATCCACGGAAGTGAGAGATATTTTATTAATATGTGTGAAAAATACAACAAAAATACCATTTATTTATATAAAACTCATTAATACATATCTAAAAATTAAATAACAAAGCACACATCGAGTTTAAAAATATTAGTAGGATATTTTAAAAAAAATTATATTTTTAAAATGAACTTTTGTAGTCTCAATACATAATATATTTTTTTTGTATTGAGCTACTAAGTAATAGTTGTGGAGTTGATTAAATCTTTTATCAAACAAAGTTGTCCTATTAACAATACATTAAGTTTAATTTTGTATTGTTAATACGAGGGGGAGTTTTTCAAAAGAAAATTATATTTTAAAAAGAGTTTTCATAGTTTTAATACATTGAATATTTTTCAGTATTGAGATAGAGATGGTGGTGGAATTGGCTAAAAGGGGTGCTAATTTTGTTATTACAAGTTTTAAGGGGTGCTAATTTTGTTATTTTTTAAAAAATATTTGCATAGAATTTCAAGAATATAACTCCAATTATGTAGTGTTTCATGAATTAAATAATAATTAATTATGTCAATGCTGGTCAGCTCCAAAACTGATTAGGTTATAAAACTCATATTTGTATATATTACACCCATTAATCCAAATTTAGTCCCAAATTTCTTAAGCCCATAAAAAATATTTTATTTTCAAAAAATTAATTTTGGACTTTAAAATAAATTTATTTTTGGGCTTTAAAAATTGTACAAGAATTAGAGTAAACGGTATAAATAGCTTAAAAATTGTTTGTAAGATAATATTTCCAAAATTAGCAAAATTAGGATGAAAACTGTGTGTTTTGAGTACCAACAATTTAGATAAATTATACAAATGCCCTTTAGGGCTAATAAACAACTACAATTAATTATAAACAAATATGTCACATTATTCTCCATATGCTCTTGCCATTTTTTGTGTGATGAACCGAATCAACAAAATCATCACATGTAATTTGCATGAAAGATTCAAACAATGCATTTCATTTTGATTTCATACATCACCATCTCGTAATCAAATTGGGAAAGTAGTACTTAGCAGATCTAAAAACAAGAAGATAATAGATTGTACAAGTTTATGCAAAAATTATAATCCAAAATCTGATAGATACAACTTTTAAAGCATATGTAAAACTTGAATGTAAATATGTATATATGAATAATTCATGAAAATATGTAAATGATATAAAATATAATAATCTTCTTCTACAGGTACTTGTCTGTGTTAATCTTCTTCTCATACTTTCTTAAAACTTCTATAATGGCTGATTTTGAGATTGTAATAAAAACTTAGAATTTACATATCTGATCATGTAATCCATTTACATACTGTATCACAAGTACGTAATAGGTTACATTGTATGTGATATAAGTCTTTTTTCACATACAAGCATGTCCATTTACATATTGTATCATAAGTTGTATGTAATAAGTATTACATATTATATATCATGTATGTAATAAATATGTAACAAGTATTACATAATGTAACACAAGTATGTAACAAGTTACATTGTGTGTGATATAAGTCATTTTTGACATATAAGTATGTAATCTATTTATATACTGTATCACAAGTATGTAACAGGTATGTAACAAGTATTACATATCGTATATCATGTATATAATATGAGTTACATACCTGTACCATGAGTATGTAACTTGTTACATGCTGATAGTGCAGGTATGTAACAAGCATTATATATTACATATCATGTATGTAATATGTGTTACATACCTGTATCATGAGTATGTAACTTATTACATGCAATGACAGAGGTATATATGTATATAACATGTTATATTCTCGTTGTAGTTGTATGTAATATGTTACATACAGCTGCAGAGAAGGATATAATATGTTACATACAACAATTTACACAAATGAAATATTAGCTCAATCTCTCATGTGCTAATCCTACTGCCAGGTGTATCAAGTGAAATTCCACGCTCCTTCATCTTCTTTCTTCCTCTATTTGCAATAGTCATAAAGCTTGCCCAACAATGTTTGAAAAAGAGGCCAATAGATAGTTGAAACATTTAAATCTCTTATAATTTAGAAATCCAAAATTGATAATAAAATGAAAACAACATTTTTCTCTATAAAGTTTTTATAACTAAAGATAAAGGAAAACACGAATTTTATATTCCATGAAGTATGACGACAAAGAAAGGAAGAGAAAAATTAAGATCGAAAGAGAAGGAAATAGAAAGATGGTAGACAACAAAAAAAGGTTTATCGAAACGTTAAAGATAAAATATACAATATAGTGGAAAATTTGTAAAAATAATTAACAAAAATGCTATACAGCAATTTCGATAAAAATATATATTAATTTTAAAAACTTGCTAAGCAATATTTCCAAGAATTACCAAAAATAAAAGAAACAAAGATAATCCTAACAATTCTGCTGTCGTCGGTGAAAAAAAAAATTAAAAAAACGACTGCTTGATTCATAAAGATTTAATAGATGTCATCAAATGTCGAAGACAAGTGCCATCAGGGAAAGTCAATATAAGGCAAAGAACATATATAAAGATTGAATTCTTGTTCTGCAGCTTGAATTTAAAAAAATAAAAAAAATAATCATGAACAGTTTCATGCGTAATATAAGGTCATTAAACCTTAAACTACTTTACCTACAGCCTCATCCTATAACTATGTAATTATTTTGATCACATTTAACATGTATAATTTCTACACTTTGCCAATATCATTCATAGAATTCAAATCATCCTTTTCGACTCTAAATTATGTGAATAATATATATATACATATATATATATATGTCCAAAGTTTTTTTTCTTTTTTCTTTTTTAAGTAATCATAAATATTGTGATACATCAAAGCTAATATGTTAAAGTCTCAAATCCAAACAAAAAAGTCTAATAAAAATATATATTATAAACTTTTTGTAAGTAAAAACTTGTTTAAGTATAAAATAAATATTCAATAATCAAAATATATAAAATTAAATTAACAACATATTATTATAAATTGACAAAAACACAAAAATAAAATATGAAATAAATTTGAACATATTATAAATAGCTACCTACATATCTTAATGATTTTAGTTATTTAATCGGATTGCTTATATGGGTCATTAGTTTTCCTGGTTAACCCGTCATGACCTGATTTTTTAAATCGGTTAAACGGGTCGATCTGTTTACAACTCAACCCACATAAGCCCAATCTGAACTAACTATTTCATAGATGAGTCGTGTTAAGTTTGCAAATCATGTCAAAATTTCGACTCTAGTTGTATCTATGGTTACTTGAATAAATCTATATTTCAATTTGAATCTAACGATCTGCACATAAAAACATTGATAGTTGACTGAAGTGAAATTTCAGCTTAAATCTATCAAAAATCAAAGAAGTTAGTTTCTAAAAGAATTTCTAATTTTTTCAAATTTTTGTATTTCATAAATGAAGAATTACTTGATTTTGTGCTTATGAAATAAGTGAATTAGTATTTTTGAAATTATGAAATTTTGCAATTGACAAACTACTTAATTTTAAGTTTGAAAATACGTAGATTTTATAATTGTGAAATAAATGAAATTTGTATTAGTGAAATAATGAAATTTTTGTTTTCTCGAATTAATTGAGATTTCGTAATTTAAAAAATTGGTTGATTTCGAGTTTTGAAATAAGTAAATTTCATATTTACGATAAATTTTTGAATTTTGTATTTGCAAAAATTGAATACTTTGTATTTGCAAAATAATGAATTTCATATTTGCTAGTTTTGTAGCTTACGAAATGAGTCAATTTTGCACTTTGAGAATTAATTGCTCTCGAAAGTGCAAAATAGCAAACTATTCTTAAGGTGATGAATTTTGTTGTTCATATAAAAAAGAAAGTTGTAATTGCAAAATAGTAAATTTTTTGTTCACTAATTTTGAATTACTTAATTTTATAATCTATGAATCATTAGAAATTTCTTATTTGCTAAATATGAATTGAAACTTGATTTAAAAAAAAAATTAAATTCTCTGGGAAAATTAATTTGAAATATTGAACAATTAATTTTTAAATTAATTTTGGAATTCTTAAATTAATCTTTGTTATTTTTTAAAACTATTGTATCTAACAACTTATTTGTTTACAAGATGGTGATAAATTTGTTTGTGAGTCAAGTACAAAATAGAGATCCAATAGTGACACAATCCATGTTTTCATGTGGGATTTATTAAAAGTTTAATGGCTATTGTGTTATGTTTAACAACATAACATTCGGTCTATTAGATATGTCATTATATGCATGTTGAAATTTTATGATAATTTTATTAAATCATAGCGATTATAAATTTTTAGTTTGGAAAACTTACACAAGATTTGTTGAAATTGTGAATTTGACTAGTCAAACTTGTGCTGCGACAAAATTGACTTGATCATTGTTCCAAATAGTTGAAAGGCATGTAGAACTCATTAATTTTGAAATATGTTCAAATAAGGGGCATTATGAGTATTGCTTAAACGCAAGGACAAAATTATGGAAAGTTCATTCTTTATAAAATTGGAGTTGAGAATGATCTCAACAAAAAGAATTAAGGTGCTAAGAAGTAGCAATCACGATGGTGATGAGTCACCATTTGATGAAATTTGTGCACAAATGTAATTGTATGTGAAATTTCAACACCTTATTTGCTTAAGCATAATGATTATGCTAAACAAAAAAAATGTACTTTCAATGAAATGATGAAAGCAATAATAATTTGTTGTGTATAGCCATCTGAGGGAGGTTAATTTTATTGCTAACTCTTTTTTAAATAAGATACCCAAAAAGGAAAAGTAAGACCCATATGAATTGTGAAATGGAAGAAAGATGGTATTCCTACAAATTCTTAGAAATATGGAAGTGTCTAATATAAACTCTCCTGAATGACCATAACGAAAAGAGGCCATTATAAGTGAAAATGAAAATTGAGTTCATATGCAAAATCATTTGTGAGAACTAGTAGATTTTCCTTTAGAAAGTAAATCACTAGAAGACAAATGGATTTTAAAGATATGAAATTGAAACTAGATAGATCAATTGAGAAGTACAAGATCATACTTGTGACAAAGTGTTACAAACAATGAAAGGTCTTGATTACTCTAACACATATTCTCATATGACGAGAATAAAGGCCATTTGGATGATACTTATAATTGCAACTTTGCAAAAAATTGAAGCAGATAAAATGGATATGACAATAGTCTTTTTAAATAGAGATTTGAAAGAATAAACCTATGTGGAACAACCTGGGGGTTTTTTCGCACTTGAGAAAGAAAGAAATATTTGCACGTTGGTGAAGAAGCAGATTGGTTACACAATTTTGGGAAGATATTACAAGAATTGATAAATTTGTCTAAAACTTATGCATGTACCAGGTTATGAATCCATTGAGATGGGGAGTTATGCAATTGAAAGAGCATATAACACTAAGTATAATGGTAAGTCTAAGCACATAAGTTTAGGACATAAGGCCATTAGATAACTACTCTTAAATGAAGTTATCTCTTTTGAGTATATAAAGTAAAGGATAACATTGAGGTTCTGGTAACCAAATGATTAAATAGAGAGTTAGTTGAAAGATAATCGAGGGAAATGAGACTAAAGCTCTTGAAAAAATATGTTGATATAACAGAAACCTAACCTAATTGACTGGAGATCCTAAGATCTAGGCTCAAAAGGACAACCTAGTTGTATAGGACTTAACTAGAACATTGTGGGAGATTTACCCTCATGTCCATTCCTATGATGAAATAGTGATTCACACCTGGAAAAGGCTAAGATATATATGCTTTTAATGATTTTATGTGTGGAGAATCCAAGTGGAGAAATGCAGGTTACTCTTTGCATATTACATTTATAAATAAGAGATCACCTATGTGAGAGAGAAGTGAAATTGCTTCAAAGGGGAATTGTAGTGGGCTTAATTCCTTATAAAGTCTTACAGAACCAAATGTATGTTTAGAGCCAAAACAAACATAACAGTGAGAACTAAAATGTGTAAGGAAAAACTCATGTGTGAGGTATGTTATCATTTACACAAACGATATAATAGTTCAAATACATCATGTCTACTGGTTAGTTAGTAAAGCAAATATATTTTCACGAGGAAAGGTTCAAGGGTGTCCACGCTAAACCGTAAGTATATGAGATGTATACAAGTGATAAGTATTTTTAGAAATAAATGTCGAACTTACAGGGACTAATATAACTTATAAATGAGTTCCAAGTAACTATCATTATTACAATTTGGATAACAAAAAGAGATAATACTAAAAAGTAAAGCTAGAGACTAAATACCTAAAATCACAAAACCACTCAGTAACTAAATATAGAAGAAAACAACCATGGAGTCATTAATCTCCCAACTTTCTAACATATGAATCACTAACATACTCCAAGCAATTAGTCACCAATTATATGATCAATAACACTACCCTATGCATGCAACCTTCTTTTAAGTAAACTACACATAATATAGCAACCTAATGTAATCACACTCTCATGCCAATTAGATTAAATCACCATTCATTACGAACATCAATTGTAAACCAAATATATACGAATCATACTTCTTAGCTTAGAAACTATGCATGCTATTTAATTAAGACAAACATATAAATACTTCTCACAAAGCTAACTATATGCCTTTATTGTATAATTATTGGCCAAACAATTAATAGCATTTAGCATAGATCAAATAATATAATTGAACGAGGAATCACAAAGGAGTAATTAAAACATCATCACATGTAGAAATTTGGGTTCATAAGACCCCTAGATTAATAAGATTAGCTACTGATGTCAACAAGGATAAATCCCAAAATATTCATGGTAAAGACATCAGATTTATAAAGACAAAGAAAAAAAGGAGTTGCAAAACAATCTCTTGCAAAAGAACACTAATCCTCTCTTGAATCTTGACAATCTTCAACCTTATTCTAATTGGATTCTAGAATTTCTTACTCTGATCACTCTCTATATGGCTGCTGGAGTTTTTATGTATTCTAACTTCTAAGAATGCTAAAAACTAATTGAATGAGTGAATGAATTGATTTAGGACATTTCTCATCTATATATAGTCTAATGTAGTTTAGGAGAGAAATAATTAGATTCTAGTTAGGGGATTGAAATTCTGGAAACTTTTTGCACACAAAAACGTATGCACACCACTATCGACGTTAACTAACATAGCAGCTCAGCCTGTTTGAGAATTCTGGTAGTTACGTGTACTGCGGCTCGAATGAATCACCACCGCGATCTAGTGCTCTTGGATCAAATTCTCATATTGTGGCACTGCGGCTCAAAATAACTCTCGTTGCGGCCTTAGCCTCTCAAATTAATTTTGAACTCCAAGTTCACCTAGGCTCAAGAGAATCACCATTGCGACTGAAGGGTCTTGGATGATTTTTATTCTTTAGGCATGCCGTACCTCAAATTGACACACGCCACGGCCAAAATCTTCCTATTTTTGACCATATTTCCAGACCTATGAGTGCCACAGCCCATATTTCCCACCGCCGCGACTTGATATGATTTTCTTTTCGTTTTGGTCTGTTTTCACTCCATCGCTTCCTTCCCACCTACATTGATATATTACGACATAAATTAGACATTCTTATGATATTAAGTATGAAACAAGGCAAATAATTTAGCTTAGAAGTAAGCAAATAACTATACTTTTGTAGAGTTATCACACCCCAAACTTAATTATTTACTTGTCCTCAAGTAAAGCTAAAGAAAATCATTAACCAAACATGGGTAGAATATTCAAAAACACATTTCCTCTTAAAGATTATTCTCCCTTAAAGATTGTACAATCATATTATAAGGAGGTTCATATGCCATCAATCAACTTTCCATTAATATAAGGGTATGCAAGATTTTTGACGTGTACTGCACTTGATGTTATTAAATGCACTTATGAAATCAACCTATATGAGCATGCCAATAGATTAAGTCTAAGAACACATTTCATATATCTATTTTTCACACCCCTCTCCACTAATATAAATCATTCATTTAGCTAAAGACTAAAAGGACCTTGCATGCTTGTAATGTAAGGCTTAAGTGGAGGTAGATAAATGATGACATTTAGGCTCATTTCTCACCTTAGCTTGCTTTTTATTCATCATGCAACATGTAAGGCACAATTGAGCTTTCATTTGATGTTTTAGTGCATCCTATCTTACTATTTTTTTGGTTGCGTTACATTACACCTTACTTCTATAGCACAACACATGATTTTATTTTCACATAAGCTAAGAATGCAAGGAAAAAGATAATACACAATTTTGGTTAGGCTCACATGTGGTGTAAAGACACAAAAGATATTTGTTTAAGCTCAAATGGGTGACTACAGATATATGCATAGGTAGCTTGAAATGCTTAATCGGTTCAATAAAGGCCTAAATTACTTCCAAAGCTAAATGTTATTTATGATTTTGCCTCAAAGGATGATCAAATAAATTTTAAAACATGGAAGAAATCATCACATTGCATAACTCACCCCAAATTTTCTCCAAATGTGAATATCAAAATCAATCATGGCACAAGCATAAGATTGAATCAATTCAATCAAAAACTAGTAAGCATACACAAGATTCATGTAGATATCTCAATAAACATGCTACATTTCCTTTCTTAGTCATGACAACCAATCTATCATTGGGTTCATAAATTTCATATTAAGCATACGTGCATATAGATTTCACGTGTTTATTAATTTCTACAGAGATCTTAAAAAAGAAAATTGCTAATAAATACTAAAGTGAAGACTGAAGTTCCCTCCCCCACACTTGAAATACACATTGTCCTCAATGTGCAAATAAGAATGCAAACAAAGTAAGGAAAGGAAAACTCCCTTGACTTCGGCACACCAATTTTTCATCTTCCAAACTATCCACACTATTTAGCTTTTGTTGTGCCATTGCTCTCCATATTTATTTACCTACAAAGCAAATAAAATGATTAATGAAAGTGTTGGGTTGCCTCTCAACAAGCATAACATTTAATGTCCTTGGCTAGACAGTGATGCCCACTCTTAAGGTGCATCCACAAAGGTTATTATAGGTTTGTCATTTGGTATTGGCCACTATGATAGTGCTTCACTCTATGCCCATTAACCATAAATTGTTCCTTAATGTTGTTCTCTAATTCAATGGCTCCATGGTGGTTACATTAGTGATTGTGAAAGGACCCGACGACTTACTCTTTAATTTGCTTGGAATCAATTTTAGTCATGATTATAAAGTAGCACTTGTTATGTTGCACAATTCTTTTGTCATGCCATCCTTTTGTTTTCTCCTTGTACAGCTTGACATCTTCATAAGCCTTCCATCTTAGCTCTTCTAGCTCATTTAGTTGTAGTAACCTCTTTTCACCAGCTGCATCCATGCTCATATTCAGCTATTTTAATGCCTAAAATGCTTTATGCTTCAACTCTATTGGTAAATGGCATGCTTTTTCAAACACAATCCTATACTGTGTAGTTCCAATGGGTGTTTTGTATGTAGTTCTTTATGCCCATAAAGCATCATCCAATTTAATTGATCAATCCTTTCGGGAGATATTGACTATCTTTTCTAGTATGTTCTTCACTTACTCTTTGAAACCTCGGCTTGACCACTTGTTTGAGGATGGTAGGAGGTTGACACTTTTTTTTGATCCCATATTTAGAAAATAAGGAAATGAAAGCTTTACTAAAAAAGTGACTGAGGATCACTAATAATTATTCTTGGGGTGCTGAATTTGGTGAAAATATTTTCAAGAATTTCAAGACAGTTCTTGCATCACAGTTTGGATTAGCTATTGCTTTTACCCATTTGGAAGTATAATCCACTCTAACTAAAATGTATTGATTAGCGAATGAGGATGGGAGTCGCCCATGAAATCGATGCTCCAAACATCAAATAACTCAACTTTGGATAGTGTTTAGGGGCATGTCATTTCTTTTTGAAATGTTGCCTACTCTTTGGCATCTATCACATGATTTGACATACATGTGAGCATCCTTAAATATTGTAGGCCAAAAGTAACCAGATTGGAGTACCTTAAATGCCGTTTTGGAGCTCTCAAAATGCCATCCATAGTTCGAACTGTGGTAGTGATGAATTATACCTCCAATCTCCTTATAAGGGACACATCTTCTCAAGATTTTGTGACTGCACTCTTTGTAGAGGTAGGGATCATCCCAGAAATATTGTTTCATATCATGGAAGAATTTCTTCTTTTGGTGCCATGTGAGGTTTACAAGAAGAATGTTGGTAGCTAAGAAATTTGGTGCCATGAACACTATTTTGACCTATATTTTGTTATATTTTTAAGCATACATTTTATGTTTTATTTTATTATTATTGTGTTTTGGAAGGTATTTATGTGTTTTGTAGGCATTTGGGCATTTAGAAGAATATTGGACTTAAATGAATCAAAGAAAGTGAAAATGGAGTAGAAAGAGTTGACCAAATGAAATTCTTACATTGAAGACCATTCATTATGTAAGGGGCACATACAAGGCATGCCGCGGCTAAGAAATATGTGTGCCGAGGCAACAAGTCTCGAGTTTCTATAGTGGGGATGAAATTCGAAGTGCACTGCGGTGAGGAAATTTGTGTGCCGCTGCGGTGCGCTCTCAGTTTCTACTATGGGGTCTATCCCTGTGCCGCAGCCCCAACTTTTCTAAGCTGCAACTCGTGTACCAAAAATTGCCCAGAAACCCTAACACGCGTGTGCCTCTTCACTCCTCCTATAAATACCACATTATGCCTCTCACAAACACAAGTTTCTGAAGCCAAGTTTCTCCACTCTTTAGCTGCTGTAACAGCTAGGGTTTTTACACCCCAAAATATTCCAAAATCAAGAGAAGACCCTCCATTGTTGAAGCTACTCCAAGGATTTGAGAAAATTGACCAACCAACATCAATGATTTTGAGCTAGAAGATCAATAGGAGTATTTTTATTATAATATTTCTTCCGTTTTTAGATTTTGAGTTTGCCTCTCATGACTAAATTGATTGACACTAATTTAGTTATGATTGGCTAATTTGTGTATATGAGATATTAGTATTACTTCAAATGATTAGAAGAACAATTTTGTAATTTAATTATAAATGAGTTTTTGATTTATTTCTTGTTTATTTTCTTAATATTTTTGATTATGAATTAATGATGGGCCAAATCTTGATTTATAGTTAGAGAAAATGTGTTAGAACTAGGCATTAGAAATGCCATCTTTACTTGGTTGTATATTATGAATAAGTGCCTAATTTCATTGCATTGATTTGTGTTAGATTAGGTGGTTATAATATTTTCTTGAGCTAATTTCAATTAATTAGTTAACAGTCCAGGTCAAAGAAGTTAATTAATTAATTATAGTAAAAATTACCATTGATATGGAATTTTCTAGGTTTAGTGGAAAAATCATTAAATTTGACTTTTAATTGAATTGCTTAATTTGTTCTTTCCATGATGGGATAGTGTACTAAGACTCCCATATGCATCCATCATCCTCATCTTGACTGCGATCTCTTTTACTTGCCCTTATTTTAGTTATTGAATTAATGTAAGAATTTACGATGTTTTCTGCAACCGATAATTATTAGAATATTTAGGATTGTTTGTTCGATTGAATAAGAAAATAAGCAACATTTTGAAACTACTGCAATTCCTTGAAAGACGATATTGGGAGTATACTTATCATTTATTACAAGTGATTCGTGCCTTTGTGAGCTTTTTAGAAATACAAAATTTGACTATCAAGTTTTTGTGTATCAAGTTTTTGGCACTGTTACTGGAGAATTGACATTTTAAAGTGTTTATTTGTTTTCTATTTAGTTTGTTTTTGTATTTCCTTTATTTTTGTGATTTTTTTTGTAATTTTTGTAATTTTTATTTTTTTACCCATTTTTATTTGTTTTTAGTTGTTTATTTTATTTTTATTTTTTTTGTTATTTATTCGTTTTTTCTGGGATATATTTGGTGCTTTGATTTCTTTGTTATTTTTGTTAGTATATGAAAGGTACCATTCATAAACTACATCAACATATTCAATAGAGTACCTAATTAGGCTGGATACTAATATCCAAGAGCCAATATAAAAACATTTTGAAGAGCCACTAAACATGACAAACATGGAGGTATGTGGCATCTGTGGTTTATATGGACATGATGCTAATGTTTGTGCTTTTGCATGTGATTACTAGACATCTATTAATCAGGACTTCGATCTTAATGAAGGATGTCACTCTAAAACTTGGAATGATCCCTATACCTATATTCTTGAGTTGGAAAATCACCATAATTTTTCATGGGAAGCAAACACTAACCCACCTTATACGTTATACCCAATGCAAGGCTTAAATTTTAATCCATACTACCCACCCTTCAACCTAGGAAACCAACCTTAGAAGAGAACTTGCATATTTTTATTCAAGTTAGTATAGAAACCAAGAGAGAAACAATCAAGGTTGGATTCTTTAGAGGCATCTATTAGAAGGGTAGAAATGCAAGATTGGCAACTAGCAGGAACAACTTCAAACACAAGAAGAGTTGCCTAATCAAACTTAGTAAGTAAAGGATAACACAATCCTTCAAAGTGGTAAAATTTTTAATGAAATTTATTTTCCTAAATTTTTTAATGATTTACCACTTTATGTAGAAAATACAGATGGAGTAAGCAATTCTCAAAGAAGGTCAAGTTGAGAAAAATCAAATTTTACAACCTTCTAAGGAGAACAAGGAGGAATCATTTTCACCTCCTTTACCGCACAAGGCACCTAAGACCTATACATCTACAAATTATTTTCCATACCACTTCAAGAAAAAAGTGTGTACTGTGCTTCATAGGAAACAAGTATCAAGATGGAAGGATAGACTTGATGAGATACTAGCTTGAAAATTTGAAATCACACATTTCAAGATCTTTGATGATGGTGGATAAAAATGGATCATTTACGTCTTGCTAAGACATTAAAGAAGACACTTGGTAGGAGACAATCCACTATTTTAGGTAATATTTTTTTTCTTTAAGTTTAGTTAAATTTCTATTCGCTCCTTTTAAATGTTTTTCTAAATATGCTTAGTTTCAATTTAGAGGTACAAATAGGTCCAATAAATTTTTTTTGATATAAAACTATCATGCTTTTTTGTTAATTTAAATTGAGTAATTGAATCTTTATACATGCTTTGTTTGATTTCTCGAATATATTCAAGATTAGTTGTAAAAGTTGGTTTTGTATTCATACTTCATGCTTTTGATATTGAAATTGAGATGAGCCCAAAACTTATGTTTAAGAATAAAATAGTGGAGACTACCTTGTGAGATGATTATTGAGCCAATAGCATTCCATTTTGAGAGATAATCGTTATTCTACTCTTTTAAACACTTTTCTTATTTCAAATTATTAGATGATTTCTATAAGTTTTTGTATTGAATGTTAGGATTTTGAACATCCAATGAGGATTCATATATTTAATTGTATTGCTTAGATTAAATGATTTGGATAAAATTTAAAGTGTATGCCTATTTCACTAATTCTTGACTTTTAAAGATATAAGGGGATCCCTAAAGCCTACACACAAAAAAAAAAAAAAAAAAAAAAACCAAAATTTTCCATTCACAAAAGACACATGTATATGGGTCCATTTAAAAAATAAATAAATAATTTTTACCCTAAAGTTCTTCAATGGTAATTATAAAAGGAAAATAGGAAATAAATTCCCTAGAAGCCAATGTATTGTCATTCATTTTAGGGCATATACTTGAAATTTTTGCTTGAGGATTTTAATTGATGCATGAGAATGGTAATGTGATTTCTTCAAAAGTCCTATCATTTGATTTCTTTCATGAGATCAATGTTATACACTTTTTGAGCATTTTTTGTGTAATCATATGTGAACCTATTAGCTAATTTCTTTACATAACTACTATTCACATATACTTTATTGAGTATTTGAACTCATAGGATCAATGTCATATTAAGAATGAATCTTGTGAGGAGTTGAGTTGAAGCGAATTCAAATTCTTAACACTAGGTTTGGGTGAATCAATGTTGATATATATTTTTTTAGTAATGAGTATGCTTTTGTCATGCGAAACTGATTTGCATGATGAACCTTAATGTGTTAAGATGATTGGATGAACTGTATGAACCTCGATTATAAACTGAAGCATGAGAAAATTTTGTTTGTAGTTTTTCTTTTAGTAGGATGTTTGTGGATGTCATCATTGAAAACCCTCACGAGACCTTAACTCGTCCACTAGGGCAACCTAGGGGTTTAAAGACTTATTGCATACGCTAAATGCAACTGTGACAATTCACGGAAGGAATTTAGATTAGTGTAGTTTAGTTTTAGTTTTGCTAAAGGACTAGCAAAATGTAGGTTTTGGGTATTTGATGAACACTATTTTACCTATATTTTGTTATATTTTAAGCATTTATTTTATATTTTATTTTATTATTATCATGTTTCGGAAGATATTTATGTGTTTTGTAGGCTTTTGGGCGTTTACAAGAATATTGGAATTAAATAAATCAAAGAGAGTGAAAATGGAGTAGAAAGAGCTAACCAAATGTAAGCCTTACATTGAAGACTAGTCATTATGTAAGGGGAACATACAAGGAAAGCATAATAAGGCACGCCACAACAAAGAAATATGTGTGTTGTGGCAACCAAGTCTCAAATTTTTATAGTGGGGATGAAATTCAAAGTGCGTCGTGGCAAGGAAATTTTTGAGCCGCGGTAGTGAGCTTTTGGTTTCTATTATGGGGTCTATTTTCAACCTTGTGCCTCGGTGCCAACTTTTCTATACTGTGACCTGCGTTCCAAAAATTGCCCAAAAATCCTAACACGCGTGATCCTCTTCATTTCTCTTATAAATACCACATTATGCCTCTCACAAACACACGTTTTTGCAGCCAAGCTTCTCCACTCCTTAGCTGCTGCAGTAGCTAGGGTTTTTCCACCCAAAAACACTCCAAATCAAGAGAAGACCCTCCATTATTGAAGGTACTCTAAGGATTTGAGAAAGGGGACCAACCAACTTCAATAATTTGGAGTTAGAAGACCAATAAGGGTATTTTTATTCTAATATTTATTCCTTCTCTTAGATTTGAGTTTACCTCTCATGATTAAATTAATTGACACCAATTTAGTTATGGTTGGCTAATTTGTGCATATGGGATATTAATATTACTTCAAATGATTGTAAGAACAATTTTGTAAATTAATTATACATGAGTTTTTGATTTATTTCTTGTTCATGTTCTTAATATTTCTAATTTTGAATTAATGATGGGCAAAATATGACTTGTAGTTGGAGAAAATATGTTAGAATTAGGCATTAGAAACGCCATCTTTACTTTGTTATGTATTATCAACAAGTGCCTAATTTGATTGCATTAATTTGTGTTAGATTAGGTGGTTAAAATATTTCCTTGAGCTAAGTACAATTAATTAGTTAAAGGTCTAGATCAAAGAAGTTAATTAATTAATTGTAGTAAAAGTTACCATTGATATCAGATTTTTAAGGTTTAGCAAAAAAATCATTAAATTCAACTTTTAATTGAATTTATCCTCACCTTGGCTGCCATCTCTTTTACTTGCACTTATTTTAGTTATTGAATTAATTTATGAATTTACAATCTTTTTTGCAACCAACAATTGTGAGAATGTTTAGGATTGTGTGTTCAACTGAATAAGAAAATAAGTAACATTTTAAAACTACCACAATTCCTTTTGAGACAATCTTGGGAGTATACTTAACATTTATTACAAGTTATTCGTGCACTTTTGAGCTTTTTATAAATACAAAATTTGACTATCAACTTTTTGTGTATCAACCATGGGACTTCAGCTTTCTGTATCAAAAGTATTTGCTCATCCTGAAAAGATTTTTTAATGAGCATGTTGTCATCCATTTCGGCTTCTTCTTTCAACCTAGATAGATGATTGACCACTTGGTTTTATGTTCCTTTTTTATCTTGAATTTTCACATCAAATTCTTGTAAAAGGAGTACCCATCTGATTAGCCATAGTTAGGCATCCTTTTTTTCTTCATTAACTATTTGATTGCCAAATGGTCCGGGTAGACAATCATGTTAGTTCCCACTAGATAAGCTCTAAATTTCTCTAAGGCATAGATAATGACTAAGAGCTCTTTTTTTTGTAGTGGCATAGTTCATTTGGGCATTAATAAGTCTTACTTGCATAATAAATAAGATGAAACATCTTCTCTATTTGCTACCCAAAACTGCCCCAATGGCTTAATCACTAGCATAAGACATTAGCTCAAATGCCTTGCTCCAATCTAGAGCCACTATGATCTGTGCCGACACTAGTTTAGTTTTCAAGGTTAAGAATGCCTCCAAGCATTTTTCATCAAACTTGAAGGGTGTGTCTTTCTCCAATAGATTACAAAGGGGTTCGGATACTTGAGAGAAATCTTTCATAAATCTTCGATAAAAATAGGCATGTCTAAGAAAACTTCTAACTCCTTTGACACTTGTTGGTAGTGGTAACTTTTCAATCACTTCTATCTTAGCTCTGTTCATCTCAATCCCTTTAGCTGACACCTTGTGCCTTAATATGATGCCCTCTTGTACCATAAAATGTAATTTCTCCTAATTTAGAACCAAATTTGTTTCCTCAGACATTTGCATCACTAGAGCTAGATGGTGTAGACATTCTTCAAAATTATCACCAAAAATTGAGAAGTCATCCATAAAAATATCCAAATGCTTCTCAACCATGTTCGAACAAATTGTCACCATGTAACGTTGAGATGTGGTAGGTGCATTGCATAGTCCAAATGGCATCCTTCTGAAGACAAATGTTCCATAAAGGCAAGTGAAAGTGGTGTTTCTTGATCTTCTGGTGCCACTACAATTTGATTATAGTCAGATTACCCATCTAGAAGCCAATAGAATGAATGCTTGCTAGTATGTCAAGAATTTGATTCATGAGAGGGAGAGAAAAATGATATTTTCTTATAGCTTTGTTTACTATTCTGAAATCTATGCACACTCTCAATCTTGTGACTATTCTTGTGGGAATCAACTCATTAGATTTGTTGGCTGCCACCACCATCATACCTCCTTTCTTGGGTACACAAGGAATTGGGCTTACTCACTAACTATCAAAAATTGGGTAGATGATCCCTATGTCAAGCCACTTAACCACCTCTTTCTTCACCACATCTTTCATAATTGGGTTTAAGTAGCGCTGTGCATCTCTTGTGGGTTTAGCTTCCTCCTTTAACAAGATCTTATGCGTGCATATGGATGGGCTTATGCCTTTGATGTTAGTGATGAAACAATCCATAGTTCTCTTAAACTTTCTACGCACCATTAGTAGTGCTTCTTCTTGCTCACTATTGAGGCTTACAAAAATTATAATAGGGAGTGTCTCTTTCTCACCCAAATATGTATAACGTAAATGAGATGGTAAGGGTTTAAGCTCCAATTGAGGTGGCTCCTTTATGGATAGTTTGATCTTAGTACTTGTCTTAAGACACTCCATAACAACATTAGATACACAAATGGGAGGGCTAGCCTTCAAATAATTCACACAATTAGTAATGTCAACTTGCATTACAGGTTCTATAATTTCAAGGTCAAGACATATTAACTTGTCTTCATGTGTATTTATCTCATTTTCTCTAGCATCCTGCGTGGTAGTGTGAAGTGTGTGAGGTTCCTTAAATTTATCACCATGATTATGTGTGTCCAAGTGAGTGTCATAACATTCCATGATGTGTGTGTCCATAGAATTTGTAAGCACATATTCTAAAGCATACTAGGACTTAAATTATTAAGCACATCAGAAGCTAGTTTATTGATAACATCAATCGTAAAGCAATTACTAGAATTATCAGTTTCATGATATTTGAGTGCTTTAACAACATTAAATGTTAACTTTTTGTTTTGTAGTCTCATAGTGATCTCACCTTTTTGTACATCATTGAGTGCTTTTTTGGTTGCTAAAAATGGACGACCAAGTATGATGGGAATGTCACGGTCTTCTTTCATGTCAAGCACAATGAAATATCTTAGAAAAATGAACTTGTCTACCTTCACCAACATGTCTTTTACTATACCCCGCAGTCGCTTGATTGACCTATTTGCCATTTGTAAAGTCGTTGAAGTAGGTTGGGCTTCACCAACCCCTTGTCTTTTGAAATTCGACAATGACATGAGGTTTATGCTGGCACCCAAGTCACATAGTGCTTTCTAAAGTGTATATTTTCAATAGTATAAGGAATGTCAAAACTACCTAGATCTTTCTATTTTTGTGATGGTTTTTTGTCTAAGACAACACTGTAATTTTTTTTTTTGGGTTTGTGATGAGTGCTCGAAAAGCACTAATATTTCGTGGTTTATTGCACTTAATTGTTTAGAAATAGGTTTATTATTTGTTGTTTATTCGATTAATTTCATAAATCTATCCATTCGGAATCACGGGTATGTTTTAGTGCATTTCAGGTGTTTTTAGCGTCAAAGGAGTCAAATAATGAAAACACACAAAGACGGAACACTTACGGCACTCGGATCACGAGTTACGGGCTAAACGAGACAAATATGTAATCCTTACATAACGAGCCATCACATATGTAAGGGGGTAAACATGAAGAAAAGGAAGGCAACACGCGCCGCGGTGAGGAAAAGTCACGCCACGGCGGGGAGCTCTCAGGTTTTGACATTATTTCCAAAATTTGTGTTGCACCGTGGTGGGGAAAATGTATGCCGCGGCGCGCCTATTCCTATTGCAATCAGGATTTGTGTAAACCCTTACATCTATAAATACCCCCTTAGACTTCCCCTTACATACAACTCGAATATAACTTTTACACACAATAATTTTGTGACCAAACAAGCAATTCACTCAGTTTTTAGGAGCTTTGCCACACTCAACGAAGCAAGAGAAACCATTCTAAGGATCCAAGGAAGCCGTCGACGATCGAAGATAAAGCTTTTGGAGAAGAACGTCATCCCATCCATTTAGCGGTATTTAGATCTAGGTTTTCCTTGTTATAGAATTATATTTTCTTCTTCTTTCGTTGAAGTGTATGATCATATTTTATTTGTCTATGAATATTAATATGAACATGAGCGGCTAGTTTTATTATGGATGTTTAATTTGTGTTGCCATGTTTGCTAGAATTGTGTATGGTGTATATTTTATTGATTTAATATAAATGAATTACCTTTTGATTCAAGGTAAGATTGTGAGACCATTATTCAAAAAAAAAAGAATCACATCACTTGTTTTCCATTATTCAAGGACGTAGTGAGACCATGGAAAACTTACGAAGCAATTCAAAGTCGAAAATTTTGAAATTTTAGGCTGCCCAATTCCATTGCGATTGAATCTTTTCGAAAGGGAGTCCTATAACCCTTTGGCCTATTTGAAGAATTAACAAAAACAACGCCAAGGTCGTTGGAAGCTCTCAAATTTGTGAACTTAGAAAGAGAAATGGGAACTAGGAAGAACAAAGAAGAAAGGAATTTTGGAAAAAGGAAATAGCCATTTGATAGACAAAAAATTGGAGGATTTGGAAGAGGTAGAGATCGAGGTAGGCCAATGGCACCTCTCTTTAAACATTGTAGCCAGAAAACAAGAAACGTAGGACCTTGTGGAAGGTCATTATCACCATTTTGTGGATCACCTTTAAGGGTATCTTTGGTAGAAGCAATAAGGTAAATGGAAGGAAACCAACAAGTTCATTGGCCACCTTGAATGCTTGATGAAAACAGAGATCATTCAAAATATTGCACTTTTCATAAAGACACTAGGTTACTAGTGACTGTAGACACTTGAAAAGAGAGATAGAGTTACTATTATCTTGAAGATATCTCCACGAATTAGTAAGCAATGATGGAGTTAGGGAAAGAAAAAGAGGTATGGTAATAGAGGCAGTTAATTAACCCTGCTTGCCACCTCCAAGAGATGAGAGAATTGACCTGAATGAAGGTAATATTAGAATTGTGCATACCATACATGGAGGACCAAACATGTATGGCCTCACATCCAACTCAAGGAAACTTCATACAAGAGAATACCACACAAATGGAATCCCATATGTATGTAATATGCAACAAGAACCCTCATGCCATATAACCTTTAATCAAGAGGAATTACTTCCTCAACACAATGACCCATTAGTAATTACAGTCCAAGTAGTAGGCTGTGAAATCGAAAGGGTATTAGTTGATAATGGAAGCTCATATGACCTTATGTACCTTCGCATTGAAGGAAATGGGAGTACAACTAGAAGAAATAACATGAAAAGAACTTCCATTAATGGGCTTCAACGAAAGTGTGACAATGTTGATCGAAACTATAAGATTACCTGTGTCACTACCAGGAGCTATTGTTTTAACAAACTTCATGATATTAGATGTACCTTCAATATTAGGATGGCCTTGGTTACAACAACTACATGTTGTTCTGTCCACTCTGTACCCTTATGATCAATGTAGACCCCACAATGGAGCAAGTAAAGCAAAGAAAAAGAAAATTCATTGGAGAAAAGAATGAGATCATTAAGAAGCAAGAGAGTTCTTTGAAAAATGTTAGATGGTTAAGGAAAGTCAGTTATGCTACATGGCTATCTAATGTAGTGGTAGTTCCAAAACCAGTAGGGGATGCACGAATGTGCATTGAGTTCACTAATGTCAACAAAGCCACGCTAAACCCTACCTAGCATTGAAGTAGATGCCACAGCAGGATTCGAACTAATGAGCTTTATGGAGGCATATTTGGGTTACCCCCAAATTCGTATGTATCACAAACACGAAGAAAACACATCCTACATAATTAAAGAAGGAACATTTTGTTACACAAGGATGCCTATCAGTCTCAAACATGCGTGAGCAACCTACCAAAGGTTGGTCAATACAATGTTTAAAAACCAAATTGGGAAAAACATGGACGTAAATGTGGATGATATGATAATAAAAATCAAGTGCCCTAAACCATATCAAAGACCTGGAAGAAACATTTACATATTGAGACACTACAACATGAAACTCAATCCTAAGAAGTGCATCTTTAGAGTGACATCGGGTAAATTCTTAGGCTACCTTGTTTCTATCTGAGGAATTGAGGCAAACTAAGAAAAAGTCAAGGCCTTATCCAGCATGAGATTTCCAAATAGTCTAAAAGAGGTGCAAAAGCTGAATGGGCACATAATGACATTAAGCCGATTCATTTCCAAAAGCATAGACATTTACATATTGAGACACTACAACATGAAACTCAATCCTAATAAGTGCATCTGTAGAGTGACATCGGGAAAATTCTTAAGCTACCTTGTTTCTATCTGAGGAATTGAGGCAAACTAAGAAAAAGTCAAGGCCTTATCTAGCATGAGATTTCCAAATAGTCTAAAAGAGGTGCAAAAGCTAAATGGGCACATAGTGACATTAAGCCGATTCATTTCCAAAAGCATAGACAATGCTTCCTATTCTTTTAATTGTTGAGAAAAAGCAAAATGTATGAGTGTAATGAAGAGTGTGAAAGAGCCTTCCAATCCATTAAAGAATACCTCAAAAAGGTACCTTTGTTAGTTAGCCCTTTGCTGAAAGAGATGTTTTATTTGGACTCATCATCTACTGAAAAATTAGTAAGTGCGATTATGGTCGTAGAAAGAGAAAATGGACAATAACCAATATATTATGTTAGTCAAGTGATAACTCTACGAAAGTAGAGTTATTTGGTCATTTCTAGGCTAACTATTTATCTTGTTTCATGCTAAATATGATGAACTGCTTAATTTTTATTTAAGTTTGTGAAGGTAGGTGGAACGATAGCAAATAGAGTAAAAATGGACCAAAATGAATAAAATGCAAGTCAGGTCGCAACGGTGGAAATCTTGTGTTGTGATGCTTGGAAAACAAAAATGAATAGGAAGACTTGTCTCGGAGCAGTGAGTGATCGAAGCCATGGCGCGTGAATATCCCAAAGGCGTGAGTAGCTAGTACCGCAGCTCGAACTTTCTTGGGCTGCAGCTCGCAACATTTTTCTAGTGCGCAAGCAGCCCCACAATGGATCCATTTTTACTTCAACTTTCAACTTCAGCCTTTGGATATTTTAAAGATATGATCTAAGGGTTCTTGTTAAGTCATTTTTCAATAACTTAAACCTATTTGAGCATTGGAGAGAGGAGGAGTTAGGAGGGCAGCTGAACACCACATTTTTCACCATTTTTCCATCCCCTTTCATCTTTTTTACTTCTCTGTTTTTATCTAGTATTAATTTTAAATTAGTTTAGGTCCCAATTAAGGAATATGGAGAGCTTGGAGATTACTACAAGAAGGAAAATGGAGAGCTTGGAAATTACTACAAGGAGATGAAGGAAAGCATGGAGTCTTCAAGGGTTTTGAGTTCTCCTACTTTTCTTTATATCTATTTGTATTAATTTATATGTTAAACTCTCTTTTTATGAATTTAATGTACACATTAATGATGAGCTAGACCCATTGTTCAAGGGTTTATGTTCAACCCATTTATGCATGATTGAATCTTCACAATTCCTTAATTGATTTTACATGATTGGATGCTTTAATTACCTATAATTTAATGCTTTCAATTAATTTGTTATTAATTGATTGTTTTGAGATTAATTAACCTTACTTGAAAGAGTGGGTTGATAATTAATTAGTTCTTGATTAATTAACATGTAATTAGGAGAGTACGAAAGCATGACTAATTATGTGCAATATATTTACATGTGGGCTTAATGTGCCTTTTGTGATTAAAGTAACATGAAAGTGTGTTTAATTACATTTGGGAATTTCATAGGTTCTTGAAAAAGACATATGGAAAGAATTGATGCATGCAAGTTGATCATCTAAGTTTGTGTTTAAAGAACTATAGAGACATGTGTATGAATGGAGGATACACAAGACTCTAGGGCATTCTAATCTCATAAATTATCTAATTGTGGATAGTTTTAATTAATTCTATTTAATTACATTTTTTTTTAGTTTGGTTTTATCTCATTTAGTTATAATCTTATTTTCATAGTCTAAATAGTGATAGCATGCCCCAATTTTGATACTCATTTATGCAATAATTCAATCCTCGTGGGAATGACAATTCTGTTCTTAAAAATACTTATCACTTGTACATGACCCAGGCACTTGTAGATCGTGTGTCAAGTTTTTGGCACCATAGCTAAGGATTGGCAATTATTGTGTTAGATGATATCAATACTAGGCACAGCTAGAGCTAGTTTGGACATTTTTACTTTTAAATTTCTTTTTAGTTTTTTTTTTTATTTTATAGATAAAATGACTAGGTTGATATTTAAACAACTTGCTCCTTATGAGCCAAACTTGGAAAGATCAATACAAGGGGAAAAGAGAGAAAGAGTTCATAATACTAAACCAGTTATTGTTAAAAAATATCAATAACCACCTTCCTAACCAAATCATGAGCTCAAGTAATCGAAGAGATTAAGAGATTTTGGGGTTCCCGAAGTTGATGAAGTTTATAATCCAATTAAAAGGCCGAGTGTTCAAGTTGGCATATTTGAGATAAATCCCACCATCATACAATTTATTAAAGTGTCTATTCAATTTGGTTGAATTCATGATGAAAATCATTATGTTCATCTAACCAACTTAGTTGAAATTTGTGACACCTTCAAGCAAGATGGATTGTCTAAGGATGCAAAAAGTTAAGGTTATTCCCATTCTACTTACTAAACAATGCAAAAAGTTGGTTACACTCTCTACCAGCCGGTTTAATTACAAATTGGGAGGACCTTGCCCAAGGGTTCTTCTCCCAATATTTTTCATTCTCTAAGATGACAAAGTTGCAAAAGGACATCATGTCATTTACACAACTTGATAGTGAATCATGGTACGAGGCATGGAAAAGATTCAATGAATTGATGAGACGGTGCCCACACCATGGTATTCCAATATGGCTTCAACTTCAAATTTTTTATAATAGTTTGTTTTGTTCCGATCGTATCATTAATGATGTCGCTGTTGGTGGAATATTAATAAGCAAAGCAGAAGATGAGACATTCAATCTCTTAGAGAAAATGATTCAACATCATTATGATTGGTTAATTAGTTTTTCACCACCAAGCAAAGGCATGAAAAGGTAAATGTAATTTGGCTTTGTTCAATCAAATGTCTTCTTTTATGTCTAATCAAACTGCTTTCTTGGAGAGATTAGTTAAGAGCATTGTACTGATGAGAGAAAATATGACACAAAAGTCCATTGTTTACGATGTGTGTAAACAAAAGTATCCAAAGGATGTTGTTTGTAGCAAACATGAAGAGGCAAAATATGTGGAAAAAGACAGCCGAAATGCCAACCAAAGTGTTGCTTCACTAAATAATGGAAAACCACTTTAACAAAACTTCCAACAAACAAGAGATAAAACCTTCACTCAAAGACATGATGGTTCAACTTATACAACTTTATGGTGCAAGGTTTGAAAAGAACGATGCAAAGGTTGAAAAGTTGGGTAGTGAGGTAGAGACTTTGGCATCAACACTTGGGTTAAAGTCAATGATTCAAGGTTTACAATCAATCATGGATGAGATCAGAGCAAGTCAAAGGAACTTGAGGTGTAATTTGAGCAACTTGCAAGGACTATGAATAAAAGCCTTCAAGAAATGCTCTCAAATAAAACAAGAAATAATCCAAGAGAAGAAGAAAATTGTCAAGCCATAGCTCTTTGAAGTGGAAGAAGATTGGAGTTCAAAGTCGTAAAACACAGTGAGAAGCTTATGGAGGACATTTCCATGAAAGAAAAGAAGGTTAAAGAGAAAGAAGTGACCAAGAACAAAAATCAAATGAAGAAAGAGCTTACCGAACCACCTCCCACACCTCAATTGGGTAACATTCCTAGCACTCCTCCTTTACCATTTTCTCAACATTTTCAAAAGAAAAAGCAACTTGATGATGAATTTGCTAAATTTTTAGAAATTTTTAAGAAGCTTCATATTAATATTCCTTTTATGGATTTATTGGAGAAATCATCATTATATGTGAAATTTATGAAAGAAATATTGAATAAGAAGAGAAAAGTGGATGAGGAAAGTGGATGGTAATGGAACAATGATTCTTACGAAGAAGTGTTGTACTATAATTGAAAAGAGATGACCATCTAAGCTTAAAGATTTGGGTAGTTTCACTATCCCATGTAGTATTGGTGCAAGAAATTTTGATAGAGCAATGTGTAATTTAGGGGGTAGTGTGAATATCATGCCTAAATCAATTTTTATGAAACTTGCCTTGAAGAAAAGGAAGGCAAAACCCACCAATATCACTCTTCAAATGACAGATAAGGAAGCTTCTAGGGATTGTGGAAGATGTGCTTGTCAAGATGGATACTTTGATACTTCCAGCGGACTTTGTTGTTTTGGATATGAAAGAGGACCAAAAAATACCGATCATACTTGGTAGGCCATTCCTAGCCATGGGTCATACTATAGTTGATGTGGAAAAAAGGGAGCTCATTATGAGAATTCAAGATGAAGAAGCGATTTTCAAAGTATTTAACTCATTAGAGCCCCCAAATGTACCCAAGGAGGAAGATACTTTAAAGGAAGTCAACTTGACAAGAAAAATCGAGGAAAAGGAATTTTGGGTAAGAGAAGTTTGGGCTTCGGTAGAAGCTAGGAGGAAGAAGCATGGTAAGTGTAGTAGAAGAATAAAAGTTCGTAGAGTACCCAGTAAATAAAGAAATGGGTCAAGGTAGGTTAGATGAGTGGATGAAGACTTTACTCCAAAGCGACCCGAATTATCTTGAACAATGTCAAAAAGTCAGTTGAGATATGTTCTTGAACTACCGCAAGTTATATCCACCTTGAGGGGCTTAATGGAGAGTTATGGACCTAAAACGTGATGCTTCTTAGGAGACAATCCAAGTTTTTAAAGTACTAATGAATAGTATTGTTTGAGTTTTGTAGAGTAATAAAAAGAAGCCTTTGAGCTTGGACGTGACACAATTTAATTATTCTAAAGATTCAAGTTTTAAGGGAGTTTTCTCATTCTTTGTTTGTCTTTGTTTCCTTTATTGCATATTGGGGACAATATTCGTGTTAAGTTTGGGGTGAGAAACTTTCGTTTCTTTGGTTAGATTATAGTAATGTGGTAAGTTATTATTTATGACTATGACTATGTTGATGATTCATATGTGAAATGAATTTGGTAGGGACCCAAGGATGATATATGGTTGGCATGCGTTTGTCTTGTATTGAAATATGATAATTATGACATGTGTATTCATTGGGCATATATATGGCTAATTTTTTTTTATTTGAAATGCTCCATTCTATATGCATATGCCATAACTTTGTAAATTTTATGCTTATTTTGAGAAGTTGTGTGAATTTCATGTATTGATGATTTATGTGTAACAAGCTTTAGAATCTACTTTTATGTCTCTTGAGGCGAAATCATATATGCTACTGAGATTGAGAGATGATTTAGGCCTTTTTTGAACTATTTGAGCTTTTCAAGCTACCATGATTATTTATGTCCTTAGTTACCCCATTCTAAGCCTTTACATTGACTTTTCATTTCATGTTACCTTTGTGATTAACCTATCCCAAATAATAAATCCCACTTACCCACAACACCCTTAGTTGAATGTATATTGTGTTATCTTTTGGTAAGGTAATATGTGATGTGAATGTGATCTTTATCTTCTTGGGATTAATTCAAAAAATAATATATATATATATGTGTGTGTGTGTGTGTATGTATGTAAGTAAGTAAATAAAGCTTGGAAACATTGAAGTAGAAAAAGAATCTAAGTTTACACTACTTGTGGTTATGAGCATTTTACTTTATTGTTTGTATTACGCTAGCTAAGGGTGTGTTTGAGCTTAAATATTTTCTATCTCACCTACCGATACCTTAGCCTCTCATTACTGGGTTTGAAATACCTATTGATTTCATCTAAGTTTGCATTTACATTATTGAAGAGAGAGACTAAATGTGAACTTATGAAGTTTGACACTATTGTACACTATTCTTTTATTTGCATGGTTTACGTGAGTTATTTTGATGGCATATGATATAAACTAGTTTGGCATAACACACATGTACATGGAGCATGTCATCAAAAAATTGGTCATACACTTAAATAAATGCATTATAGATTGATAACCGTATGGATATTTAGGTTGAATTATTGGTTAATCTTTAAGAGTTCTTGAATTCATTGAGCATGCTTAAAACTAATATCACTTATAGTTATGAATTGTCTTTTACCATATTTAGATGTTAAAATGTTAGGTTACTTAGTTTGTGTTTTTGTTTTTCTTGGGACAAGCAAAGAGTTAAGTTTGGAGGTATGATAACTCTACGAAAGTAGAATAATTTGTTCATTTCTAGGCTAACTATTTCTCTTGTTTCATGCTAAATATGATGAACATGCTTAATTTGTGTTTAAATTTGTTAATGTAGGTGGAATGATAGCAAACATAGTAAAAATGGACCACAATGAAAGAAATGCATGTCAGGCCGTGGCAGTGAAAATCTTGTGCCGTGGCACTCCTAGAAAACAAAAATCAACAGGAAGGCTTATGCCGCGGTGGTGAGTGATCCAAGCCATGGCGCGCAAACATAACTAAAGTCCCGAGTAGCCAGTGCCGCATTGCAAACTTTCTTGGGCTGCAGCTCGCGAAGTTTTTCTAGTGAGTGAACAGTTCCACATTGGATCCATTTTTACTTCAAGTTTCAACGTCAATCTTTGGATCTTTTTAAGATATGGTCCAAGGGTCCTTATTAAGTCATTTTTCAATAACTTAAACCTTTTTGAGCATTTGAGAGAGGAGGAGTTAGGAGGGCAACTGAGCCCCACATTCTTCACCATTTTTCCATCCCCTTTCATATTTTCTACTTCTCCATTTTTATCTAGTATTATTAGCTTAGTTTAGGTCCTAATTAGAGAGTTTTGAGAATAGAAATTGGGTTCTACAAGAAGGCAAAATGTGAGCTTGGAGATTTCTACAAGGAGATGGAGGAAAGCATGGAGTCTTTAAGGGTTTTGAGCTTTCCTACTTTTCTTTATATCTATTTGTATTAATTTATATGTTAAAATCTCTTTTTATGAATTTAATGTACACATTAATGATGAGCTAGACCCATTGTTCAAGGGTTTATGTTCAACCCATTTATGCATGATTGAATCTTCACAATTCCTTAATTGATTTTACATGATTGGATGCTTTAATTACCTATAATTTAATGCTTTCAATTAATTTGTTATTAATTGATCGTTTTGAGATTAATTAACCTTACTTGAAAGAGTGGGTTGATAATTAATTATGTGCAATATATTTACATGTGGGCTTAATGTGCCTTTTGTGATTAAAGTAGCATGAAAGTGTGTTTAATTACATTTAGTAATTTCATGGGTGCTTGAAAAAGACACATGGATAGAATTGGTACGTGTAAGTTGATCATCTATGTTTGTGTTTAATTAGAAAGAACTCTAGAGACGTGCATGAATGGAGGGTACATAAGACTCTAGGGCACTGTAATCTCACAAATTATAATCCTATTTTCATAGTCTAAATAATGATAGCATGCCCCAATTTTGGTATGACAATCATGTTCTTAAAAATAATTATCACTTGTACACGACTCGTGTACTTGCTAATTTTGTGTCATCAAGCTTTGGCTGAACCACATCAACGCTATACAACATTGGAAAAGGTTGCATTTGCTCTAAGAATGGCAGCCTGAAAATTGAAACATTATTTTGGCGGCTATATGGTTGTTGTACTCATCATTTAAAAAGTGTATTACAAAAGCCTAATGTGTCGGGCAGACTAGCTCACATAGCCATTGAGCTCAGTGAATTTGGTATCAAATATCAACCCCGACCAGCAATCAAAGGGCAGGTAGTAGCTAATTTTATAGCTGAATGGCTAAGTGAAGAGGAAATAGCAACTTAAACAAAGGTGATCCAAAGCATAACAATAGAAGTAAATTTTTGGGAAGCCTTTGTGGATAAGGCTACCAATACGAAAGAAGTTGAAGTAGGAATCACAATTTTCACTCTAGAAGGAGGATTGATTGAGAAATACATAAGGATTCTATTCCCAGCCACAAACAACGTAGCCGAATATGAAGCTATCCTTATTGCGGTAAAATAACTTATTGGCCTAGGAGCAAAGCAGGTTAGAGGCCGTAGTGACTCACTGTTGGTGGTAAATCAGATAAAAGAGAACTTTGAGGTGAAAAAAGAGAAGATAAAAAGTATTTGGAAGCAATAAAAAAGTTGTTTGAAAAGTTTAACTTATTTGAAATTGAGCAAATATCTCAAAACAACAATGCTCATGTAGATGCATTGGCCATTTTATCTTCGATCGTACAAGGAGATTTGAAATGAGTCATTCCAGTCTCATCTATTCTAGAACCAAGTATAGGAAACACTGAAAAGCTCAACTTTGATATTACAGTTATGTAAATCCAACCTCAATCATGGATGACCACATTCCACGAATTCCTACAAGACAAAACACTTCCTGAAAACAAAAAATGAAGCAAGGACATTAATGGTCAAGGAAAAAAATTACATATTACTGAATGGGAAATTGTATAAGAAAAATGGAAATGGTCCCTGGTTGAAGTGTGTAACAAAAGAAGAAATCGGAGAAATAATCAAGGAGACGTATGAAGGAGAATGTGAAGCACATTCTGGAGGGAGAGGTTTAAGTCAAAAAATCATCAAGCAAGGTTATTATTGCCCTACTATGCTTAATGATTGCACATAATTCTCAAAGAAATGAGACAAATTCCAAAAACATAAAAATAATTCATTTTCTAGCTAGTAAAATGAAAGAAATAATCAGTCCATGGCCGTTCATGAAATGGGGAATAGATATTGTACGACCATTACCACAGGCAACAACACAGGAAATTTTTGATAGTAGCAATAGACTATTTCTCCAAATGGGTGGAAGAGGAACTTTGCAAGAATTAGAGAAGAAGAGGTAAAAATTTGTGTGGTTGAACAAAATTTTTCATTTTTGCATTCCGAAGAAAATTGTTACAGATAACGGAAAATAGTTCATAAGGAAAGTGTTTGCAGAATTCTGCTAGGGGTACAAAATTTTCATCAACATTGTAAAGAAACATCTTGAGGGAGCTAAGGACAAATGGACAGAAGAACTGTCTGGAGTGTTATGGGCTACAAGGAAGACCCCAAGATTGACAACTAGTGAAACACCATTCTCTTTGGTGTATAGATCCAAAGCTATAATCCCCATGGAAGCTTCACATTTAACATTAAGATCAAAATTAGGATCTAAAGACAATGAAGAAATTAGAAGGATGGACTTCTTGTAACTGGATGAAAAGCAACAAAAAGCAATGATTAGATAGAAAACCAAAAAGAAATGTCCAAAAAACCTTCAACAAGATTGCCAAGTGATGTGGTTTTGAAGAAGGAAGCTACGTTTTGAGAAAAACATTAGGTACCAACATAGAATGGAAAGTTGGAAAATTAGCTACAACTTAGGAAAGGCCATATAAAGTAAAACAGGTGATTCTTGGAGGTGTCTATAAGTTTGAAGACATGAACGAGAATGAGAAAAATCTTAGTTGGAATGTAGATCATTTGAGAAAATATTACATGTAAAATTTTCACAGATCTTGGCGAAAACTACAGCGAACTACAGGCATCATGTTTGAAAGTTTTGTTATTGCTTACTATCTTTTATCTTTCCGTAACATTTTCTTCACTTTTTATGTTTCACTAGTATTTGTACTTTTTTTCAGCCATATCAAAATTAATGAAAGGAGCAGAATATTCAAAACTAGTGATCACCCACACCTTATGCAAATAAACTAATGCTTCTCCCACTTGGGATGTAGGTGTAAGAGACATGTATTCAAACACCCAACCTAAGAGAGAAGAGAGAGTTTGGTAAACAATTAACCCTCCTATTCAAGGCAAGGCACCCTAGTAATAGGCTCGATCCGGCTAGAAGTCATCCCCCCACTTTATGTGAATAAACTAATACATTACCCCATTTAGAAATGAGTAGGCCAAAAAAGAGTCCCTCTACTCGGAATGCAAGTGTAAGAGGCATGTATTCAAACTCCCTCTACTTGGGATGCAAGTGTAAGAGGCATGTATTCAAACTCCTAACCTAAGAAAGAAGAGAGAGTTTGGTAAACAATCAAACCTCCTCTTTAGGGAAAGACATCCTAGTAACAGGCTCGATCCACTCAAGACTTGTCCCCTATCTTATGCAAATAAACTAACACATTACAGCAGTTAGGAGCGAGGAGGCAAAAAAGGAGCCCCACCAATCATGATGTAGGTTTAAAAGGCATGTATTCAAATGCCCAACCTAAGAAAGAAGAAAGAGTACGGTAAACAGTCAAACCTCCTATTTAAGGCAAGTCACGCATTACATATCCTGTTATGAAGTATATATCCAAACCCTCAATTCACGTCTAAATATCAGAATCAAATTCATGAAGAAAATTTTCCAAATTATTATGTTGCCTACTATTAAGTGGCCCTTATTTCAAATAAATGGCCTAGGAGTCCATTAACCAGCTTTTATATGAGGATCAAATTCATGTAGAAAATTTTCCAAGTTAATATGCGGCCTTTTATTAAGCGACCCTCACTTCAAATAAACGGCCTAGGAGTCCGTTAAGCATCCTTTATAAAGGTCAAATTCATAAAGAAATTTTTTCAAGTTATTATGTTGCCTATTATTAAGAGGTCTGCATTTCAAAATAAACAATCTAGGAGTCTATCAAGTGGCCTTTATAAAGGTCAAAGTCACAAAGAAAATTTTCCAAGTTATTATGCAGCCTACTATTAAGCGGCCCACATTTCAAATAAAGGGCTTAGGAGTCTATTAGGTTCAAAGTCATGAAGAAAATTTTCCAAGTTAATATGTGGCCTACTACTAAACGGCCTAGAATAGAGGTCTATCAAGAAGCCTTTATAAGGTTCAAATTCATAAAGAAAATTTTCCAAGTAATACACACAGCATGAATATCAAATAAAAGACCTATAGATAGCTCATTTGATATTACATTTTCGCTACAGAGTTTACCACCTATAATTATTGCAAGGTTTTAGGTCGAGCCTAAGAACCAGACCAAAAGGCAGCAAATGAAAAAAAGGTGAGCAAATAAGAATGCGCCTCAATAACACCCATGAAGACCGTTTATAGAGTAAACAAAATATAATTCAAATTAAACGGACTACATTTGTTTGAAAGTTATGTTACAAACACAAAAAAGGGAAGGCATACCCTTCCACAAAAATAACTTTTAAATAAATTATGCGGCCTTCTCTCCACCATCAAATTTAGTTTTTGCAGCCTCAACACCAATGGGGTGCTCTCTAGACTCAAGTGTCAACCTAGAGAGTCATATGCAGTTCGATCCCCTATGCTGGTAGTCCCTTCAAGAGATAAAGCAGGAACTTCAGGATACGAACCAGCAGACTGAAGATGATTGTAAATTTTCTCCAAAGTAGACTCCAAATTTACGGCCTTTACAACTTCCTTCAGATCTGCCAAGACATGATCTACACCTTTATAGAAAGCCCGAGTCCTATCTTTGGTCAATTTCTTCATGGTCCCCTCAAGCTCGACAACTTTAGTGGCAAGATCATCATCCCTTTTCTTTCTCTAAAATGTAGCCCTTATGCAAGCATTTCTTCTTTCAGCTAACATCTTCAAGGGCTACCATTTTTTTCCTGGAGAGTACCTTTCAACCCTCGATCCTAGCAATGGCCTTCTCTAACTGGCTCTCCAAATGTTTAATTTTCTTTGATTGCTCGTTTAGCCTTTCCTTGTGAGACTGGTTAATCTCGACCTCATCTTCAAGACTAGCAAAGTAATCGTAAAGTTAGTCTTGTTTTTCAATCTTATTAAAAATTCCCCCATCAAAGGGATTCACTAAAGGGTCTTGGAAGGTGACCTTCATTTTCTGGTCATGAGGCTCATCCTCATCTAGAATGTTGACAATTTCGGCTTCATAAGCAATAGGTTGTGCGATTTTCTCTTCTTGCTTGTAGTCTTTGGCATGTCGGCCTCTATCGCAACGGGCATCCCCTTGTCCATACCACCATTTGAGGTGGATTTTTAAGAAACATTAGCTCCAGATGAGCTTTGTCCCTTTTTCTGGGTGACCTTGGTAGCTTTTATGAAAGCCGGTATAATATTAGGCTCACCCGCCTCTAGTCCAACGACCTTTTTATATAAATCCGTCATATTCAAACCAAAAAAATCCATCCCTGCAAAGAATAGATGACACAAGTCACAAACATAAGAAATAACTAAAGATTAATAAATTAACCAATAAAGTGACTTGATTAAATGGCCTAAACAACAAAGGTTAAAATTTGCCCATAACTTTCCTTGAGCACATTAAAGGACTAGATTTTAGTAACATTTTCTTTTTTGGTGGTCGTCATAACATTAGCACTAAAGGCCATTTAGTGCTAATGGCCTTTAACAAGCAAACTTCCAGTCTCTCTCAATAACCCAAATTTCTAGAAACATAAATTTTTTTTATCCTTCTAACCTAGAATAGAATCAAGCACCCATAAAGATAAACCTCTACCTGGAGGACCTTACAAATATACCTATCCTTCATCCACACTATTCTTTTTGATTATATACAAATTATTTAATTCGGGTATCCCTTGCTCGATACCAAGTTCAACACTTACTACACAGAGACATAGAAGTATTTTCCAAGAATTTGGGTTCAATTGGTTGGCAGGGAGTTGGGTGTAATCCAAGAACATACGAATAAAGGGAAGCAAAGGGAACCTAATGCCGACCTCAAGTGCCTCCTCATGAAAAGTAGCAAACTCATAAGGAGGATCATAATGATCAAACTTATTTGGGGGTGCTGGAATGACCATAACATCTCGAGAAATGAACAGTCACCCCAAATTCTCTCAATATCTTCAAATGTTACTTGACTGGGACAATGAGTGCACTGGAACTCATTTTCTTTGTATGACCTATCAAAGGTTAAGGATTTTTTGGCTATTTAGGCTGTGTTTTTCTTTCAACTAAAGGATCACTCGGGAGTTAGATAACATTCTTGCATGGAGTTTGGACTGGTAGAGCCAAGGTTGCCTCAAGCTGACCACTCCTAGATGATGTAGCCCTTTTTTCATTCCCTCTTTAATTACCCCATTCATTCCCAATAATGTCTTGCTCAATACTTCCCACAATAATACTACATGAGTCCCCAACGGACTTATCACTTGAAAAGGAATCTAATAAATCATTGAGGTTGTCATCCATAATTTAAAAGGAAAAACCTACAAACATGAAAAATGGGTTACTTACTATTCAGTGGCGGGCTGTGTCAAAGTGACCTATTTGGACTGATTTTCCCAAAGTGACGGCATCGACCTACAAGATAGGTAAAACTTTTAGAGGGTGAATGGTAAATCCTAGTCCAAAAAGTTAGGAAACCCAGCCCGTATTAAAAGTGGGAAACTTCAAGCACTAGAATACAATTTACCAAGCAAAACAATGGTCTCTTATTCATTTATCGAACAAACATAAATCTTCTTGTGACTTGAAAGGAAATGTGCACGGGCTAAAAATCTTCAGAGACTATCTAAAAACCTTTATAACAGGCTGAAACACTTTAAAGGAAAATTTCACTTCTGAGATAAAAAGTGAAAATGAATTCACCTTCACCCTTTTTATAGACAATAATGAGTAGTTGATTGTGCATGCTACAATGAGCTTTAATCATCTTCAATTGGTCTTCGAAGACTTGTTTAAAAGATAAAGGTACAAGTGTAATTTTCTTTACACCCTTCACAAATGAGTACTTATTTTTAAAACCATCATGTATAACTTTTCTATCATATTGCCAAGGCCTTCCTAGCAAAATAAGCCCGGATTGTATTGGGACTATGTCACACATTACTTTCTCTTTGTATTTTTCAATGGAGAAAGACACCAAGACTTGTCTATTGACCCTCACTTCTCCACTATCATTTAACCATTGCAACTTATATGGTCGAGGGTATTTGATCATAGACAACCCTAACTTCTCAACTAGAGCAGTACTAGCCACATTAGTGCAACTCCCTCCATCAATTATTAAATTGCATACCTTGTCACTCACATGATACCTTGTATGCAAGATCTTCTCCCTTTGTTGTTCTATATCATCCTCTTTGAATTGAACACTTAAGGATCTCCTTATCACAAATGCCTCACCTTTAACGGGACCTATCTTTTCATCACTAGCCTCTAGTGGTGGCATCTCCTAATCTCTACTCTCATCATCCATTCCAAATTTCCCATGGTTTGGTGATCATGGCTCTTTTATTTGGACATTGAGACGCAATGCGTCCCCTACCAAGACATCAAAAACACTTAATGTCACAGTTATGAGTTGGGGTTTCAACTTTTCCCTTGTCCTTACTAGCTTCAACCTCTTTAGCTTTGTAAGGTTCAAATCTTGGCTTGGAACTAGATCCTTCATCCTTTTTCCAATTGGTCTTCCAAGGTATAATAGGATTCTATTTTGGTGTAATTGGGCTAGCCTTAGGTGTGAATGCTCGACTACTTTTTCTTCTTAGTTGCCTCTCCACCTTAATTGTCATGTAAACCATGTCTTCCATCTCCATATAGTGGTGAAGCTCTACAATATTGGCAATAGCTTGATTTAGCCCACTCAAGAATTGAGCCATTGTGGCTTCCTGATCCTTATCCACACTAGCCCTTACCATGGCTACTTCCATCTCTTTATAATACTCATCAACAGACCTAAATCCTTGGTTGAGCTTTTGCAATTTTTAGTAAATCTATTCCTCATGATAGACTTCATCTCTTCCTAATTATCAATAGGCCTTTCATGGTTCCACCTCCTACCAATCACTAATTAATCTCACCAATTTAAAGCATAATTAGTGAATTTAATTACAGCTAATTTTACCTTTTTTTTCTTCAGCGTAGTTGTGGCATTCAAAAATATGCTCTACCTTCTTCTCCAATTTCAAGTATAATTTTGGATCATTCTTTCCTTGGAATGTTGGCATTTTCATCTTAATGCTTCCTAAATTCCTATCAACCCCATCATATGGTCGAGGTGGTGGCCTTCATATGCCTCATATCCCGTTTCTACCTCCCATGGGTACCATTACTTCATCATCCTCAAAATCTCCTTCCCAACTTTTCCTCCTCAAATTCTTCCTTAACATAAACTCGCCTATAAGGCCTCCTAACATTTGAAACGCCTTGCAATGCCCCTTGTTGTAGGTTGGCAATAGTAGCCTCTTGTCTTTCCACCCTTTCATTCATGTTCACCAAGACGGCATTCATCCATTCAATGGATTGTTGTAATGCCTTCAACATGAATGTTGTATCTGGTCTCTCCTCATAACTATTTCTGTCAGACATTTTTAATAACAACTAATATGAATAAACGATTAGTAATAATAAAAATTAATCTCACTCTTTTACCTCAGGTGTTTAGCAGTCGAATTAATCGCTCAAGCACTATCACCAAACCATATAGGTTTTTCCAAACAATTGTAGAATTTCACTATCACCAAGTATAGTTTGTAATATACAATAGTCAAGAACAAAATAAACTAACTCAAAGTGTTTAGAATTTCTAACTCTAGGATTTTGAACAAATTTTGAAACAAGGACAATTCTAAGCAAAGAAAATATTTAAGGTAACCAAACACTCAAAGAAACAATACGTTAAAAGTATAAACAATACTTCAATGAAAACAATGTAGAATTCTTGAAAATTAATTTATGTGAACGCGAGAGCACGATCCTTATGACCCACAAATGCAAAATGGTTTAAAAACTACAAGAAATTCGGTCTAAGACCCAACACTAAATTAGCATTCAAATCCTAAGAAAAATATCAGATTTTTTACAACAAGAACTCACCTTAACACATGGATATTATGCACTGCAAAATAAGACAAGAAGAAACGCCACAAAGGTTTGCAAATCTTTTGATAATTTGGTTGGGAAAAGAACAATGAGCATTTAAGCTCTCAATAAATGATTTTGATTCAATTTTGTATTTATGCCAAAAGTTATTACAATTGAGAACTAAAGTACGATTTATAGGAAACAAACAAAAAACCTAAAAGCAAAGAAATCTAAGTCATTGATTTTAATCCAATGGTTAAAAATTACATAGATATTTTTAATGTGCTATGACAGATAAAAACATGTGCCAAGGTGGACTAGGCTCGAGATCCCCAAAAAGAAAGCAAGTCACAATGGATGAAAATCCATGCTGCGGCAGAAAGCCCAGTATGCCAATCCGAGAGTCAGGTGCCGCAGCGACTAATTTTACATGCCACGGTGTGCACGTCTGAAAATGCTCCCGGCCAAAAAATAGAGAATTCGTTGCCGCGGTGACCATAACCCCATGCCGCAATGCAGCTCCAAAATCTGAAATTTGACGATTAAACTTGAGACATCCAAACCACATATGCTTGCACATTTTCTTGTGTTGCGGCGCTCCTCTTGTGCTAGTAATTCACCCTTTTCATGGCATGATCCCTGACACATGTTGTGCTTTCTTTGCGGCGCTACTTGGTTCATATCATTCCCTCCCTCTTAAAAGAATTTGACCTCAAATTTGGACTTTCATCATGTGGTAAGTTTTGGAGTCCGTCCTTGTTATGCTTTTCAACATGATAGCCCTACAATAAAGGAAAGTTAGATAATAAACACTCTCTCATTTTTTTTCTTTTCTTTCTTTTTCTTTGTTTTTCCATTATTTTCCTTGTGGTAATCCTCTTTTTCTTTTTCTTTGGGCTCACCTTTACTTTTGATCCTCATATGATCTTTAAAAACTTCTTTTGGGGTAAGGGGCACAAGAGTTATTTTACGTCCTTTCCTTTCAAAGTTGTACCTATTCCTAAACCCATCATAAGTCACCTTACGATCATATTGACATGGTCTACCAAACATCAAATGCCCAACCTGCATTGGTACCACATCACACAATACATCATCTTCATATTTGCCTATGGCAAAAGATACTAACACTTGATGTTCTATCTTCACCTCCCCTTCATCATTCAACCATTGTAACTTATAAGGTGCAGGATGTTTAATTGTATGTAACCCTAACTTTTCAATTAGGTAGTACTAGCTATATTAGTACAACTTCCCCCATCAATTATTAAACCATAGACCTTAACATTCACATTACACCTAGTATGGAAAATATTTTCCCTTTGTTGTTACATGTCATATTCTCCTAAGTGATCACTTAATCCTTGCCTTACCATAAGTAATTCACCAGAAACAGAACCTATTTCCTCATCACTAGCATCTTCTAATGGTGGCATCTCATCATCAGTTCCCACCTCTTCATTTGCTTGTGTGATCATTGCTCTCTTGTTTGGACATTGGGACACAATATGGCCCTTTCCAAGACAACGAAAACAGTTAACATCACGATTATGAGTAGAAGTTTCAACTTTACCTTTATCCTTACTTATCTCCACCTCTTCGTTTCTGATTGGTGCAAATGTAGTATTGGAACTTGTTCCCTCATTTTTACTACAATCTTGTAGCCAAGGTGTTGGAGCACTTGGCCTTTGTGGTATGGACCAGTTACTTCTTCTTTTGAACTATCTTTCCACTTTGATTACCATGTGGACCATGTCTTCCAACTCCACATAATGATGAAGTTCCATAACATTGGCAATATTTGGATTAAGCCCACTCACAAACCTAGCCATTGTGGCTTTTCGATCCTCCTCTACATTAGCTCTTACCATAGCCATCTCCATTTCTTTATAGTACTCATCTACTAAACTAAATCCTTGGTTGAGTCTTTGTAATTTCTGATAGAGTTCCCTATAGTAATAGCTTGGAACAAATCTCTTCCTTATGAAAGCCTTCATAACCTCCCAACTATCAATCGGTCTCTCTCTATTCCTCCTCTGACCAATAACTAACTGATCCCACCAATTTAAAGCATAATAAGTAAATTCAATTATTGCTAATTTTACTTTTTTCTCCTCAGCATAGTTATGGCACTCAAAGATGTGCTCAACTTTCTTCTCTCATTCTAGTAGGAACTGAAGTGATTGTCTACACGGACCATTCAAAAATCAAATATTTAATGACAAAGAAGGATGCCAAACCATGACTAATCAGATGGATACTCATTTTACAAGAATTTGATGTGGAAATTTGAGATAAAAAATGATGAGAATCAAGGTGCATCACCGAAGGATCCATAACATCAAATTGGGCCTATTATTGAAAGAAACACTTATCAAGCTTATTTTCATGTGTTGGATGTATTCTACAAGACTTCGAGCTGCTTGGGCATGGATCAAAAGCAATAGACAAAAGCCATAATTTACACTTTCTGTTTTGAAGAGAATCTTGGAGACATAATATATTTTCCTTCTTGACCAATCTTAGGCAGCACTCTTAGTCATTTTTAGAAATTTATTTTTCAGCGAATAATATTTTAATTATTATATGATTTTATTTAATTTTTAGAAATATTGTTTAAGATTTTATAATTATTTTATTAGCTAGGGTTTTTATTTTAGCCTACAATACCTATAAGATCAAATAATGTAAAAAGGTAGAAGACATGATGAATACAATTTTATGAGAGTTTTTCTCTTTAGTTCTTTTGAGAACTTTTATCTGAACTTATCAAAAGTAATCTTATGGCGTTCAAAACCTAAACTTATCACTCACATATCCCTCCTATTATTGAGTATGGCGTCTAACCCTTCATTCTTGATACCAAGGTTTCTATCTCGTTATAGATAGCAAGTCATGGTCCTTATTTTATTTACATTTATAATCTGATTTAGAACGGTCATAATGAAAATCTCAACATTGATCTTTGAGTCTTACTTTTTTAGGTGAGGTTTGTATCATTTGGTATCAAACCAAGGCTCTGAATTAGGTTAATCTATCCTTTTATTTTCGTTTCTTACTATTAAATTTTTTTTCCTTGCTGTTCAATTAAAAGAAAAAAAATATTTAGAAAAAAATACATAAGAGAAAGGAAAAAAAAAATTATGTTGTTGAAGATTCAATAAAAATATAGTTGTTTTATTTTTGAAATTTTAAACATGTTTTATAATAGATGTTGTGTCAATGGTAAAGTATGTAACATGAAAAATTAATGAGTGCCAAAGAACTAATTATTAGCACTCTCATGGTTGAAGAATTAAATTTGGTAACTTTGCCATATCCAAAGCCATAGAAGCTGCCATGGGTGAATAAATCTGGTGAAATAGAGGTAAACCAACGAGTAATGCTACCATTTCTCAATGGAAAAAGTACAAAGATGTGGTTTGGTTTGATGTTTTTCCAATTGAAAGAATTCATTCTTTTAGGGAGACCATGGCAGCGAGATTGGCAAACAACTCATGATGAATATACCAATAAGTATTCATTTGTAATTAATGACAAAACTCTTACTCTTGCACCTTTAAGTCTAAAACAAGTGCATGAAGATCAATTATTTTTTAGAGCTGAATATAAATTGAAAAGAATGAAAGATAAAAAAAAGGAGAGTAAAAAAGAGAGATTGAGCTAAAGAGAGAGAGTGAGTTAAAAAAGAAATTGAGTTACAAAAAGAGAGTGCTTAAAAAACAGAGAATGAGTCAAGAAAGGAGAGTGAATGGAATAAAGAGTGAGATCTACAAAAAGAGAAGAGTGAGAAAGAGTTTGAAGAAAAAGAAAAGAGAGTGAAGAAAATAGTTTTATTTCATTGTCTAGTGTTGTTGATCCTATTTTGGAGTATTTAAATGTTATAACAAAAGTTAATTTTATTAGAGTTGAAGAATGCATTGATATCACAGGGGACAAGCAACAACTTTATAACATACTTGAACCAAAAATTTCAAGGTATCCATCCAAGAGATTAATGCATTATGTTGGTGAATCATCATTTATGATGCAAGCAATTCCCAATGTTATAGTGAAGATTCGAGGACGAATCTTCTTGAGGAAAGGGGGAATGATGAGAATCAAGGTGCATCACCGAATGATCCACGACATCAAATTGGGCCTATTATTCAAAGAAACATTTATCGAACTTATTTTCATGTGTTGGATGTATTCTACAAGACTTACGATTGCTTGAGCGTGGATCAAAAGCAATAGACAAATAAACTCTCGATTTGGAAAGTTTCTTTGAGTAGCTGTTACATTTATGGTCATAAGTTAGACAGACAATATCTGATTCAAGTGATTCAAAACGGGGTGAAAAGATGACTCAATGAGCTATTTTATTTCCAGAAATATCATTCTTTCAATTTGAAGTATTACTAGATCAAAACGAGCACACAAGATTTGTCCAAAAATTTGCCATAATTTATGATACGAACCTCACCTAAAGAAGTGAGACCCGAAGATCAATGTTATGATCTTCACTAGGATCGTTCTAAATCAAATTATAATTTAAAAAGAAAACAAAGACTGCGACCTGTTATCTATAATTTAGATAGGAACCTTGGTATCAAGAATGAAGGGTTAGACGCCATACTCAAGAATAGGAGGAAAATGTGAGTGATAAGCCTAGGGTTTGAATACCACAAGAATAACTCTTGATAAGTTCAAATAAAAGTTCTCAAAAGAACTAAAGAGAAAAATTCTCATAAATTGTTTTCATCATGTCTTCTTTTTATAATAGTTCAGCCTTTATGTATTTATAGGCTAAATATAAAACCCTAGATAATAATTTAAATTTAAAAATCATAAATATAATTGCTAAAAATGAAATATTAAATCCTATAAAATAAAGTAAATATCAAATCCTACCCAATAAACTACTAAACTAATAAGGAAATTCTTTGGTAGATTGGCTGAAAATTGTAAGCTCGTTTTGACCAAGTAATACTTTGATTTGGGAGAATATTATTTCTATAAATAATGTAGCTCAATTAGTCAACTTTGCAATGCATCTTGAATTATTTCAATTGGATTTTGAATGGAAAAGATATGCCCATAAATGTGACAGATGCTCAATGATACTTTCCAAATTAGGGTTTTATTTTGTAAGTACTCTTGCTCACACCCAAGCTATCCAAATCTTGTAGCACACGCCCAAATACATAAAAATCAGCCCATTAAGTGTTTCTTTGAGTAGTAGGTCTAATTGGATGTTATGAATCTTTTGGTGATGCACCTTGATTCTCATCAATTTACACTTTCCCTTTTGAAGAAAATCTTGGAGATATAATATATTTTCCTTCTTGACCAATCTTAGGCAGTACTCTTAGTCAATTTTTAGAAATTTATTTTTCAGCCAATAATATTTTAATAATTTTATGATTTATTTAATTTTTAGAAATATTGTTTAAAATTTTATAATTATTTTATTATCTAGGGTTTTTATTTTAGCCTATAAATACCTATGTGATAAAACAATGTAAAAAGGTAAAAGACACAATGAATACAATTTTATGAGAGTTTTTCTTTTTATGAGAACTTTTATCCGAACTTATCAAGAGTAATCTTGTAGCGTTCAAAATTTATACTTATCACTCACATCTCCCTCCTATTCTTGAGTATGGCATAACCCTTTAATTTTTAAACCAAGGGTCCTATCTCGTTATAAATAGCGGGTCTCGATCCTCATTTTATTTATATTTATAATCTGATTTAGAACGGTCCTAATGAATATCTCAACATTGATCTTCGGGTCTCACTTCTATAGGTGAGGTTCATATCAAAAAAGGAACAAAAACCAAGTAGCAGCTAATCTATCTAGGTTGTAAAAAGAAGCCTAAATGGATGATAACATGATCATTAGAGAATGTTTTCTTGATGAGCAAATACTTTCAATATAACAAGTTGAAGTCCTATGGTATGCAAATATTGCAAATTTCTTAGTTGCCAACATTCTCCCAGTAAACCTCACACGACACCAAAAGAAGAAATTCTTCCATGATATAAAACAATAGTTTTGGGATGATCTCTACCTCTATAAGAGTGTAGTGATGGAATCTTGAGAATATGTGTCCCTTATGAGGAGGTTGGAAGTATACTTCATCACTGCCACAGTACGAACTATGGAGGCTATTTTGGGAGCTCCAAAATAGCATTTAAGTTACTCCAATGTAGTTACTTTTGGCCTACAATATTTAAACATGTTCACATGTATGTCAAATCATGTGATAGATGCCAAAGAATAGGCAACATTTCAAAAAGGGATGAGATGCCCCTAAACACTATCATTGAAGTTGAGTTATTTGATGTTTGGGGCATTGATTTCATGGGACCATTCTCATCCTCATTTGATAATCAATAAATTTTAGTTAGAGTGGATTATGTTTTTGAATGGGTAGAAGCAATAACTAGTCCCATCTGTGATGTAAGAACTATCTTAAAATTCTTGAAGAGAAATATTATTACCAAATTCGGCACCCCAAGAATAATTATTACTGATGGAGGTAGTCACTTTTGTAATAAAGCTTTCAACTCCTTATTGTCTAAATATGGGATCAAACACTAAGTGTAAACCCTCTACGGCTCTACCATCCCCAAACAAGTGGCTAACCTGAGGTGTCAAATAAAGAAGTAAAGAACACACTAGAAAAGATAGTCAACATCTCCTAAAAGGATTGGTCAATTAAATTGGATGATGCTTTATGGGTATACAGAACTACATACAAAACACCCGTTGGAACTACACCTTATAGGCTTGTGTTTGGAAAAGCATGCCATTTACTAGTAAAGTTGGAGCATAAATCATTTTGGGCATTAAAATAGTTGAATATGAGCATGCTATTCCTGCTCCTTTTGCTTTGCTAGCCCTATCCACAAAGGCTTCCCAAAACTTTACCTCTGTTGTTTTGTTTCTAATCTCTTTTATTTCGGTTACGACTTTTGGCACAAGCTCTACAAGTACACAAGTTGTGTACAAGTGATAAGTATTTTTAAGAATGGTGTTGTTGTACCCATGAGGAACTTATTAAGCTGTGTACTAGAACTAAGTATCAAAATATACTCTCCCTTTCTTTTTGAACTACCAAAATTGAGTGAAAATTTGAAGTAAATAATCTAAACTAATAAAGAAAGAAAAACACATTACAAAACAAATTAGAGAAGTCTAGGAATTCAACTTTCTCCATTCTACTCCCAAGACTTTCTATGTCTAATTAATAGAAAAGTAAAATGCATGGATTATTAATCAAACTCTATGCAATTAATTATGACTCACATGTTTATGGTCATATTAATTCTAATCCATATAAACCTAGCCCACGTATCTATGACAATCTAAGCATACATGGGTCATTAAGCACCTAGAGTTTAAAAATGATTACACACATAATAATGAAAATTTCTTCCTCATTACACATATGCCAATTTACTTCAAATTCACAATTTCATACCAATCTTTCAATTGCGCACTAAATTAACAAATCACTTAATTAAATGGCCAATTTAAACAGGAACATTAAGCACATTAAATTAGATAAATCAAACACTAAATTCAAATTAAATAAACATTAAAGAATCATGTTCATAGAATGGGTTCCATTAAAATCCCTAGAACAAAGCTTCTATTCCATAATATCCATTTTTGAAACAATAAGAACAAGAGAAAACATTCTATGAACATAAAGATTACAATAAGAAGAGAATGAATGGTGAACCCTTGAGAAGAATTCTTCCAAAATACTAAACGAGTTCTTCTTTTGCTGCAAAAATGGTGAAACCCTTACCTACTTACTCAAGAATGGAGAGCCTTTCCCCTTTTGTGTTTTACGTCCAGCAACTCTTCTCCTCTTTCTATGCTCCATTAGGTTTAATTGTAGAAAAATGACTTAATATGGACCCTTGGATCATATCTTAAAAAGATCCAAGGGTTGAGGTTAAAAGTTGGAGTAAAAATTGATCCAATATGGAATTATTCGCACACTAGAAAAACCTCGTGCGCCATTGCTTAAGAGCATTCGCATAGCAGCACTTCAGGACATTGGGGATGACTCACCTTCGTGGCTTGGGTGACTCACCACCGTGGCCTAAGCCTTACTGCTCAATTTAGCACAATGTTGTGCTATGGCCTAGATAAGTTACCGCCACGACCTGGGCTTCTTGATCATTCTTGTTTTCCAGGCATGTTGCAGCACAATATTTCCATCGTCGCAGCCTGACCTTTATTTCTTCCATTTTGGTCCGTTTTAACTTTGTCTGCTATCATTCCACCTACATTAATAAACTTCAACACAAATTAAGAATTTTTACTATATTTAACATGAAAGACATAGTTATCAACTTCTTCTTCTCCTAACCATTCAACTATGAAATCTACTATTACCTGTCATTTGATTCCTAGTCGAGGTTGAAACTTGATATCAAATTCACTGAGATCAATAGTTATGTGGGCTAGCCTCCCCAACACATTGGGATTTTGTAATATATTCTTCAAAGGTTGAGATGTTAATACCACGATAGTATGGCCACCAAAATAATGTCTCAATTTTTGAGTTTCCATTCTTAGAGCAAATGCTAACTTATCTAATGTTCGATAGCATCGCAGTGGTTTAGTTAAAGGTTGACTAACCTAATTTATTGGTTGTTGTCCATTTTCTCTTTTTGTGATCGGACCTGTACTTATTGATTTTTCAATAGTTGATAAGTACAAATATAACATCTCTTTCAACAAAGGGCTGACTAACAAAGGTGTTTTTCTGTGGTATTCCTTGATGGATTGGAAGGCTCTTTCACATTCTTCATTCAATTCATAAGTTGTGTTTTTTTTTTTCTCAACAATTGGAAGAATGTGAGGCATTTGTCTGTGCTTTTGGATATGAACTAGTTTAAGGCAACTATGTGCCCATTCAATTGTTGTACCTCTTTCATATTGCTTAGAGATATCATATTAGATAAGGTTTGGGTTTGCCTCAATTCCCAGGACAGATACAAAGTAGCCTAAGAATTTTCCTGATGCCACTTTGAAGATGCATTTCTTAGGGTTGAGTTTCATGTTGTAGTGTCTTGGATTTTTTGGTTTTTGTTTTCATATCATCCATATATACTTCCATGTTTCTTACAATTTGGTTCTTAAACATTGTATTGACCAACCTTTGGTAGCTTGCCCCTGAATTTTTTAGACCAAAGGTGATACGACCCTAATTACGCTGCATAGAAAGCACGACATGTGTCAAGAATTGTTCCATGAAAAGGGTGAAGAATTATTACAAAGAGGCATACCACAACACGAGCAAGTGTGCAAACACATGAGGCATGGAGGTGACAAGTTCAATTTGGCAAATTCCAAAATTTAGAGTTGTGCCACAACATGTGTTTCTAGGCACCTTGGCCCAAGACTTTCTATTTTGGCTGGGAAACATTGCCAAGCATGCGTGCCGCGGCACGAGACTTTGTATTTTGGTCAAGGGTTCGTTGTCAAGCATGCGCGCTGCAACATATGTTTTTGGACGCCGCGGCATATGTATGGAGACTTTCCTATTTCCTAGATGCGCATGCACTGACATACCCAGCCTGTGTGCTGACACGGACATGCGGACTGACACCAGACGTGCACGCCGCGGCATGTGTAATGGGCCACCGCGGCATAAGCCTTTCGGGTTGGATTTCTGGTTCCTTGCCACGGCATGGATTTTCATTATCTGATGCTCGCATATATTTTAGGCTACCTCAAGCTACTCCTGCCGCAGCACAAATTCTTTCCTATCGCGACACAGTTAAAAAAATGTTGTAATTTTTGGACCATTGGATTAGAATTCAATGGCTAAGATCTTTTCCACTTTAGGTTTTATTTGTATGTTATAAATTGTCAATTGTAACAACTAGGAACATAACTTTCATCACATTTTACAATTTGAATAAAAAATTCAAAATTGAGAGCTTGAATGCTCCTAGTTCTTACAATCAAACTTATCAAAAGAATTTGTAAACCTTTGTGGCGTTTCTTCTCGTCTTATTGCGTGGTAAATAATAGCCATTATTGAGGTGAGTTTTTGCTACCCAAAAATCTATTTTTTCTCTAGGAATTTGAATGCTATTTTAGTGTGAATCCTAAGTCCAATCTTTAGTAAGATTTGTGTCCTTTGGTTCGCATCAAAAGGGCATCCTTGTATAACAAAATGTTCATTTCTTAATTATGAAGGACATATTTTCTTCATCTCTGGGATGCATACGATTTTAGTGGTATCTTGAATATGTGTCCATAAAGCTTATTAGTCCGAATCTTGCTATGGTATCTAATAATTGGTCAATACTAGGTAAGGAAAACAATCCTTTGGTGTGGCCTTATTGACATCAATGAAGTCAATGCACACTCGTGTATCCCCTCCTAGTTTTGGAACTAGGACCACATTAGATAGCCATGTAGGATAGCTAACTTTTCTTACCCATCCCACATTTTTCAAAGAATTTACATGCTTCTTAATGATCTCATTCTTTCCTTTGGTGAATTTTATTTTCCTTTGCTTTACTTGCTTCATCTTGGGGTCGACATTGATCCTATGGGTGATGATTTTTGGATCAATACCTAGCATATCTTCAGGTCTCCATGCAAACACATTGTAGTGTTTTTTTAGGCATTTTATAAGGTCATTCATTATTCTTTCGTTTAAATCAGAGCTAATTTTAATGACATGATCTTGACTTTATCTAATTGTAAAAATTATGCTTTTTGAGGTTACACTATTAACCAAATTCAACTTGGTTGGGATTGATGAACTCTCGACCTTTGATTGCTATTGAGCTTGAATTCTTTTAAAAGCAAAGCTGTAGCAACTTCTCGCTTTTTCTTGATCTCCCTTGACAACCCAAACTCCAGATCAGTTGGATACTTTACCATTTGATGCAAAGTGGACGAAACAACTTATAGTCGATGTAACCATGGTCATCCTAATATTATGTTGTATGGTGACGGTACATTTAATATCATAAAGTTTGTTAAAACAATAGCTCTTGTTAATGATACAGGTAGTCTTATGGTTCTGATCGACATTGTTACACTTCCGTTGAAGCCGACCAAGGGAAGTTCTTTTCGTGTTATCTTCTTTAGCTATACTCCCATTTCCTTCAACGTGGTAAGGTATATAAGGTCGGATGAGCTTCCATTGTCAAATAAAACTCTTCTGATTTCATAGGCTACTACTTAGACTGTAATTACAAATGGGTCATCATGTGGAGGAAGTGATTGCTCTTAACTGAAAGTTATTGGGCATGAGGGTTCTTGTTGCACATTACACATAATTGAACTCCTATTTGTGTGGTATTCTCTTGCATAACGTTTCCTTGAGTTGGATGTGAGGCCATACATGTTTGATCCTCTATATATAGTGTGCACAATTCTAATATTACTTTCATTTGGATCAACTTTCTCTTCTCTTGAGGTGGCAATCGAGGCTGGTTAATTGCCTATCTTGTTAGATTTCTTCTCCTTTCCCTTACTCTATCACAGTTCACTAATTTGTGAAGATATCTCCAAGATAATAGTAACTCTATCTCCCTTTTCAGATGTCTATAGTCACTAGTTAGTGCCTAGTGTCTTTATGGAAAGCACAATACTTTAAGTGATCTCTATTGCTATCGAAGCATTAGGGGTGGCCAACAAACTTGATGGTTCCCTTCCATTTGCCTTATTGCCTCGACCAAAGATACCCTTAATGGTGGCCCGCAAAATGGAGATAATGACCTTCCCTAAGGTCCTTCGTTTCTTATTTTTGGTTGCCAGCGCTGAAAGGGACGTGGCGCATGCCTACCTCTACTCCTTTTTCCAAATCCTCCAAAATTTTGTCTGACAAAATGATCCCATTTCTCTTGCTAACTTCACAAATTTGAGGGCTTTTTCACAAACAGCTTCCAATGACCTTGGTGTTGTCTTTGTTAATTCGTCAAATAGGTTGGAGGGCTGTAAAACTCCTTTTCCAAAAGCTTCAATTGCAATGGAATTTGGATAGTCTAAATTTTAAAATTTTTTAGCTTTTAATTGCTTCATAAAATTCTCCACAATCTTACTATGTCTTTGAATAATGGAAAATAAGTGATGTGATTCTTTCTTTATGGGTTTGTTACTGATGTAGCTGGTTATCAAAACTTTTACAAAATCATTAAAGCTCAAAATACTTTTTACAAGTAAGTCATTAAACCACTTTTGGGCATTATCCTGTAGAGTAGAGCGAAAGTTTTGCACATCATGGCCTTTCGTTTGTCGGCAGGTAGACAGACCGAGGCCGTTGATGTTTTGAACGTGAGCTATAGGATCTTTTGTACCTCAATAAGTCGAACATCGAGGGGCATTGAACTTTCCTGGAGGAACTATTGATTCAATTTCATCGCTGAACGATGATGCGGCTAGTTGGTGGCAAACTTTATCAATATCATATTGCGTCCTACCTCCCTGTTGTTTCTTAAGTTGTTCTTCCATTTGTTTCATCTGATTTTCCCACTCAATAGTTACCTCCTTTATTTCTTTAGGAAGTGGGACGGCCTCTAGTTTATATTTAAGTGGGGTTGTAGTTTTATTTTTTTCTTCAACAATTTGTTGGGATCTTCCACGTGTTTTGTTGATTTTCAAGTTCATTAGAGTTGCTTGCTTTATCTGCCTGATTGCTATCAAGGTTTATTTGAACATATTTGGGTTGGTCTGTTAGAGTTTCGCTATAAAATTGTAGAGTTAGTATCTCGCGCAACTTTTGATTGTCCCTTCTCATCTAGTCCATAGCTTGCTGCATGAGACTAGGCTGCCTTTGAACATCATTTGAGATGATTTCTGGCTAATTGTTGTGTGTTGGAAAGCCGTTCTGATTGCCTAGGGTAAAGGATTTCCTTGTCTTGTCTAGAAAGGTGGAAGGTCGTAGGTTCTTTGATTAGAAGACTTATCATGGTAGCTTGAATGTTCTTGCTCTGATAAGGAAATTTTTTCTCTATTGTCCAAACCCAAGGTGAAAGTTATCTGATTGATCTCGTAACTACCAAGAATTTGGAGGACAACCTACCATGTTATTTGTTATTTACTTGAAAAGTGTAGGAACAGACTAATTGCTTGTGTAAATTGGTTGAAAATTCGATCTAACGGATTGAATTCTTCCTCTGCATAAACTGATTATGCAAGATATGTAAAGTTACGAGGTTCCAACGATGTTCTGCGGACAGAAAAACTTGGAACCCTATGGTGGGCAACAAAATTTTAGAAAGAATCCTAGTGAGTGGGTTGTAAATAGAGAGGGTTACATGCGTCATTTCAATATTCTACTATTCATATATTTGTATTAATGACTCTATCCACTTGTCTTCGATTCATTGGCTTTTTGTAAAGTAATGAAGGTACGTCTATAATCCTCGTACAGAGGTAGTGTCGGCCAAGACGCTGACATGTTTTGAAAAGCATATACAAGTGTACTTTAAAAGTGAGGAGTACTTTCTAAGGTTGAAGCTCGTCAATCGGACTGGGAATCATCATTTCAGGCTTGAATATGCATACGCGGGCTTGAGACTGGCCTTTTAGGCTAGAACATGCTAATGCGAGTTGAAGACCGATCTTTTGGGCTAGAACATGCTAACGTGGGCTAGAGACCAGTTGTTCAAGCTTGAACATGCTTAACATGGACTGAAGACTAATCTTTTGGGCCAAAACATGCTAACGCAGGCTGGAGACCGATCTTTCGGGATAAAACATGCTAACGTGGGCTGGAAACCAATCTTTCGAGCTAGAACATGCTAATGCAAGCTGGAGACCAATCTTTTGGGCTAAGATTGATATGGACTTAAGGACTGATCGAGCTTGGATTGGGCCTATGTCACATATGGGCCCTATGTGGTCATGGATAAGGTTCTGATAGTCCTATACCAAACACTCACTTCTTTTAGTTACATTATTTACGTTATCGAATCACCATATCTCTTTCTCTATCCTTGTTGTTCAGCCAATCTACCACTATCCACTGTTCCACCTCTCTCAATTTCTACTATTTCTTTATTACTATTTGTACTATTACAGATTTTTTATATTTAATTTTCTATTACAAAGTTTTAGTAACTATATATTTGGTTTTATATAGCGATATACTTAAAGATATTATTTTGTTGTAATTATCATTTAGTTTAAATGTTACACCTCATGTAGGGAGTGGTACCTTATAGGTACCCAAGTTAATGTTTTTATACCCATTATTTTTTCAGTTATTTATTGTTAGTTAATGTTTTTATACCCATTATTTTTTAGTTATTTATTGTTACTTTACAGATACCTATGTTAATTATTTTGGTATCAATTATTTTTCAAGTTATTTAATAGTATCTTATTAGTCTTCAAATTATTAAAAATGTATATTGTTTTTGTAGGGTTTGGTAACTTAAAGATCCTCATATTTAACAAAAAGTACCTATTTGTACCCTTATTTTAAAAGTGGTACCTTTTTATCCCCTATCTAATTAAAGGTACTTAGTTGGTCTAATTTTAAACAATAAATGTAATTTGACAAGGATTTTTGACTTTTAGATATTTTGTATTACATTTTTTGTAGGTATTGTGTTTGAATAAAAAATTACAATACCAAAAAGTGCCAAAAAATAAATAAAAATTTCATAAAATATTAAATTTACAAAAATAATTGACCAAAAAAATAAAACAAATATTGTATGATTCAAATTCAATTTTATACTATTAAAATAAAATAAAAGTACAATATTTTTTAATTTTTATTTTTGTCAACTATTTTTGTAAATTTTATATTTTATGAAAATTTTATGTATTTTTTTTTATCTATTTTTCTGTATCACATTCCAGAAAATGATATGCAAAATATCTAAAAAAAAACAAATCATCTATTGTCAAATTATATTCACTCATTAAAATTGGACCAATGGACTAAAAATGTGTCACTTTGAAAATAAGAATACAAATGTATATATTTTTTTAAATAGAGGAACTAAAAAGTATTGTACAAAAATGTACATTTTTAATAATTTGGAAACTAATAGGATATCACTAAATAACTAGAAAAATAATAAGTACAAAAATAATTAACATATGTATCTATAAAGTACCACTAAATAACTTGAGAAATAATTAGTACCAAAACAAAAATATGAGTACTGGCTTAGTACAACCCAGTCATGTAAATAGCTTTATAAGTCAAAGATATTAAGCAAATTTTTTTATATATAAAAAGATCAATTAATTAAAAAAATATGCAATTAATAGTTAAAATTATGAGTACTCACGATCTAAATCGACGTTTGAAAAAATTTGCAAAGTCGGACTGAACTATATGTGTATCAAAAATTGGGTTGAACTAGACTGATTTAACTTACAGTCCAGTTCGATTTTGGTTGCATTTGTATCAACTGTAATGTATATATATATAATTTGATAATTGAAATGATTAGAGATTGACAGCACAAGTAGTAGCACCAAATGAAGTTAACAGAGAGCTCCAAGGTTTGAGACAACAAGAAGCTTGAAATCATTGATAATTTTATTTTATATTTAAAATATAATATAATATTATAGGTAAAAAGATTAAGAAGCTATTTTATTACCCAAATTTGGTAGCAGCCAGGTGGTTATTAGAAGGCTTGATAATAGAATGGTAAAAGGTTTGTAACTCTTATAACTACAATTTAGTTAATATTTTAATTATTTTTAATTAAATATACAATAAATTGTTTGATTGGTTAGATCCGATTTGTGACTGGATTGTTGTAGTTATAAAACTGATTGGTATGATTCGGTCTAATTTATATAGTTTATTTGACATACACTAGTTTGACAAGTTTGAATTTTATTGGTTAAAATTAAATTGAATTTGAGTTAAAATTAGGCCTATTTAAACTTGCTCAAATTGGTCCTGAGCTCATTGGAAAAAAAAATTTTGGCCCTGAGCGGAGCTGACCAAGCCTGCCACCCCTGGCATTCTATATACATACAAGATTTTGTAGTGTAGTTGAAGTCCAAAAACTGCAAGTCTTATTTGACCTGTACATGCAAGCCCCCGGCGAGGATCGAACTCGCGACCTTTCGCTTACGAAGCGAACGCACTACCACTATGCTACGGAGGCAAGTACCTGTGGTTGGTGTCACATGTTTTATTTTATTGAGTAAAACTTTTTTTTTTTTTTTGATTGACCTACAAAGACGAACTCAGGGTTTATACATTCTAGATCTCGCGTGAAGAGACGCACTAAGAGAAATGTGCGGAATAGCTTTGATAATTTGCGGCGTTCGTTTGGAACTATCATCTCTCTCTTTCGATTCAACGAAAGATGGCTTTAAGTCTGAACAAGTTGGTTTTCAGTAGTTGCTTTATTCTTTTATTTTAATGATTTTTTTCCCTACTGTATTTAACTATTTTGTTGTTGCGCCAGCTTGTGTTGAGCATAGATGATATCAAAGCAGCAGTAAGTAGGAGAGGCCCTGACTCTGTAGGTAGCAAGAAGCTGTTTCTTCAACCAAATAGTTCTTGCCCTGATGCGAAACGGAAAATTGTGTCCTTTATTGAGGGAGACGAGGCAATAGAAAACACTGAGTATTTGGGTTGTCTCTCTTCGGAAAAGGTTGACGCATCTAATGGGCAGAGAGATTTTGTCGTGGCGTCCAAATGTTCTGCTCTGTTTCACTTCATTGGTGCTACTTTGCAGCTTAGAGGAACACAACAAGTGGTTCAGCCGTTTTTGGATGGGTATAAGAATATTCTGATTTACAATGGTATGTACTTTTGATAAGCTTTGTATTTCTTTAGTGGGTTTTCTCCAACTGTCTTTTATTCTAACTTGGTTTATATGATTTTGAATGCTGTGTTTGAAAGGTGAAATCTTTGGGGGATTACATGTTGGTGGTGATGAAAATGACGGGCAAGTTCTCATGCGAACCTTGGAAAATTGCTGCTCTTGCAAATCCTATTTGCATAAAGATGAATGTTTTTGTAACAGAAGAGGGAGAGTTTCGATTGTAGATGTTCTTTCTAATATTAAGGGGCCGTGGGCTATGATATATTGGCAGGTAACTTAGACTTAGAGTGATAAGTTTCTATTGGTTGGATAAGAATTCGTGGCGGCCTTAAGATAGTTTTTCAACTATTGCTATAAATTTGTATGTAGGATAGTACGAGGACTCTATGGTTTGGTCGTGATGCATTTGGTAGGAGAAGTCTCCTGGTTCACTGGCCAACAATGGAAGACTCTCGGCTTCTGTTGTCATCTGTGTCACCCTTTCCTTCTGTTGAGCAGAGCTCTGGTAGATAACTCGATATTGCTCAGTATAGCTATCCTTATCCTGTTATTGCTTCTTGTATTTTGTGTATGGGATGTGAAATTTTTTTTGTAGTATGAGTTACCAAATTTGATTCTTTCATTTTTGCTTGACTATGATATGGTGAGTGATTATAATGTCCTGCTGATTTTGAAGATGAAAATAGTGCTAATCTGAGGTATTGGGAAGAGCTTCCTTGTGGGATTTACAGCATAACTTTAGATGCTCAAAATCATGACGGAGTTCTGGTAGGTAGTCTTCAAAGGCATGGATGGAGTAACCACATGCTTGCAGAACTGGTAAAATGGGAGAGAGCTCAGGTTGAACCCAGTTCAGAGCAGTTATATCGTTCCCAGAGTAATACTTTTAGTGAGCAACATGACATGCAGTCAGCTCTCTTAGAGGCATTGCCAATTGAGTCAGGTTAGTATAATGCCCTGGTGCTGTAAAGCTTCAATAAAGGGTTGGAAACTTGGCACTATGTAAAGAAAACTTATCATTTAGAGTTCCACCTATAATTGGAAATATGATATGATGATTACCCGCATTGACATGGTGGTAGTGATAGCTCATTTTGTTATTTTGATTTATGGGTAGTGGTTTGTAACTTTGGTTTTTGTTCTAACTGGATAGGGTCTATACAAACTTCAGCTTCATTACCAGCTTTGAATGTGCTTAATGCTTTAAGGGAATCTGTCAAACGGCGCTCTTCATTGCACTCAATCTTTCAGGTTTAAAACTTAAATTTGCTGCAATATTATGTTTCTAGATCTATGTCTACATCTAAGTAAATTCTTGTGTATACCTTTATTTGTTGGGAACATGAGATTGGGTGGATTTTAGTTCTAGCTTTTATTTGTGATGCATGTAATCTTAACTTCTTAATTGTTGTCGCTAGGTTCCATCTATTTCTCCTACTCATTGTTTTTAAAAATCCTATTTGTCTTTAGTTTAGGCTACGACAGTTTTCTTGAAGCATCTTGAATTTGAAACCTATTAAACAAAGTTTGATTTGATGGATGGTGAAACTATTTTTAGGGAACAGGACCCTGGTTTCACTGTTGCTCATGTTTCTGTGTCTCTCTTGTTATTTAGGTTCTTCTTGTGCTTCACCAAAGCTCTTAGCTGTCCTGACTAAGAGTTACTTGCATTTGCACCTCTGTTTATGGAGAGGTGACTTTGGTTGTATCTCCCTGTCTTGCGGACATTGTTTCATAGCATCTTGAGCACTTATCACCTTTTAAAAGACCAATGGTTATACCTACCAAAGGAGATATATGAATCCATATTTGGTGATTTCCTAGTAAGTGTTTGGATAGCCATTATAGCCACTGCACTGCTGCTATGGTTAAATGTATTTAATTGATTCTGACTTGATGCTTGGGGACTCCAATTTGCAACTGCATGCTCTTTCTATTATCTAACTTATTTCCATAGCGTATTTATATGATTGTTTCTTAGTTATTGATGATGAAAACCTGGAATTTTTTTACGACATGATATTCTTTTATTTTTTTCCTTTTTCCTTTTCTTTTTTGGAGTGATTGATCGGGGGGTGGATTGATTGGGCTTCTCACAAATTGGTATTAGTGGATTATTTTTTATTGGAAATGTGTAGGCAGGTACCTGTCATGAAGAAAAGGAACTTGTTCCTATTGCTGTTCTTTTCTCTGGTGGATTGGATTCTATGATCCTTGCAGCATTGTTGCACGAGTGCTTAGATCTTAGATGTAAGTGTTGTTTATAAACTAGACAACAAAGTTTTCCCCCTTTGCACTCCATGTTTAGATTTTGAACTGCTTCTCCCTGTGCTTGAATAATATGAGATGGAAGCTTGGGACAATGGTCTTTTATGTTTCATTATAGAAAAGCTGTATTTATATTTTTGTCGGGCTGATATCCAATTCAACTTTCCATTGGCAGATGAGATTGATCTGCTTAATGTAAGTTTTGACAGTCAGTCAGCACCTGACAGAGTCACTGCCAAAGCAGGAGTCACAGAGCTTAGACAAATTGCACCTTTGAGAAAGTACGTGGAAAAGTTTTCTTACTTATCTATTGCAACTTTATTCAGCTTTCATTTCAAGTACTAAGCTCAAGTTCAAAGGGCCAATAATTACATTGTATTCTGAAAACTCAAACTGGTCAATGTATGTGAAGAATGAGTGCAGTAATATTTAAAGAAAGACTATTTTGTTAATCAAGACAAACATTCATGTTCCCTCTAATTCCATTGCAAACAACTAGCAGCAAGATGATGTTCAGCTTATTAATGGGGATAAATATAAGAATAGGCTTGTGAGAGTGTAATGTTTTCTTTCTGGTGGATATTCTGTTCGTTATATAAGACATTAGGTAAAAAATATCTATTTCATATGAAGTTTGAATTTATGTTATCACATGTTTTAAAACTTATTTCTAACAAGATCCCTTGAAATTAGTAGATACTAATTCATCTGTAGTTTAAACATCTCGAAATAACATATTGCTTGTCATTTCTTTCAACCAACCAAAAGGAGACATAGCATCAAAGGCTTCTTTCTGTATGGTAGGATGCCTTCTACATACTAAATATTTGGAATTCGTTGGCTTAGAGCACTTCTACTATTTGGAATAGAAATAAATCGGAATTAGATTGTAGGTGAATCCGGTATTAGAATAGCTAGATTGATTACCTTTGATTTTTATTTTGTTCAAAGATTATTGTTTACCAACTTTTTTTAGGAATTGGAATAAGCAGGAAAATGATTCCTTGTATATTGTATATGTGAAGTAAACATGCAGAATCAAAATGAAGAGAATGAACTTAACAACTTTACCATTTTACCCTTGAATATTAATTGCTATTGATAAAATAAGAACATTATTTGAAACTATGAAATAACAACAATTAGTAAAAAATGATAAAGAATAGTATAATATTAAATAAAATTTAATTTTTTATGTTATTAGTATAAAAAGGAGAACTATATTATTATAATTATTACATTTTAAATATTTAAATAAGCTTTAATCTAGAAATTGAATTGAACTTACAACAGTTGACATTAAATTTGGTTACATAAATTTGAATTGAACCTACTACACGTAATGTATGGTTCTGGTGTAGTTTGTTGTCTCTTGTAGGGTTATAGCCGTTTCTGGTGCAGTTTGTCGTCTCTTGTAGGGTTATGACTTTTAGATGATTTTTGGTATAGCTTGGTGATATCTTGTACAAGTGGATTACTGATCCACTTTGTATTTTTTATTTATTACTTATTTTAATATAATAGAATGTTTATTATAAAAAAAAAAACCCATTCCCATTCCTATTCCTGAGATAATTAGGGAAATAAACAACAGTTGTGGAAATCAACGCGATTCCTTGATTCCCATTCTTGTTCAGTAGGCATGCCCTTAGAGCGTGAACATGTTGTGCAAGATCTTGATAGAAATAGGTTTCATGCCCCTTTTTGTCTGTGCTATTGAGTAGCTTCTGTGTTGGTGAAGTAATTTAGTATTCTTAAGATGAGAATCCCATGGATGCCCTTGCTTTATGATAATTCATGTTATTGATGAGTCAATCTTCTCCGTTGTCACTAGTGTGTTTTCTAAACTATGAAACTCAAAATGCAGGTGGAAACTTGTGGAGATTGATTCTCACTTGTCAAACCTAACCTGTGAAATGAAGCATGTCATGTCTCTCATAAATCCTGCAAACACCTACATGGTAACCATTTATTTCTGCAGGCTGGTCTAGTATATTGTTTATCTGCTTAGGATATTGTTGCCAATGCCGACATTTGGTAAATTCACGACTCCAATTTATACATCTTAATTCGATGGAATATTATATCTTATCCAGTGGTGCAGGACTTGAATATAGGAATAGCTTTATGGCTTGCTTCTGGTGGTGAAGGATGGTTAAGTGAGGAACATAGCAACCTTTTGATGGAGATTATAGGTGCATTAAATACAAGTCAAAGGCTAAGATTCTCCTTGTTGGCTCAGGTGCTGATGAGCAATGTGCTGGCTATGGAAGGCACAGGACGAAATATAGAAATGCAAGGTATATATAAATTTCTTGGATGAAAGAGAGATTTTTCCTATGTGGGAGTTGTATAAAAAGTAGTTTCTTTAAATTACTTCTACTGCTCATTGTAATAGTCTGACTATGATCAGATGGCTTGGGCTCAATGAAGAAATGAAATTGGATATGCAGAGAATTTGGAAAAGGAACCTAGGGAGAGATGATAGGTGCATTGCTGATAACGGCAAGGAGGTATGACCATTTGAGTAGCAGGTTACTAAACCGTTTAAGTATCATTACTTTTCTACCTGATGTCTATCACGTTTTGACTATATTCCTTTTAGGCTAGGTTTCCTTTCTTGGATGAAGATGTTATAAAAGTATTACTCGATATTCCTTTATGGGAAATTGCTGACCTCAATCAACCCAGTGGAGCTGGAGACAAGAAGATTCTTAGAGAGGTCAGTGCTATATCTTATGCCCCTGGGCTGCTCTTTTAGCCATGATCTCTGGCTGCTTGTGCAAAACTTTGTATTTATATTTAAAAAATAATAAATTGTGATAAAGAACCAAATGATTATTTTTTAATTGGTACACAATTATTTTTTTAAAGGTAAATACATAGCTAAATAAGAGTTCAAAAGTTATTGACCATTAATATAACATGCATGGTTTTATTTAATTTGAGTATGCATATTAGGCAATACTAATTTTTTTAATTATTTTGATATTTACTAATTTTTTTGCTTTTTTCTCATTCAACTCGCTTTGTTTTTTTAGCCAAATATTTATTGCACTAAATTAAAAGCATAATGTACTAATTTTTATAGAATAAATTAGAGTTTACTTATTCATATTTTTTATACTGGCGCTAAGACCCTCATCTATTTTAAATCACGTGTTAGAACCACACTATGTATCACTTGATAGAAAAAGTATCATGCATGCATTTGCACGGTAATAAAACTAGTTACTTAGAAAAATATTGATTTTTTTTTAAAAGAAAACACTATGACTATATCTATGAATCAAGTCAAAATAAAAAATTAAAAAATATTTCAAAACAAATATTTTTTTTACTATAAATAAGGGGGTCTCTACTTTGGTAGTATTACAATTTGATTTTTGATATCATTTTTTACTCATGTTATTAAGGCAGTACCTTAGATTTACCCCTATTTAAAAATTGGTACTGTTTGAGAGAATTCTAGTAAGACGGCTGTGTATATGAAAAGGTCCTTAAGTTCAACTATTCACATATTTATACTAAAGGGTTTTTTCACGTATCATTGACTTATTGGGTACTAGTAAAGCAAGGTGAATGCGTCTGGAACTTTGGTGTGGGGGTGGTGCGGTTGTTTTTTTGACACAGTTGAAAAGTACACTCGTACTTTGAAGGCGAAATGTTCTTCCGCAGGTCAAAGCTTGTCCAAACGGGCTTAGGTTGACATACATGGGCTATTGTTGGATCCACTCGGGTTGGTGGTGACTCACTTAGGTTGGTGATGATTTGCCCGGGTTGGTCATGACCCATGTGGATTGGGCTTCTCATTAATGGGCCTTATGAGTCAATTGGTAGTCGCATGAGTCTGATAGTCCTATACCAAATATCAAGCCCCTCATTCTTTCAATTTTGTGAAAGTGGAAGAATTACCAACATTAAATTTACCCTATTAGAACAAACGTAACCATGTCTTTTTACCTATCCTCTCACCTCTTTGAATCAAAGATGTTATAAATATGAGAGGAGCCTTTCATTTTCCCTTTTACCATATATCGAATAGTATTTTTACTTGAGTATCAGGCCGTTCAGCAATTTTCACTTTGGTTTTCAGTCCGCAACCAATATTTGGCATTCAATTTTCAGTTCGTTTCTCATCCTGATAAGTTATTTTATTCCCAGATTCAATTTGTAGGTGTTTAATACGGGTTGTGATTCCTAACTTTTTGGACTTCCCAGACCTTTGAACACCTTTACCTATTTTGTAGGTCGGGATTAGTGCTTTGTGGGAATTTTTAGTTAAGATTAAGAACTTGAGTTCGTAGAACCATTGCATTTCGACTAGGTGAGTTAATTAAGGTTTTGTCTTTCGTAAGTTGTACTTATTTTCCTCATTAAATTGCTAGATTCAATCTAGACAACTTGAGGGCTACTTTTTCTAGTGATGAATCCATAGAAGATTCTTGTAGTGTTGTTGGGGATATTGAACAAGATATCTTTGATAATGTGAGGGGTACAGAGTGGAGTGATTTTGAGCGACCTAGTACACGGTCAGGTTTTAACGAAGCAACTTTGGCTTTACCTGTTCAACCTTCTTGCCGAAATGTAATTTGTATACCAAGTGTTCCTCTGGTTGAGCGAAAAGTCAGGCCAAAACGACCTAAAAATCCTAGAAGTTCGACAGGCCATACAAAGGAGAATGAATTTTAGTGTGTTAGGTTGTAAAGTCAGTTGACTTTTGAGGATGTCGAATGAAATCGGACTGTGTATTCGTTTCCACATGATGTGGTCGTCATACCAGCTCCAACAAAACTTGATCATCATGACCCACCTCCACAATTCGTGACGTTTCATGAAGAAGCCTTTGAGATTGGTTTGAGGTTCCCCTTCCTCGTTTGATTTGTCGATTGTTGGATTGTACTCAACTTGCTCCATGTCAGTTAAATCCCAACTTTGGAGGATCTTGTTGTGTTTGTCTGTTGTGAGTGCAGAGCTAAACATTGAGCTTAGGATGCTCGAACTAAAGAACATGTATCTGATTAAAAAAAACAGTGTGGATGAAGGTTGTTTATATCTTTTGGGTCAACTTGGGAGAGGGTTGTCCCTTGAAGCTCCCTGACTCTATGTCGGGCTGGAAGGACATGTTCTTTTATGTCTTTGGAAATTTAGGTTATTCGGATGGTGAGGGTATCACGTTTGTTCAGTGGAAGTTGGATACAGCTTGACTTGAGAGGTGCAAGCTTTAGCACTAATGTTCTAACAACTTTCCAAAATAAAATGTAAAGAAAATACAAGACTACAATGTTCACAAACAACATTATGGCCAGATTTTGGTTCCTAGTCGTATAAAAGCAAACGGAGTGTGGGCCGAGCTTGAAGAATCAAGTCGTCTATGATTTTTAATTTTTGATCCAATTTTAGTCTATTAACTATTCTATGTTTATTTTTCGTGTAGGCGTGGATTTTTTGGCATTGAATTTGAAGGATTTGTATGCCAATATTGTTGACCCTGACGCTGCCCAACGTGGAAGCGTTCCAGCCTCATCAAAGACGCTGCAAGGCAAATCAAACAAACCTACTCCAAAAAAAGTACAAAGTTCAAGCAAAACAACCCAAGGGCTACCTCTACTGGTCGTAAGGACAAAGGGAAGGCCCTTGTAGTAGAGCCTGAAGTTCCTGAGGTCGCTCTTGTAGGAAAGAAAAGAAAGGGTATTAAACCCCTTTTTGGTGAGTCCGGCACTATCAATGTTGTTGATGAAGATGAGCCTCAAGCTCAAAGGATGAAAGTGACCTTTTAGGAGCCTTTAGTGAATCCTTTTGATGGTGGGATTTTTGACTGGCTTGAGAAGTTGGATGAGTTATATAATTACTTTGTGGATCCTGATGATGAGCTCGAAATTACAATGGTTTGCGAGTAAGAGCTTGGGAATGTTTTCCTTGTGTCTTTCGGTGTGCTATTGATGTAAGTTTTTTCAACTTTTTATGTCTAGCAAGCTATCATGTGGTTCTAACTTGTAAGTGTTCGTGTAGGCTCTGTCTTTGCTAAGGACCATTGACTTGATAAACCAGTCTAGAAAGGAAAGGATAAAAGAGCTGACTCAACGGAATGAGCATTTGGAGGGTGAACTCAACAAGGCTGTTAACAAAATTGTAGAGTATAAAGGTACTTTTTAGAAGTAGACTGTTACTTTGGAGAATGTAAGTTGGAAGAGGAACCGACTTCAAAAGGTTATATTATTGAAAAGAAAAAGGCTACTGAGCTAACTGCCAAAGTCTTCGATCTGGAAGGAACCAACAAAAGTTAACGGTGGACTGCACGTTGGCTTTCTTTGAAGGAGCTCGAAGAGTGTTGAACGATTTGAGGGAGGTCGCAAAATCGTTGAACCAAGAGGCCATTTTTGACTAGATAACAACAATCCAATGCTTGTGGTTTTGAAGTTCTTGCTCAGTTCGGTGAAGAGATTGCTAACATCGGAGTCCATGCTAGGGATTATTTCGTTGGGTTAATAGTGAGTCTGGAGAGCAATTGGATGGCGATGACAACGTGGATATTGAAGTGGATGGCGGCAAGAAGGCCACATAACATGGGATCCTAGTGGTGGTTTTTTGGAGGGATGCCTTCCTTTTTTTGGCTATGTAAAATTTTATTTTTATTTTTGAACACTGTTTAGTCCGTTTCATTCGGGCTAATGTTTTAATGTTTTTGGATCTTTGGTTTCAATTTTAATTTAGTGATCTCAATGTATGCCATTATCCATACAAAAAGCTTGAACAAATTTTTCCGTAAATCTAGGCCTTATATAGGCCATTTGAAGGATGCATATGCCATTTATTCAACTTGCAGGCCGTGCAATACTTCAACAACACTTGAACAAATTTTTCCATAAATCTAGGCCATATATAGGCTATTTGAAGGATGCATAGGTTTATTCAACTTGCAGGCCGTGCAACACTTAAACAACACGTGAACAAATTTTCCATAAATCCCTTATCGTTTGATGGATGCGTTGGCTTGTGGTCTATATGGGGTGGATCGACAAAGTTTTATCTTGTACTCCTGGCAGAAATCTGTAAACACCTTGCCTGTGAATTGTTTTTCATTGTCTGTAACAATTTTCTTTGGGATGCCAAAACAATATTTAATATTTTGCCATATAAACTTTGCTTCTTCCCTAACTCGGGCAAGGGGTTATGCGTTTATCTACTTTGAGAAGTAGTTTGTTGCTACAATTAGAAATTTTCTCTGACCTGGTGCTTGTTGCAATGGACCAACAATGTCAGTTTCCTACTTCATGAAGGGCCAAGGATTGATAACTCCTTTCATCTTGTTGGTTGGTAAATGAATTATTGTTGCATATTTTTGGCATCTGTCACATTTTTATGAGAATGTCGTGCAATCATTATGCATAGTAGGCCAATAATAACCTTGTCAAATGATTTTTTGACTTAAACTTCTCCCTCCAGAATGTGCTTCACATTATTCTTCGTGTGTTGCTTTAACTATTTTCTCAGCCTCTTCTCTTGTTACACACTTCAACCAGTGACTATTTCCATTTTTACTTATACAATTTTTCATTTAACAGCATGTAATTTTTTGCCTTCACTATTAATTTTCTTGCCTCATTTTTGTCCACAGGCAATATCCCATTATGCAAGAATTCACTAAATGGGATTATCCAAGATTGAACCTAGATTTCCATGACTGCGATGTTAGAATTTATCTTATCCGCCTCTCCTACACTCGACTCCAGGATGGATGTGACCGGTATGACTTTCTTCATATTCCTTTGTATGACCGAAAACAAAGTGGCCAATGCATCTGCATGAGCCTTGCTATTTTTGGGATATTTGCTCAATCTCAAATACGTTAAATTTTTGCAACCTATTTTTTTATTTCTTCAAAGTATTTTTTCATCTTTTCTTCTTTCGCTTCAAAGTTTCCATTGATCTGGTTCACTACTAATCTGAAGTCACTATAAATTTTTACTTATTTTGCTCCCAAGTCTACAAGTTCTTTTACTGCGATGAGGACAACCTCATATTCAGCAACATTGTTTGTGGCCAGAAACAAGATACTTATGCACTGCTCAATCAAACCTCCTTTTGGGGCTCCAGTTCCCTTTGCATTGCTAAGCCCTATCTACAAAGGCTTCCCAAAGTTTTTCCTTCACTATTATGCTTTGGATATCCATGTTTTTGTTGTAGTTTCCTCTTTTGCTTAGCCACTCAGTTATGAAGTTAGCTACTACTTGTCCTTTGATTGCTGGTTGGGGTTGATGTTTGATGTCAAATTCATTGAGTTCAATGGCTATATGAGCTAGTCTTCTTGACACATCAAGTTTTTGCAATATATTTTTTAAAGGATGAGATGTTAATACCACAATAGTATGACCGCCAAAATAATGCCTAAGTTTTCCGGCTGCCATTCTTAGTGCAAATGGCAATTTATCCAATGTCGGATAATGTTGTTGTGGTTCAACTAAAGCTTGGCTGACATAATATATGGGTTGTCCATTCTCTCTTTTTGCGACCAGAACTGCACTTATTGACCTTTCACTGGCTAATAAGTATAAATATAACATCTCCTTTGGCAAATGGTTGATTAATAAGAGTGTTTTCCCAAGGTACTTCTTGACGGATTGAAAAGTTTTTTGCATTCTTCATTCTACTCATAAGTTTTATTTTTTCTTAACAATTGAAAAAATGGGAGACATTTATCCATACTCTTTGATATTAATCGACTTAGTATTACTATGCGCTCGTTCAACTGTTATATCTCTTTCAAGCTGCTAGGAGATCTCATACTGGTTAGTGCTTTGATTTTGTCATGGTTTACCTCAATTCCTCGAACAGATAGTCCAAGAATTTTTGTTATGTAACTCCAAAGATGCATTTTCTAGGATTAAGTTTCATGTTGTAGTGTCTTAATACTCCAAATGTTTCCTCCGAGTCTTTGATATGGTCTTCCGGTCTTTTGATTTTAGTTATCATGTCATCGACATATACTTTCATATTTTTTTCGATTTGATTTTTGAACATAATATTAACCAAATGTTGGTGGGTTGCTTCAGCATTTTTGAGGCCAAACAGCATCCTTGTATGGCAAAAAGTTCCTCAATTATGAAGGATGTTTTTTCTTCCTCTTCAGGATGCATACAAATTTGGTGGTATCTTGAATACGCATCCATGAAGCTTATTAGTCCGAACCTAGTTGTAGCGTCTACCAGTTGGTCTATGCATGGTAAGAGAAACAATCTTTTTGTGTGGCCTTATTGACATTAGTGAAATCGACGCACATTCGAGCATCTCCTTCTAGTTTTGAAACTACCACCACATTAAACAGTCATGTGGGGGTAGCCCACTTCTCTTACCCATCCTACATTTTTCAATGAATCCACCTACTTTATTATCTCATTCTTCTCTTTGGAAAATTTTCTTTTTCTTTGCTTCACTTGTTTTATCCTAGGTCAACATTAATCCTATAGGTAATAATTTTTGGGTTGATTCTTGGTATATCTTCGGGTTCCCATGCAAACACATCACCGTGCTTCCTCAAGCACCCCATAAGATCATTCTTAACTTTGTTGTTTACATTTGAGCTGATTTTAACGACATGGTCTTGACTTTCATTTAATTGTAACAACTCTGCTTCTGAAGTAACATTATTAATTAAATCTAGCTTAGTTGTGACTCATAAAATCCCAACCTCTGATTGCTATTGGGGCTAAGTTCTTTTTAAAGCAGAGCTATAACAACTTATAGCTCTTTCTTGATCTCCTCTGACAACTCCTGCTCTAGACGTAGTTGGGTATTTTACCATTTGATGCAGAGTCGATGGCACAACCCGTAACCGATGTAACCAAAGTTGTTCCAATATGATGTATAGAGACGGTATGTCCAAAATTACCAAATTTGTCAATACAGTGGCGCCAGGCAAGGATATAGGTAGTTGGATAGTTTCGATCGACATAGTTACGCTTCCATTAAAGCCAGTCAATGGAAGTTCTTTTTGTGTTTTCTCCTCGAATCGTACTCCCATTTCCTTTAACGTGGTAAAATACATAAGGTCAAATGAGCTTCCATTGTCAACTAATACCCTTATGATTTCTCAACCTGCAACTTGGACCGTAATTACTAATGGGTCATCATGGAGGAAGTAATTCTTCTTAACTGAAGGTTATGGGGCATGAGGGTTCTTGTTGCACATTACACATAGATAAGCTTCCATTTGTGTGGCATGCTCTTGCATAACGTTTCCTCGAGTTGCATGTGAGGCCATATGTGTTTGGTTCTCCGTGTAAGGTGTGCACCATTTTAATATTACATTCATTTAGGTCAACGCTCTCTTCTCTTGGAGGTGGCAAGCAAGGTTGATTAATCGCCTCTTTTATCGAACTTTTATTAATTTGCAGAGATATCCTCGAGATAATAGCAACTCTATCTCCCCTTTTTAGATGTCTGTAGTCACTAGTTCAATGCTTAGTGTTTTTATGGAAAACACAATATTTTGAGTGATCTCTATTACCATCAGGCATTCAAGGTGGTCAACGGACCTGCTGGATTTCTTCATTTTGCCTAACTGCCTCGACCAAAGACACCCTTAATGGTTGTCCATGAAATGGAGATAATGATCTTCCCCAAGGTCCTATGTTTCTTATTTCTAGCTGCCATCGCTGAAAGGGAGGTGGCGCTAGCCTACCTCTGCCCTTACCTTTTCCAAACCCTCCAAGTTTTTGTCTAATAAATTGATCTTCCCTATCGCCAAAGTTCTTTTTTTGTTCTTCTTGTTCCCATTTCTCTCTCTAAGTTCATAAATTTGAGGGCTTTCTCGTAAATGACTTCCAAGAACCTTGGTAGGAGTGACAATTTTTGACACGATACAAAAAACGATACAAAAAAATCCTACTCGAATCCGAACCGTATTAATTATGGGTAAAAAATAGGTCAATTTGAAATGACACGAAAAAAGGGGTCGGATCTGGGTTGACCTGTTCAACTCATTCTTTAAAAATAAAAAAAATAACCATAGCTGTCTATTAGACACTCATTCACAAGTTACAACTCATTTAACTTCTGTAAACCTTAAATCTCTAATAGTTTAATACGATTAAAGACAAATACACATCATTTGGGGTAAAAAATTTCGACGACACGAAAAAACACAACTCGAACCCGAATCGTAGTAATTTTGGATCAAAATAGGTCAACTCGAAATGACCTATTTTGAAATCAGGTCGAATTCGAGTTTGTCGTGTTAGGGTCGTGTTAAAATCGAGTCAACCCGAACGACCTCGACTGCCACACCTAGTCCTTGGCGTTGTCTTTGTTAATTCTTCAAATAGGCTAGAGGGCCATAGGACTCCCTTTCGAAAAGCTTCCATGGCAATGGAATATGGACAGTCTGAAATTTCTAAATTTTTTTAGCTTTGAATTGCTTTATAAATCTCTCCACGGTCTCGCTGTGTCCTTGAATGATGGAAAATAAGTGATGTGATTCTTTCTCTATGAGTTTGTTACTAGCGTAGTTGGTTATAAAAGCTTTGACAAAATCACTAAAGCTTAAAGTACTTTTTGCAAGTAGATCATTGAACCACTTTTGAACATTATCCTATAGAGTGGAAGCAAAATTTTTGCACATCATGCCTCTTGTTTATCGATAGGTAGGCAAACTAGGGCCATTGATGTTTTGAAATATAGTATGTGAGCTACAAGATCTTTTGTACCTTAATAAGTCGAATAACAAAGGGCATTGAATTTTATTGTAGGAACTGTTGTTTCAATTTCATCACTAAATAGTGATGCAACCAGCTGGTGGCAAATTTTATCGATGTCATATTGCATCCTACCTTCCTGTTACTTCTTAAGCTGTTCCTCCATTTGTTTCATCTGATTTTCCCACTCTATAGTTACCTCCTTTGTTTCCTTGGGAAGTGGGATGGCCTCTGGCTTATGTTTAGGTGGGGTTGTGGTTTTATTTTAGGCTCCAACAATTTGTTGGGCTTTTCCACATGCATTTTGTTTGTGTTTCGATTTGTCAGAGTTACTTGCTTCATCTGCTTGATTGTTATCAAGGTTTCCTGGAACATCTTTTGGTTGGTCTTTGGAGGCTCACTATAAAATGGAAGAGCCAGCATCTCTTGTAGCTCTTTATTGTCTCGTCTCATCTGGTTCATAGCTTGCTGCATGAGATTAAGCTGCCTTTGAATAGCTTAAATGATTCTAGGCTAGTTGTTAGATGTTGGATTCATTTGGTTTGGAAAGCCGTTCCAATCGACCTTGGATAATGCCTTGTCCAGTTTGTAGAGGTGTGATCAGTTGTGGGAGGTCACTGGTTCTTTGATTCGAGGGTTCATCATGCTGGCTTGAATGTTCTTGTTCCTCTAAGAAAATATATTCTCTATTTGGGTGCCCCAACCTTGGGTGAAAGTTGGTTGATTGATCACTTAACTGCGAATAGTTTGGAGGACGACCTAACATGTCTGTTTGATATCTACCTGAGATTCTACGTGAAAAATGCAAGAACAAGCTAATTGCTAGTGTGTACGGGTTGAAAATTTGGTTGAACGGGTTGAGTTCTTCCTTTACACGGACTGATTCTCCAAGATTTGTCTAATTACGAGGTTCCAACGATGTTATGCGGATAGAAAAACTTGGAACCCTATAGTGGGCACCAAAATGTTTGAGAGAATCCTAATGAAAAGGTTGTGTATATAAAGATAGCCAAAGGTCCTTTTTAAGTTCAACTATTCACATATTTATACCAAAGGGTTTTTTGACGTGTCACCGACTTATTGGGTACTAGTAAAGTAAGGTGAATGCGCCTAGAACTCTAGTACAGAGGTGGTGAGGTCAATTTTCTGACACATTTGAAAAGCATTAGTACACATTTAAAAAGCATAGGTACACTTGTACTTTGAAAGATATGTTCTTCTGTGGGTTGAAGCTTGTCGAAATGGGCTGAGGTTGACATACATGGGATATTGTCGGATCCACTTGGGCTGGTGGTGACCTATATGGATTGGGATTCTCGTTAATGGGCCTTTTGGGCCAATTCGTAGTGTTAGGGATCTGATAGTCTTATACCAAACAAAAACTAATTAGGTAAATAGAGATATCACTAAGGTATTAATTAGGATAAATGGGGATATCAATTGCACCAAGTTGGTACCAATTTTTAAATAGGGGTATCACTAAGCTACTACCTAAAGGACATGGGTAGAAATGGTAGAAGAAACAACAAAAATAGCACCACTCAAAACTTATAACAATAAAAATACAACCATTGTGCTTAAATTGTATATTTTCACTATTAAAAAAGAAGTCTGTTACATCATTTCTCTTTGAACGCCAGTCAAGTTGATCGCGGTAATTTAGATCCATTTAATATTGAATTTCATCCAATTAGATACAGTTCATTATTATTAGGGCGCTATTTTTGTTATTATAAATTTTAAGAGTGCTATTTTTATGCTATATTATAAATTTTAGGGTGCTATTTTTATAATTATTATGATGCTATTTAGATCTGTTCAATATTGAAAATTCGTCTAATTGGACACTATTAATTATTATTAAGGTACTATGTTTGTTATTATAAATTTTAGGAGTTATTTTTGGTAATTTTTCAAAATTGTATCAAAAATGAATTGTGGTACTAGAACTAAATAAGAATAAAAAGTAATAAAAGATTTTTTTACTTTTCACTAATTAATTTTTTGAAAAAATGACTATTACTGTTCATTATTGTAATTAAAAAATATTTAAGATTACCATTCAATACTATGAGGGCGTAAAATGACAATAATATCTCCACATTGATTTAATAAGATTGTTTTTTCATTTTGGTACAAAAATGTACCTTTTGAATAATTTTGAAATTAATTGGGTACCATTAAATAATTTGAGAAATAATTAATATTAAAGCAATTAATATGGGTACTTATAAGGACCCTATAAGCTACCACTAAATAAATTGAAAAATAATGGGTATCAAAACATTAACATGGTAGGTACCGCTCCCTTTAAAAGTATTTGACGTTGAAATCTATATCTACCATTTTTCAAAGGTTGCACGACTCCTTGGCTTATATGAAGCTGCAGCTTTGCCTAAAAGAGCTATACAGGTGTGTTAAATTTCAAATATCTTGAGACCAATGACTTTTATAGTACTTTCGGTGAGCCAATATTCATTTATAAGGGAAACTCACAAAATACAGTTGAGTTATATTAATATTTACAATATAATTTTAGTTAGTCTTATTTCTCAATTCATGTTATTGTTCACATTTTTTTCCTTATCCAATGTTTACTTCCACACAACCAATTAGCACATACATGTGTGAAAATTTTACACACTTGTAACCGTTTCAATTGTGTGGAATTTTCACTTGGGTATTTGAAAATTCCACACCCCCATATAACTTGTGTTATTTTCCCTTTTTCGCATGTGTATGTCAAAATTCTTCATACCTGACTATTATGAAATTTGTCTCAGATGCATTTGTGAATTTGATCCAAACTGAACGCTATTTTGGGATGATTTCTGTATGCTTAATTGCGGTTGCTTGAGCTATGGTCTATAGTAAATCAAATATCTATGGTGGAACAATGTTGAACCGTAGCATTTTTTAATGAAAATGCCCTAGCATGTTGGTCCATTTTTCCATCTGTGAGAAAATTGTTTGAACTGTGCTGTTGGACACTCATTCCTTAACCTCCTCAATAAAGACAAAACAGACCTCAGTAGGGTAAGGAAAGTATGATTAACGTGTTGCAAAGTCACGTCTGCGGTGACTTGAATTCAGATTTTTCCTTGAGGAGGCATGTTCAGAGCAAATGCCAGTTTGAGATGGTCTGTCACTGATTAGCTGAATTTCGATGTTCTGTGCCAAATTTTTATTTTTGTCCTTTGTTTTGTTTTCTAAACTTTTTATTATCCAATAATCTACTCACTATGCTTTACTGCATTAGTTTGGCTCAAGAATTGCAAGGGAATCAAATAGGAAAAATTTTGGAAGTAACCGTGCAGCAAATCAAGCATCTGCAGGAAGTGTAGTGATTGACATAAAGTCTGGCTTGTCGTAATGCCCCCTCAGGTGAAATGAATGCAAGGTGTTGCCACTCTTTTGCGATATGTTCTGAAGATGGAAAACAACGAGAATTAATACTTGTACAGGCCAGAACTTGTTTTAGTTGTGCATAGAACAGGCATAACGCGGATGGGATGGTATGCCTTTGCTAAGACTGTGACTTGCTTTTAGCCTTGGTACTTCTTTGGAACAGTGGAGCCGTGAAACGGTGAAAGTAACTTCAGTTTTGCGGAAAGAAGAGGCAATCTGCGGGTACAGCTTGACTTCAATAGTCCATTGTTCAATGTTTTAGCAGAAAGACTTGATCCTTTTGATACAGCGGATCTTAAGTGATTTATATTTATAGATAATAATACTAGTTAAATGTTTGTGTGTTGCACATGTTTTATTTTTTAAATTATTTTTTAATTTTGCTTCATTTATTAATAAATTACATATGAAAATATCTCAATTTTTGTAAACGTTAATGCACCATTACTTCATAAAATTACAAATGACAGTTAAATAAAAATATCTTTAATAATTATAGTAACAATAGTTTTAATTATCTAACAATTTTTTGGGTTAAAGATAACTTTAAAACTAATAATAAATGATAAATAAGTATTTGATAATTATCTACTAATGAATTTTTTAATTATTTCAACACTTTTGGTAAGTATTTTTTATAAGTATATTCCAAAAATATCATAAAAATAAAATCTATTAAATTTTTTAATTACTTAATTCAAAGTTACTATTGCGTAAGATTATTGAAAAAATTTACGACCAAAATAAGAATAAGAGATGAAACAAAATATAAATAAATTTATAAAAAAACATTTTAATCTTGCAGAAGAAATAGGCATATTTGACATGGTTTATAGAAATTAGAAATTTTTTGTTGTTTGCATAATATGACCTCAAAAATCCGAAGTCTTTTAATTAATTTTTCATAAAAAATTTCAACTAATAAAATAAATGATATCACATGTTAAAAAGCATGATAACTTTTGAGATTCGATAATCAACATTAAATAAAAAAATTGTATATGGTTCCTTATAAGTCAATATCCCTAAATAAATATTAAATATTAAGGTTACAACATTAGACAAAATAAATATTAAATTTCTATTTAAGATATAAAAGAGTTAAATCTTCATTTCAAACTCTAAATAAGTAGATAAATCTAACTATTAAATAAACAATATCATATTTAAGATTTGACATTCAAATTATAATATATTCCCTTGGATGTCAATTGCATGAAGAATTATTTCTCATTAAAAACCTTTTTAGAAAAACTCAATGAGACAAAACCTAGTGAAGGAAAAAAGAGTACATAGTTCTCATGTGCACGAAAGGTCTGTTTCGTTAAAACCTTGTCAGGAAAATCCAATGGGATAAAACGTAAGCGAAGGAAAAAGAGTATAATGCATGTATAAGTTACTCCCCCTGATAATTATGAAATGTCTATTAGTCTACGCATTACGATCTTCTGTACTAGCTTCTCGAAAGTTGTTGTCAGAAAGGATTTGGTTATCATTTGATTTAATTTGTTGAACATCTATGTCACCATTCCTCTGAAGCTCAAGAGTGTAGAAAATATTTAGTGAGATGTGTTTAGTCTTTTTGCCTTTGATACAACCTCTTTTAACTTGCGCAATACAAGCAGCATTATCCTCATACAATATTGTTGCTTTTTTCCTAGTTGAAGGTAATTTACATGTATCTTGGATATGTTGAATCATAGATCTCAGCCATATGCATTCACGACTTGCTTCATGTAATGCAAGTATTTCAGAGTGATTTGATTACGTGACTACCATAGTTTACTTCGTAGATTGCCATGATATGGCAAAATTTTCATATACAAAAATATATCCAGTTTGTGATCTTGCATTGTGTGGATCAGATAGATAGTCATCATTTGCATATCCAATCAATTGCATTTTTTATCCTTTTGAGTAAAACAAGCCTATATCAATTTTTCTACTAAGGTAACGTAGTACACGCTTAACCCCATTCCAATTCTTTTTTGTTAGTGCCGAACTATATCTTGCAAGTAAATTCATTGAAAATGCAATATTTGGTCGTGCACAATTTGCAAGATACAGAAGGGCACTAATAGTACTTAAATATGATACTTTAGGACCAATAATTTCCTTATCATCTTCTCGAGGGCAAAATAGGTCCCTTTTTTTTCATCAAGTGATCTCACAATCATTGGAGAGCTTAATGGATATGCTTTATCTATGTAGAATCATTTTAAAACTTTTTCAATGTATGTCTATTGGTGAACAAATATCTCATTTGATAAATGTTCAATTTGTAATCCCCAAGCATAATTTTGTCTCTCCAAGTTCTTTCATTTCAAACTCTAATTTTAAATAATTGCACATTTTATTTATCTCCTTAAGGGTTCCAATAATGTTCAAGTCATCAACATATACTGCGACAAATGGCAAAACTAATGTCTGATACTTTGATGAAAACACAAAGACATATTGCATTTTTCACAAACCCTTCCTTTAAAAGGTATTCGCTAAGGCTATTACACCACATACTACCAGACTGCTTTAACTCATATAATAATTTTTGTAATTAATATAATACATACTGTTGGGTTTTGAGGAGCTTTCATTAGGTAATTTAAAGACTTTGGGAACTTTAATGTATATATCACTATTAATTGATCCATATAAATAAGCAGTCATTATGTCCATAAGATGCATATCAAGATTTTCCATAACTACAAGACTGATTAAGAATCAAATCATGTCCATTAGGGGAGAATATGTTTCTTCAAAATCAATTTTTGGCCTCTGAGAGAAACCTTGTGCAACAAATTTGCTTTATATTGCACAATATCATTTTTGTCATTTCATTTTCTCATGAAAACCCATTTGTATCCTACGGGCATAACTTTTTTAGTTGTTTGGACTATTGGCCCAAAGACTTTGTGCTTTACAAGTGATTCTAATTCAGCCTGAATTGCTTATTTTCATGTTGGCCAATATTTCCTTTGTCGACATTCATATATAGATTTTGGTTTGGGATCCTCATTTTTTCTTGATACCTCAAGAGCCATAATGAAAGCAAAAATGTTGTTAACAAAAATTTCTTTCTATCATATTTTTCTCTCATATCAACATAATTTATAGAAATCTCAATATTTTTAGGTGATAACTCTCCGAAAGTAGAGTTATTTTGCCACTTTTAAGCTTACTATTTGCATTATTTTGTGCTTAAAATAGTAAAAATGGCTTAATATTCGTTCAATTGTGCCAATATAGGTAAATGGTAGAAAACAGAGTTAAAACGAACCAAAACGGAGGAAAAATATGTTGGGTGCATAGCATTGAAAGTTTGGTTAGAAAAAGGGAGGTTAGGACCACAACGATGGTCATTTTGAGTCTTGGCTCCATTGGATACCAAAAACAACCTGAAAGCCTGGAACTACGGCTGTGGAATATTAGGGCTGCGGCACGCAATGTGGAGAATTCAACCTAAGAGCCTTCGGTAGTTGCGCTCGTAATTATCCAGGACCTCCGAGCATTTAGGCGCAGCGTGCACAATTTCAGGCCACGGCACACACTGATGTGTGCATGTAATATGCCTAGCATGCCAGTTTCCTATTCAGCCTAATCTTCTATTTGCAACATGATTCCTACTTGAATTACAATTATTTATGACCCAAAATTCTTACCCTATAAATACAACTCATAAGCAGTCAAGTAAATTGATTCACACATTCCACAACTAACTTGCATATTTTACAGAAAAGAGAGCAGTTTAGAGAATGAGGCATTGCAAGAGGAGTACTCATCATTGAATGTGTTAGGGTTTAGTTTTATCTTTCTCTATCCTTTTGCATTAATCTATTCTCTTGTATTTTACTCATTCGTTGAGATTTTATTGAATATTTTGTTAATTTAATCTGGTTGTTAGGATTCTTTTGAGCTCATTCTTTTTATATAATAAATTAGATTGTTCTTTCATTCTATTATGATTTTAAATTTAATTATATTATTTAATATGATATATTTGCAAATAATTGCCCAATTAACAATATACTATAGCGGCATTTAGTTATATTTGGGAGAAGTATCTATTTGCTTATCTTAATTGAGTTGCATATATGGTTTTCTAGGCTAAGAGGTACATTCTTGTGTATGATCTATAATCTATGTTCTTAATAAGTAGTAGTTTAATTTAATTGGCATGAGAGTGTGATTATATTAAATTATTATATTGTGTGAAGTTTACTTGAGAGAGGAATGTATGCATAAGGTAGAGTCAATTGATCATATAATTTGTTTGACAATTATTTGGGATAATGAATTCCTATGACTCTTTGTGCTTAACGTGTTAGTGTAGTTGTGTTGGATCCATTAGTGTAAATATTAGAATTTTATTGTTATTTTACCTATCTTTTCCTTAACCTAAATAGTTTAGTATAATTATAGTTTGGTATTGAAATACTTATTAATCAAATCCTCGTGGGTACAACCACCCTTATTCTTAAAAATACTTATTACTTGTACACTAGCCTGTGCACTTGCAGATTTAACGTGTCAAGTTTTTGGTGCTGTTGCCGAGTATTGACATTAATTTGTGATTTGATATCGTTACTTGGATTACCAAAACTAATTTAGGCATAAAAAATCAAAAAATACAAAAATAATTTTTATTTGCTTTTATTTTATTTATTTCTTTTTATACTATTTTATTAACTTATTATTTTATTGACTTTTTCTTTTTACTAACATAATTTTTTTTTATTATTTTATAATCTTTTTCTTTTAGTTTTGTATTTATGAATAGGTGATAAACTCTTTTGAGCAACAAAGACTTTTGGATGCAAGGATGATAATTTAGGAGGCAATCAACCTTATAACCTACATTGAACGGGCTAGTATTATGAGGATGCTCTTTCCAAAAGAACATTATGATCTTTTCAAATTGAGATCTTATATATCTACTCAATTCGTACAATATCCAATGCATAAATATAAATGAAATGGATGAGATGTCACCTACAACAATGGCTACACCAATCTGAACCCACCACACTCATACTATGAAAATTTGGATTGGGGGAGTCAAAATTACAACTCTTGGAGCTACAATTAAGAGGGAACGGCTTCTAGATGGCAATCATATGCAACCATAATGCTCAACCACCTCCACAAAAGGAAGAGTCACCCACTCAAAGTAATTTCAAATCTAATATGGAATCGATGCAAAATCTTATAGACAAACTTAAACAAGAGAAAAAGTCACACACTCAAATTGATTTCACATCTGGTATGGAATCGATGCAAGACTTAATAAACAAACTCAAGCATGAAGAAAAACAATTTGAGAGGCTTAACCATGACATAAAGGAGAAACTAAATGATTTATTGTTCAACCTCACCCAAAACTAGGGCTCTTTGTTTGGTAACAACAACATCAACATACCTATAAAAGAAAAGAACCCAACCATGAAGATAATTTTTATAATTTGGGTGAAGAATATGAGGTGGTGGAGAGCATGAAGGATTCTAAGCATGTGGTAGAAGATGAGCCTAATGATATTTTTTAGGAACATTTAGTAGCTCATGAGAAGGAAAAAAAAGCTCCTATGATTTTAAGCACACCACTAGCAATTACCAGAGGACTTCACTTTAATACACAAAATTGGGAGATCACCTTGAGCATTAAGAATGAAAAGGTCACCTTTAAGTTTTATCTAGACAAGGACTTCCAAGAGAAGCCGGTTAAGACTATTGGTTAGATTTCAAGGGTGAGCTTGAGGAGTGCAAGCTTATTAATGAGGAAATTCCAACTATCTTATTTGACCTAGCTTTTGGGCAAGCATTTGGTGTTGGAAGCTTCAAAATTCTACAAGTGAGTCTTAATGCCTCAACTAAAAGGAAGAGGGTTTGGAACCTAATAGGAAATCATGATGACCTTGGACCAACAACCATAAAGACCTCCAAATGGTTATTTATGGAATACTATATTTATTATCTACCTTGATGGATAGTGATGGTCTAGTCAATGACCTAATATGTGCGCTTCTTGGGAGGCAACCCAAGTAATTAAAATTTTCTGTTTATGTTTTACACTTGATCCTTTTTAGTTTTCTTAGTTTTTGTTTTAGGTGAATGAATCAAGAGAGGTGACAATGGTACCTATATAAACCTATCAAGTTGTGAAGACTATGACATCATTGAGGAATTTTTTCTTTACCCTTTTATTTTATTATCTTTATTTTTCTTTGTGTTTTGCACATTGAGGACAATTCAAATGTGAGGGAGGGAACTCTATTCTTTTCTTTTGTGATTAGTCACAATTTTAAAATTTTTAAGGATAGTTTAATAATAATTGGGTAGAAATTGATGAACATTTGAAATCTAAATGCATGTATGATTAATATGAAATCTATGAATCTAATGATGGAATTAGTTATCATGACTAGAATAAGGAATTTAGCATGTTCATTGAGATGCCTAGATGAATCTTGTGTATGCTTGCAAATTTAGCAAATTAGTTATCTTGATTCATTTTTATGTACATGCCATGATTGATTTTGGTGCTTTTATTAGGAGAAAATTTGGTATGAGTTATGTCATGTGATGGGGTCTTTCATGTTTTAGAATTTATTTGATCACTCTTTAAGGCAAAATTATAAATAGGATTTAGCTTTAGAAGTGATTTAAACCTTTATTTTGAATTGATTGGGCCTTTCAAATTAACCATGGTATATATCCTTAGTCACTTATTTGAGCCTAAATAATTACCTTTCATGTTTTTCATCCACATGTGAGCCTAACTAAAATTGAGTACTACCTTTACCCTTGCATTTTTAGTTTGTGTGAAAATATAATTATATATTATGCTATAGAGTAAGGTAAAATGAATGCACTCTATATAAAAGAAATCACAACACCAATATCCCTATAAAAAAAAAAAAGATGAATTAAAAAAAAAAGTTTGGGGTGTTGTGATGTTGCAAAAAAATGTGAAATTAAAAAATGAAAAATAATAAGATAAGGTGTACTAAAACATCAAATGAAAGCTCAATTATATCTTACATGTTGCGTGATAACTAAAAAAGGAAGCTAAGGTATGAAATGAGCCTAAATGTCACCATTTATTTACCCCACATAGCCTAACCTGACAAGCACGCAAAACCTTTTTGATATTTAGCTAAATGAATTTTTATATTAGTGAAAAGGGGTATGAAAAGTTGACTTATAAAAATTGTTTTAAGACAATTTATTGGCGTGCTCATATAAGTTAATTTCATGGGTACATTGGATTACATCATGTGCATTACACACACACGAATTACTTCATCAAAATCTTGCATATACTTGTATTGATTGAAAGTAGATTAATGACATGTGAACCACTTTATAATATGATTGCACAACTTTTGAGGAAAATAATTTTTATTAAATATGCATGTATTAAGGGATATGTGTTTATGAATATTCTACCCATATTGGTTAGTTTTTTATTATTATTTGTTTAGCTTTGGCTTTACTTGAGGACAAGTAAAGAGTTAAGTTTGGGGGTGTGATAACTCTCCAAAAGTAGAGTTATTTGGCCACTTGTAAGCTTACTATTTACATTATTTTGTGCTTAAAATAGTCAAAATGGCTTAATATTCACTAAATTGTGTTCGTGTAGGTAAATGGTATCAAACGGAGTTAAAGTGAACTAAAATGGAGGAAAAACGTGTTCGGTCATAGGATTGAAAGTTTGGTCAGAAATAGGGAGGTCAGAGCCGTAGCAATGATCATTTTGAACGACAACTCCATTGGATACCAAAAACAATCCAAGAGCCTAGAGCCTTGGCAGTGGAATATTAGGGTCGTGATGCCCAATGAGGAGAATTCAACTCGAGAGCCTTCAACTTCGGTGCACAGTTACTTGTGCCGCGGTGCACATAACTATTTAGAACCACCAAGCATTTGGACAGCACAATTTTAGGCGCGGCGTGAGCTGATGTGTGCGTGTAATATACTCAGCATGCCAGTTTCCTATTCAGCCTAGTCTTCTATTTACAACATGATTCCTACTTGAACTATAATTACTTATGACCTAAAATTATTAGCCTATAAATACAACTCATAAGCAGCCATGGAAATGATTTACACATTTCACGACTAACCTACATAATTTAGAGAAAAGAGACAGCGGTTTAGAGAATGAGGCATAACAAGAGAAGTATTCAACATTAAAGGTGCTTGGGTTTAATTCCATCAAAGTGACAGTTGGCAGAGATTAATTTCCAGAGTGACAATGAAGATTAGTTTTATCTTTCTCTACCCTTTTGTGTTAATCTTTCTCTTGTATTTTACTAATTCATTGAGATTTTATTGAATATTTTGTGAATTTAATCTGGTTGTTAGGATTATTTTGAACTCGTTCTTTTTATATAATAAATTAGATTGTTCTTCCATTCTATTGTGAATTTAAATTTAAATATATTATTCAATTTGATATATTTGTAATTAATTGTCTAATTAATAATTATACCATAGGGCAATTAGGTAGCTTTGAGAGAAATATCTATTTGCCTGTCTTGATTGAATATCATACATTATTTCTATGCTGAGAGATACGATTCTTGTGTATGTGATCTATAATTGATGTTCTTAACAATTAGTAGTTTAATCTAATTGACATGAGAGTGTGATTATGTTATATTATTATATTGATGCAGTTTACTTGAGAGATGAATGCATACATAAAGGTAGAATTAATTGATCATATAAACTTTTTGGCAATTATTTAGGATGATGGATTCCTATGACTCTTTGTGCTTAACTTGTTAGTGTTGTTGGGTTCGATCAATTAGTGTAAATATTAGGATTTTATTGTTATTTTACCTATCTTTTTCTTAGCCTAAATAGTTTAGTGAAATTATAGTTTGGTACTCAAATACCTATTAATCCAATGCTCGTGTGTACAATAACCTTTGTTCTTAAAAATACTTATTACTTGTACATTGACCTATGCACTTGCAGATTTAACGTGTCATCAGGTACCTGAGGCTCTACATGAGTAATTTGATCTATAATTTTGCACTGATCATTAGTGTCCATTTCTTCTCTTACATCCTCTTTGGTGGCAATGACTTGCATCTTCCTTTTTGGAGGATTTTTATCTTTTGCACCAAGGGATCGACCATGTTTTAATTGAACTTTAGATTCATTTGAAGTTGGGTTCATAAATTATCCCTTCAGGACATCTATCTTTTCACGAGCATTTACTGCTAGTATATGTGATTTTGTTATTCTTTCCTTTTGAATCAATGAAGGCATATAAGACAATTTATTTGCTAAACTTTGTATATGAACAATTTTCTTAACTTCAAGTTCACATTGGTTTGTTTGCTGATCAAAATGAGATAATGAAGATACATTCTAACAAATTTGACAACAGTCGTTAAGTTTTGATTTTTCTCCCTCTAATGTCAGGAAATTTGTTTCATCAAATTGGTAGTTGGCAAAGCGTGTCGTGAAAATATCACCCATTTAGGGTCCTAAATGCTTGATAATAGATGGGGAATCAAAACAAACATAATTTTTCAGCTTTCTTTGAGTGCCCATCTTAGTTCGATGTGGCAGTGCAATTGAAACATATATAATGCAACCAAAAATTCTTAAATGAGAGATGTTTGGTTGGTGACCAAACACTAGTTGCAATATTGTTGGACTTATATGTAGCTATGTGTATTAGAGTGTAGCAGATAGTTTCCCTAATACTGTTAGAGTCTATTACTTGCTATTTCATGAGCTCTAACTTCCTATATAAACCTTGTTTGTGTAACAGGCAAGATATTAATTCATAATACATATTTCTAGTATCTTCTTCTTCTTGAGTCTTGCTAATTGAACCCGTGAGGTTCTTGAATGGTATCAGAGCCTTTTATGGCTATAGTTGATAAGAGTGTTGGTAATCCAAGCTATAAGGAGGCTGTTGCTCGATCGCACTCACAGTCACCTGTTCCTTCTGTTCCTGGTATTCCAGTGGCTTCCGCACCTCCAGGTTTTGCTCAACCTAATTTTTCTTCTATTTTGAATATGGGAAATCTGAATATGATTGATACACTTTCTCGGTCATTATCATCACCACCACCGATGCATGTAAATCTGTCTGTAAAATTGGATGATCATAATTACCTGATTTGGAAAGATCAGATTCTCACGTATGTGATTGTATATGGATTGGAAGGAGTGTTGGATGGATCTTTGAGTTGTCCACCAAAGTATCTTGGAAATTCCTCATCTCCTGATCCGAGTTTCATAAATTGGAATCGGTTGAACTCGATTGTGAAGGGCTGGATTTATAGCTCTGTCTCACCTAGTATGTTAGGTTATTTGATAGTGGATTAACTGCTCATGAACAATGGATTGCACTTGAGGAATCTTACTCGGCTGATGTGCAATCACGAATTATGGAGCTTCGTGAATAGCTTCAAGGGTTGAACAAAGATGGTCTAACTGTATCTCAATATGTCTTGAAAGCTAAAACCATTGCTGATTATTTAGTAGCCGTTCATGAGCCTATTAGTGATAAAGAACTGTTGCTATATGTATTAGGAGGTCTGGGGCCTCGATATAATTCGTTTGTGACGAATATCAAAATGAGAGAAGTGAGACCTTCAATCAATGCAGTCCAGAATTATCTGGAAGGATATGATCGCATGTTGCAAAAACAATCTTCTATTGAATATGATCAGGTATATCAAGCAAACAGTGCTAAGTTTCATTCCAAGAACTATTCAACTGGGAATTCGAAGATGTTTTATGGCAAGAATTCATCAGATCATAAGTCTAAGTGGAATCTGAAATAGTTTATGCAGTTGAGCATTCAGGATGTACCAAAGCAAGCTTCTGGTGTCACGTATGATCCAAGAGGAAGACAACAATTCAAGAAGTACAATTTTGAGCGCCCCATCTATCAGGTGTGTGATAAGGCTAGCCATACTGCATAATCTTGTTTTCTTTTACGTGATCTGTTGGTTGGAAAAAGAGCATTTTCTCCTACAGCTTTAACGGCTCAGTGTAATTCTGATTTAGCCATGGACTCTAATTCTTCTTGGATTCTTGATACTGGTGCGAGTCACCATGTTACATCTGATGCTCGTCAGTTGGATTCTTCTGTTCCTTTTCTCAGATCTGAGGGTGTCCTTCTTGGAAATGGTGAGCATATCTCTATTTTTAGTATTGGATCAGGTTCTTTATCTGTGTCTCATGCTTGTGCTTTGAATTTAGATAATGTTTTACATGCTCCAGCTACCACTACAAATTTAATTTCTGTTAATAAATTGTGTATTGATAATGGGGTTTCTGTTGAGTTTGATCCTTGTGGTTTTTGTGTTAAGGACTTGGTTTCCAAGGAGGTGAAACTTCAAGGTCCTAGTTCACATGGATTATATAAAGTGGAGAGTGGTGTGCAAGAAGGTGTTCAAAGTAACTTTTCTCCTGTTGGATTTCATGTTTCTTTGGATACCTGGCATGGGAGGTTGGGTCATCCTTTCTTTGCTACTGTTAAAAGTGCTCTCCAACGTCATGATCCTATTATTTCTATTTCTGGTAGCCTTAGTAGTGTTGATAAAGTGTGTTCCTCATGTGCTCTTGCAAAGTCTCACAAGCTTCCCTTTGTGTCGTCTCATACACGAGTTGCTCAAGCATTTCAATTGTTATGCTTGGATCTTTGGACTGCTCCAAAGGATGTTACTTCTACTGAGAGGTATTTTTTATCCATAGTGGATGATTATTCCCGATTTACTTGGGTCTTTTGTCTTCATTCCAAAGCTCAAACTAGTTCTATCTTTCTTTTGTTCAAATCTATGGTGGAGAGACAATTTGATACTAAATTGAGAGTTGTTCAGACTAATGGAGGCACTGAATTTAAGCTTCTCATGCACATATTTCATCAAGAAGGTATTGTTCATCGCCTTACATGTCCACATACTTTTGAGCAAAATGGGGTAGTGGAATGTCGCCAAAGAAGAATTGTTGAGCGTGGCTTGGCCTTGTTGTTTTCAGCTCACATGCCTCTTGTCTATTGGCCATATGCAATGAGATGTGCAGCCTACTTGTTAAATCGACTTCCCACCAAGGTGTTGAATGGTGTGTCTCCATTTGAAGTATTGTTTGGTAAATCTCCTTCTTATACTCATTTTCGAGTGTTTGGGTGTGAATGTTTTCCTTGTGTAAGAGCTTACACCAGTCATAAACTAGAGCCTCGGGCTATCTCATGTGTATTTCTAGGCTATTGTGATAATCAGAAGGGGTATTTGTGCTTAAATAGACATACTGGCAAGGTGCTTTCAAATAGGCATGTTCGTTTTAATGAATCTATTTTCCCTTTCTCTAAGTCTGTTGGTGATTTGTCTGATAGTACCACGAAAGCCTCTATTGTTGTGCCGAGTACCATGCCTGTTGCAACGGCTCCTTCACCAGCACTTGTCTCATCGTATGGTGACTTGTCTATTCCTACTGTTGCATCTATTGTTGCACTGTCTATTGACTTGCCTGCTTCTTCTTTAGCACTGCCTGGTGCCTTGTTTATCTCTCCTGATGTCTCAGTTTCTTGTGATGCTCCTTTATCAGGCTCACGTGATTCTCTGCCCGTTATTGCTCATAATGGTTCTAGCTCGTCTCTGGCTTCTGTGGTCCCACTGCCTGACAGCTTGTCACCTACTAGTCAACCTGGTAATGCCTTATCAGTATACATTTCCTCTGGTCTTCCAATTTTTGAAATTTCTCCATCTCCTTCGAAGTCTTTGGACTTATTTGTTCAACTTCCTCCTCTTTCTTCTGTCTCATCTAACACCCATCCCATGGTCACTCGATCGAAGAATGGAGTGAAGCATGCTATGCAGCAAGAGATTAATGCCTTACTCTCTAATCATACCTAGGATTTGGTTGACCTGCCTGCTGGTCATCATCCTATTACATGTAAATGGGTGTTTAGAGTTAAGTTGCTGCCCACTGGTGTTTTGGATAAGTACAAGGCAAGGCTGGTGGTTAGGGGTTTTCTGCAACAATTTGGGGTAGACTTTAATGAAACTTTCAGTCCAGTTGTGAATCTACCACTATACGAGTAGTGCTCACTTTGGCTTTGTTTAGGGGTTGGAAGATTCGGCAGATTGACGTCAACAACGCATTTCTTAATGGACACTTGCTTGAAGATGTCTTTATGACTCAGCCACCAGGCTTTTATGATGGTTCAGGTTCGATGTGTCATCTCAAGAAGGCGTTATATGGCCTTAAACAAGCGCCTAGGGCATGGTATCAAAAGTTGTGTGCTTGTCTGCTTTCTTTGGGTTTTCTTCAGTCCAAGTCTGATACTTCTTTGTTTACTCAGAACATGTCCAATTCCTTTCTTGTTGTATTGGTGTACGTTGATGATATCCTCCTTACGGGTTCTGACTCTCTTTTAGTTGATCAACTTATCCTTACCTTGAATCACAAGTTTGCTCTGAAGGATTTGGGTCTTCTGAATTATTTTCTAGGTATGGAGGTTTTTTATTCTTCTAACTGTGTGTATTTATCACAGCAGAAGTACATTTGCGATTTACTTGCTCACACTGGCTTGTCTGATTCTAAACCTGTATCGACTCCTATGAGTTCTGGTGCTGTGTTAAGCAAAACTAATGGTGTTCCTTTAAATGATGCATCTGCCTACAAGCAGTTGGTTGGTTCATTGCAGTATCTTACCTTAATTCGTCATGATGTGTCGTTTGCTATTAATAAGCTGTGCCAATTTATGGCATCCCCTATTGATGTGCATTGGGCAGCTCTTAAACGTCTTCTTCGTTATCTTAAGGGTACCTTACATTTTGGTTTGATGTTTGCTAAGCTTGAGGGGTTGGATTTGCTTGCATTTTGTGATGCTGACTATGCTAGCTGCCCTGATGACAGGCGCAATACAGGGTCGTTTTGTGTGTATTTTGGTGGCTTGGCAATCTTCGAAGCAACATGTAGTCTCCCGTAGTAGTACTGAAAGTGAATATCGTGCTTTGGCTAATGCTACCACAGAACTTATCTGGTTGCAATCTCTTTTGGGTGATTTGCATATTGCCTGTGCTCCTCCTTTACTTTTAACTGATAGTGTGAGTGCTAAAGCCCTTGCTCATAATCCGGTATTTCATGCTCATACCAAGCACATTAAGGTTGATTATCATTTCCTTCGTGATCGTGTGGTTCAAGGTCAATTGGTTATTGAGTCTGTTACTTGCTATTTCACGAGCTCTAACTTCCTATATAACCTTGTTTGTGTAACACGCAAGATATTAATTCATAATACATATTTCTGATATCTTCTTCTTCTTGAGTCTTGCTAGTTGAACCCGTGAGGTTTTTGAAGAGAATATGTATGAAAAGATGTTGGAACGACACGAACTAAGGCTCCAACATGTAATATAACATGTCCCTACCCAGAAACAAGAAGTTTCGTTCTCATGATTTGTTTAGTAAATTAGTTAGAGATGGTTAATAAATGATTCAACTAGACCATTTTGAGTGTGTACATGGGCGACAAGATGCTCAACATTAATACCAATCAACATACAATAATCATTAAATGCTTGGGATGTGAATTCTTCAGCATTATCTACATTATTCCACAAATGCAATCCACAACACTAACCCATAAGTTCAGAGGATTCAATTTCATGAGAAATAAAACTAGCACAAAAATTCAAATGAATAATACATAAAACATTCTAAATAAGTGGACAACTGTATATATTCAGGCAAAATTAACGAAAAAAATAAATGGCAAAGACTACAACTCAATTCATAAACCAAAATATTTATAGAAATCAAATCTAAATCAATTTAAAAAACAACTGAATTTTTACAAAGAAAACAAACATTGATCAAGAATTTCGAGTAAAGTTCAAAAACAGCTGCTTCTTAAAATGTAAAAAATGTAGGGAAATAAACACTTAGGGAATAAAAGATATATGCTAACCATTTTGATTGAAATCAGCGAGCATTTTTGGATGTTTTACCAATCGGCAATTCGTGCAACGGATGGCAATGATAACGGTGGGGTAGAGACCCAACTTCGGTGGACTCGCATTGGAGGAAAAGTTGTCGGCGACTAGTGCCATGAGCGATGGCAGAAGTAGTTTCTTGCTAGCCTTTGAGATGCACGTGTGTGAAGGAAGGACAACGACAGGGGAGAGCGGCGTCAGGGAGAATAACGGCGGTGCCTCTCCTCCTCCTCCCCTCTCTATCTCTCTCACGGCGGCACAAACCAGCCTTAAAGTCTGGCACGTGAAGAAGAAAGGAAGCAAAATTAGAAAATAAACTTTTTTTTTATTTTCAAATAAGATAAGATGATAAAAAATAATAAATGACTATACAAATATATGGGAAAAAAAAAAAAGCATTCTAACGTATTCATAAAGAGTATGAGAGGAATAAGCATTCTTGATATTGTTAGATTGTTTTACGTTCTGAGAGAAGTCTCAACTTGGTGAACAACCAAGTCTAAGTGATAAGGACACCTAAAGACTTGTCTCTCTCGTACAAGCAACATAAAACAAATAACAATTAATAAGAAATTGTAGAATAAATAAATAAGGTAGATATTAGACAATAATGATAAAAACAATAAATACTTTCTAATCTTTGTATATATTATATATGTTGTCATATATATTGTGTATACTTAGATTGAACAAACTCATACAGCAGATCAAGTAAACACAACGACATAACGTGGTAAACCCACTTAGGCTACAATCCTAAGTGGTAAAATCCACAAGTTGCTTAAGGCATCCACTCTGCAACCAAATTCACTAAGAGTAATAAACAGTTAATACATACTCAATAAAGTAAGACTCCAAATACCTCTATCAATTAGGAACCACCTGTCCTGGCTGCCTAAACTACTATCATTAGTTGTCTCCACAGCTACTTCGATCCTAATTGGATCCAGCTATCCTTCAAAGCCATATCACCACACAGTATGATGCTCATACCTGCAATTAGTATGCATGTACAACAATAAATGCAATTTATGCAAAAATATTTTTAAGATAAAATACCTTGTATCAACAACATGAAAAAATGCTCGACATATGTTGATTCAAAAACTCTATCTCGTAATAACAATACAGAAATACACTCGATGTATTATTATTACAAAAATTTTGTTTGATAAAATATTTTTAACAAACTCCACCACCACCTTGTATCTCAATCCAAAAATAACACTTGATATATTGAGAATACAAAATCTCCTTTTGAAATTAATTCACAATAATCTCCAAGTAAATAACCACCTCTGAACAACACTCAACGTATTAGTGATTAGGAAAAAAAATATTTTTGATAAAAAATATTTTACGCAAAACAAGCTTTATTCAACACCAAAAAGTAGCTCAAAGAGTATGAGAAATGAGAATAAATAAGTGTTAAAGGTGTAGTAAATAAGACATGATGAGATATTTATAGCTGATTTTTCAGCTTCCAAGACACTCGTTTTCGTCGACGTGAGACTTCGCTGACCACCTTAGCGAACCCTTCGTGAGATGCTAGCAAGGTCCAACGAGTCAGTTTCACCCTTGTGGACCCTTTGCTGACCACCTTGGTGAGACATCCACGAGACCCCAATGAGCAAATCAAAATAAGTTTCTTCAAGAAAAAATTTAACCAAATAAAATGCCATAAATAGCTACCAACTCAGGAAAATACATGATAGTAAAAACACAATTTAACATGCGATAAATATGCACCCAATCATCCCGTGGCGTGTGTATCATACAAACATACATTAGTATTAAGTACTACGTATTGTGTGCAATATTGATTAAAAGCAAAGTATCATACAAAGAGGTAGATAGAAACACTAAGTAAAATAAATAGACTATGTATTTTGTACACGGGAACGCCAACAAAGACACAAAGGGACTTACAAGATTTACAATTTCTCCCTTTGGCTTTCCGTGGCAAAACACTGCACAACCTATACAAGGCAAGCATCAAACACAATATATTTGTGCAAGGTGATCTAACGAAATTCATTCCCATGAACAAATTATGACACAGACAAGACACTCCTAACACACCAACACTTCAAGTGCATTTGTCTTGTAGCGATCCACACATCTTATGAATGAACACATTCGCCTTGATGCTAACACCAGCTGATACGAATAATGCGCCGCTTCAGCCACTACAAATCCCGAACGGACCAATCACAAGATTGAAGGCCAAACGACTCCAAGAAGCTTTGAATGGGCTTATTCAAGAGTTGGAACAAGATCAAGGGATGATAGGGAAAGAAGATGTAGCTTGTGAGAGGCCAAGCATTGTGTTAAGGGCAGATTTTGGAAAAGAAGATCTGCGCCGCGGCATAAAATTATAGCCGCCGCAACGAGTAACTTTCTGTTTTGGAAAGGAGATTTTGACGTGGAAGCGCGCTGCGGCATAGATTTGGGGCGCCGTGGCACGGAGCGTTCTGTTTTGTAGGAGAGGAACGACAGGCGCGCGCGCGGGTGCTGGCAGATGTGCGCACATACTTGCTTCAGTAGGCGCGCCGCGGCATGAGTATTGTTCCGCCGCAGCACAGAAGTTTCTGTTTTTCTCCGAGCAGTCCATAAAAAAGGCGCGCCGCGGCACAAGAATTTATCCGCCGTGGCATGGATCGATATTTTTTTTGTAATCACCACCATTGGATTAAAATCAATGGCTGGGATTTAATCTCCACTTAGGGTTTTGTTGTATACTATATAAGGACAAATTGTAGCAGCTTTTTACAACTTTTGTTCATTAATATAATTTTGATTTGAAAATCAAATTTGAGAGCTCCAAAGCTCCATGTTCTTCCAACCCAAACTTATCAAAGGTTTTGCAATCCTTTGTGGCGTTTCTCTCGTCTCGTTGCATGGTGCGTAATATTCATGTAAAAAGGTGAGCTCTTGCAACCCAAAAATCTGTTTTCCTCTAGGAATTTGAATGCTTAGATTGTGTGAAATCTGAAATCGTTTCTTTCGTAAGATTCGAGCTTTCTTGGTTCGCATCACCAGCTCCAAGTGAGTTACAAGGTCCAAAACTACATATGCAACCTACACACAAGAAACAAATACATACCTGTGAGCGTATCATGCAGAACTATGTGTAGTCTAACCAAATATTATCATGTACTCCTACACAGGTACACATTGATAGGCTAAACACAAGTAATCAAATAAACTCTCATTGACTTCATGCAACAGTCCCTCTGAATGCATGCAAGTCAAATAAAAAGATGTTATGCAAACTTACATTGACATCCTCACACACAGCAGAAAATAGAAGTAAACATATTGTGTAATATACAAACTTCTCTCTTTTTGACACAAAAAGTCAAAGAAACATCCTTATATGAGGAAGAGAAGACATACAGTATGCAATAATCATATACACTCATGCATCATATGCAAAAAGAAGAATAAAGCATAAGTAAAAGAAACAAAAGTAAGCACATAACAAAGAAAAACAAACTTTATTAAAACTCCAATATTTTATTATAAGGGTTTAGAAAAAGTAATAAAATACAAAGAAATAAAGAAAACTAAGATTCTCCTCTCCCTTCATCTCCATCATGGTCACGTCGAGAACCGATGCTGAACTCTCTATGATCAGGAGGGTGGAAAGAAAGCTGCATGAGATTGAGAAACTTAGCACCAAAAGCAGCAAGCCGACCAAACATTTGGGCAGGGCACCAGTGCTCACACAAATAGAGTGAATTTGGGAACGATCCACTCTAGTAGAAGGCTAAATAGGCAATTTAGAACCAAATGACCGTGGAGAGCCATGTTGGGTCTACTAAAGAAGCTTAATTCTACAATCCCTATCAATAATGTCAAACAACTTCTTTCTATAGAGTTTACATTCCTTATGCTCTTCAGTAAGATCTTCAAGTACCTTGTCAAACTGCTAAGTCAAAGCATTCAACTTTGCAGTAAGTGAGAAAAACTCTTAAGATTGAGGAGGAGGAACAGGAAATGAAGTAGAAGGCGTAGAATGAGAGGCACTCTGTGAAGAAGAGGAAGAAGGTTCAGTGTTTCTCGAAAAAGGTCGTGAAGTCTGAAGGAGTCTGATAAAAAAGGGAGTACAACCATATAAAGAAACGTTAATTGCATCACCAAAGATAGATTGTCCCCAACGAGTAATTATCGAAGGATAATGAAAAGTAGGAGAGAAAGAACGAAAGATAATAGTCTTAAAGATCATACCAGCAAGATCTATAGACTCACCATCAAGAATGGTAGAGAGAAAGTGTGCACTAGCATTAAGCATAGAGGAGAGATGAGTACAAGGAAAAATACAAGCATACACAACTTGCAGAAGAAGGTGACAAGGAGAAGAACTATTAAGATATACACTTCCTCAAATGAAAGTATTGTCAAAGCCAGCAAGTATAGTAGCCATGTCATACTGATTTGGAGCTCTAAGACGCTCGAAATCATCAAAAAAATTAAGAGCAGTAAAGGTGACTTCATGTTCCCTTAGAGTGAAAGAAATAGATAAGCGACGAGTACGATGAGTAGCTATCGTAGAATAGAAGTCTGCGACAAAAGTAAGGTCGCAAGAGAGCAAAGAGAAAGTCAAGAAAAGTAAGTAAATCTTCCTGAACAGCAGGCAACTCCTCAATCTTCACAGCACTCTCACACAGGCAAGAGGGAGACTTCTTTAGTTGAGAAGCAGATCCACTGGGAGAAGGAGGACTACCTTTATTTTGAGTAACACGGGATCTTTTGGTCTGACGAGGCATTCTAAGAAAGAAAGTGAGGTAAAAGTGTTTAAAGGTTGATAAAATTAGTTTAGAAGGTAGTAGGCAAATGTATTTGAGGGTAGGAAGTGTTCAGAAAATTTTATGGTTTGAAAAAAATGAGGAAATGAGATTTATATAAGGAATCTATACACCTAGCTAACCCCTTTCGGAGGGGGTTGGAAAGGTACCCGCGAGTGTGTAACACAGCCTCAATGAACCCCCAACAAAAGATCAACGAAACCTCAACGAGCACCCTAAAAGTGAGGAGAGAGAAAAACCTCAAAAAATTTAGAAAAAATCACAGAAAAAATTATTTGAAGCATATTAAAAAGGAAAAATAAAAACATTTAGAGAAAAATGCAAAACACAAAATAAACACATAGAAAATGCTACAAATAGAAAAAAAAAAAAAAAAAAACAACAACAACAACTCACGTCAAACTAACTCACACTTGAAATTAGTGTGATCAAACTGCATTCCTCTATTTGAAAATAAGTGATGAGGGACAACAGGGGCAAAATGTAATCTCTGATTCATATGAGCACGAGTATAAATCACTCGAGAGTTTTTAGTTTTAGAAATTCTTGAATGCATACATGCAACTAGGAGGCCTTTTAGAAAGTTGTCCTTTCTTCACTATATCGTCTGTATATAATACACCCAGAAATAAAATGCTCAGACGAACTACAGTAGGTATATCCTAAGAAGTCAGAATGAGAAGAGCGAAGGAGAGATCTCCTAGCAATAGTTCGAACATATCTTGGACACTGGTTAGCATGATGGCCAACAGTACCACAAGAATGACAAGAACAAGTCGAAGAACGAGAAGAACTAGGTTTTTGCCTCCAAGGAGTAACATGAGGAGGAGAGGGAGTGGTAGAAGTGCTACATTGAGTCTCATACGAGAATGAGAATTCTATCTCTCACAGTGAGGTTTGATATGTCCACGCTCAGAACAGTGGTGACAAGAGATGAAGCATGTAAGTAGTGACAATAGACCGTCACCAGCACGATGAGAAGAACCAGGGGCTGAGATGTTCACCTTGTTAGAAGAGATTGGCTAAAATGACACCTGTGACTTACCTTTTATAACAACTTTACCTTTACCTTTGGCAACAACAGTCTTGTGAAGAGGGTTTTCTACAAAAAGTCTGATGAAGAAAGAAGTAATAGTAGAAGCAAGAGCAGCAGTGGAAGCAGCAACAATAGAAGTTGTAGACTTAACAAAGAGAGAAACAGAAGCAGAAGAAACAATAGAAGGAGAAGAAGTTGCACAACCATCATTAGTAAAACCAAGCCTGTGTTTGTCACCGGGCTCCTTGATGCCAATAATGATCTCATCAAGCTTTTGAGTACCTATTAGAATTTTTTTAACAGTGCCTCTGGAGTATTCCAACTCCTTCTCAAGGTCAGACTCCTTAGCACTCAAAATAGTGAGTAGGTCATCCTTTTCTTTAATGGATGTCATAAGAAATCCGACAGAACTGCCAAGATTTTTAACTTTATCCTAAATTGCTAACAGCTCTTCATCCTTTTCAGATAAGCATAAGCAAGATATGCATGTTTTATTTCCAATATGTCAACTTTCTTTCCTATAAGTGAGAGTTTTTCAATATCATCTTCAGACAGATCCGGATTATCTGTTTGCTGATTTCTTGCATCCCAAAGTCTCTTCAAAGTTTGATATTCCTCATTCTTGATTTGTTAGACTCTACCTTAATAACCATGTCGTTGAGCCTTTTTGGCCTAATCTCACATTTCTTATAAAGGTCATCTCTATCCTGGATGTGAGTGGATTGATCATTATCAAAATAAGCTTTGAGAGCGTTCAATTCTTTTTCTTTATCCTCAAGACTGTTCAAAGCCTTCTTTTGAGCTTTCTCGATTTTAATGTACTCCCTAAGCAACTCATTGTAAGTATCTAGAAGCTCATCGTCATCGAGGAATTTGGAAGATAGAGAGGTCATAGTGAGAGGATTATCTTTAGTCGCTATAAAGGTTATAAAGTTACTTTGATCTTCTTCCGAACTACAACTACTATTCAAAATAGTAACCTATGCTATCATGGCCTTCTTGCTAGATTCTCGTCCCTTTAAGCAACACTAAGTAGCAATGTGTTTGAATTTTTCACACTCGTAACATCTAACTTGTTTAGTCTGACTCCTAGACTTAGGTCTATCTTTATCGTTTCTGAGTTTTTAACTCTAACTTTGGAATTTCTTTAACTAGAACTTTCCCGTTTAGATTTACTAAAAGCATTCCTTTTACTCCTGAAGAATTTTTTAAATGTTTTGCTAACAAAACAAATTCTTCTCCATCCAAGTTAGATGAGTCATCACTATCAATAATGGCTTTACTTTTTTCTTTGTAAGTATTGGTGATCTTTAGAGCAAAACTCTTCCCTTTATCAATAGAAGTTATTTTGGGAAGAAGTTGGTGAATTTCAAAAGCTTGGAGATCACAAACAATTTCATTGACTTTAAGGGGGTTCTCCTTTGAATGCTATCTCTATAACAATAACATTTTCTCAAAAATGCTGAGGCAAACTACACAGAATCTTCTTTTCTTGAAGTTCTTCATCAATAATACGCCTTAAGTTGTAAGAAGTACTGATGATGTCGAAAAAGCAGCCGTAAAAGTTATCAAAAGTCTCATCTTCCTTCATTTGAATAAGTTCATAATCTCTCTTCAGTCTCATAAGCTTCGATTTCTTAACAGCAAAGGTACCCCCATGCATTATTTTCAAAATATCACAAGCTTTCTTGGAAGTAGTGTAAGCAAAAATTCTTCGATACTCTTTAGGGGTGACAGCTCGTGTAAGTGCATACAGTCCTTTACTATTCTAGTCGCACTCGCGACTTTCACCTTTAGTCCATTTAATGGGCTTGGAAACAACCGTTCCATCATCTTCAAGAGTTTTTGTAGGAAGCAACCAGCCATTCTCCACTTGATACCAGACACGATCTCCCATAACCTAGAAGAAAACCTGCATTTGAAAATTCTAATAGGCAAAATTATGCCCCAGTTGGAAGTGGAGTTCTACCTATGTTTCCTCCTTCACCAGAATTCATACTGGTAAAAAGTGAGTGTGGAAAGTATGCCCAACTAGGGTGTATGGCTCTGATACCAATTGAGAGAAGTCCCAACTTGGTGAACAATCAAATCTAGGTAATAAGGACACTTAAGGACTCGCCCCTCTTGTACAACCAGCGGAAAGCAAATAACAATTAACACGAAATTACAGAATAAACAACTAAAACAGATATCAAACAATAATGATAAAAGAAATAAATGCTTTTCAATCTTTTTATATATTATATATGTTGTTACATATACTGTGTATACTTAGATTGTACTAACTCATATAACAAATCAAGCGAACACAATAATATAACGTGATAAACCCACTTAGGCTTCAATCCTAACTAGTAACATCCACGAGTTACTTAAGGTAAACATTGAGCAGCCAAATTCACTAAAAGTAATAAATAGTTAAACATACTTGACCTCTATCAATCAGGGACCATTTGTCTTAACTGCCTAGGCTGCTATCACCAACTATCTCCATAGCTACATTAATCCTAACTAGATTCAACTTACCTCTAGAGTCACACCACCATGTAGTGATGCTAATATCTAAAATTAGTATGCATGTACAACAATATATGCAATGTACAAAAAATATTTTTAGGATAAAATACCTCGTATTAACAATACAAAAAAAAATACTCGACGTATGTTGATATCGAAACTTCACTTCGTAATAACAATACAGAAATATACTCAATATATTGTTATTATGAAAATTTCGTTTAATAAATTATTTTTAACAAACTCCACCACCACCGCATATCTCAATACAAAAATAACACTCGATGTATTAAGAATACGAAATCTCATTTTGAAATTAATTTATAAAAATCTCCAAATGAATAACCACCTCTGAGTCACTAATACGGAACATTACTCAACGTATTAGTGATACAAAAAAAATATACTTTTGATAAAAAATATTTTATGCAAATTAAGTTTTATGCAACATCACAAAATTGCTCAAAAGAGTATGAGAAAGAGAGATTAAAGAAGTGTAAAAGGTGTAATAAATAAGAGAAGATGGGCCATTTATAGTTGATTTTTTAACTTCTAAGACCATTGCTGACCCTTCATCGACCCCTCGCCATGCACCCCAGGCTTCACTGACCACCTCAGCGAACCCCCTGCAACATATTAGTGAGGTCCAACGAGTCACAGTTCTACCTTGTACACCCTAGCGGATCCTTTGTCGACCACCTCGAAGAGACCTCTAAGAGACCCTGGCTAGCCAATCAAAATAAATTTTTTCAAGGCAAAACTTCACCAAATAAAATGCCATATATAACCAACTCAAGGAAACACGTACAAGTAAAACCATAATTTAACATGTAATAAATATACTCTCAACCATCCCGTAATATGTATATCATATAAACATACATTAGTGTTAAGTGCTACATGAGTTTGCGATACTTATTACAAACAAAGTACCGTACAAAGAGATAGACAAAAATACTAAGTAAAATAAACAGATTCCATGTTTTGCACATGGGGACTCCAAAAAAGACATAATAGGACTCACAGGAATTACACATTTCATTCAAGATTAACAGTTAAACTAAACACATTAATCGCCTGAATCATTTTTATTACTACTCATATTACTGCCAACCAAACACGACCTTAGTATACTGTTCTCTCATAACACCTTGTAAACCCACAATATTATGTTAAAGGGTGAAGATTTAATTGCATAGCATAATTCTTTTATTCATGAAGTTTTATTTTTAACCCTCTTGCTAATGTACGTGTTTTTTTATAATGTAAAAAACATATTTTTTCAAAATATTTATAGTGTAAAAAATGTTTTTTCAAAATTAAAATGAAACTAATTAAATTAGTTATATATGATTATGATTCTTTTTATCCATCCGTTTAAAAAATAATCGCATATGTTGAATACTTAATTCAAAGCTCACAGAAATCTGAACAATCCTTTAACACGTTTATAGACGTGTTTGAACATAATTCATAAGGCTATAGTGATTTGAACATGTGTTCAATGGCTCATAGATATATAATTTTTTTTTTTAAATAATGTCTTGTAGATTATTAGAAATAACATTAGAATCGTCCCATACACTAGAAAACATTTTAGGGAAAACAACATAATTAGCACTCCTTAAACTTGTAATAACAAAACTAGCACCCCTTGTATTTAAACTTATATTTTCACAATTTAAAAAAATAATTAATATATCATTTTTCTTTGAACACCCATTCAATTAGAATTGAACGATGACAATTTAGATCCTTTCGATATTTTACGTTCTAATTGAATGTTCAATATTATTAGGGGTGCTAGTTTTGTTATTATAAGTTTTAGGGGTGTTATTTTTGATAAATTCCTAACATTTTATATGATTTAATAATCATAAAATTTTATTACATTGGTAGAATGAAAAGATAGGATGAAAACTGGTGTCCGATCGCTTAGAATTCCCAATGCTAATTGTTTGAACTAAAAAAAAGAATGGTAACAAATCATAAATTGCCTCTTATAGGTACTAACGATATTAATAATAATTTTTTAATTTCGCAACAAAAGTATTACTTGCCTCTTATAGTTAAACATAAATTGTATTATTGTTGAATAAAATTATCATTAATATAAAATTATTGTTATTGTGACAATATCTTCACCCAAAAGAGTTTTAATTTTTGCTATTAAATAGAGCAATCACACTACCATTAACAAATTGTGTATTACAATTTTTACTAGATTATGTGTAGTATTTATTGCTTAATGATGTATACGACTCACATACTTTGACATATCACAGCGTTACTTGTTAATAGTAGTGCATGTTACTACTCATTTGAATAATTGTACCTTCATTTCTAAAGGCAATTGAGGAAAAAAAAGGAAGATGGAGGGATATCCTTTACCATTATGAATTTGTCATAATATAATACAATGATGATAAAGCATAAGCTACAGGCTAATAAAGCACATGTATCATAATACCTCCTTCTCAAGTTTCAACACAGCCATGAAGGCTTCTTGAGGAACATCAACTTTACCAATTGCCTTCATCCTTTTCTTCCCTTCGGCCTATCAACAAGATGACAAGAATAGAATATAAAGTAATCATCTTCCTTCTCCAAAATTAAGAGACAAATATTAGGATCTGGTACGTAATAGTACTCATATTAATTTTTTGGTACCTAACGTTGCACAAGTTATGATAATAGTGTGTGAAAGAGAGAAGAGAGGAGGCAAGGAAATTTACCAAAAATAGCACCCCTAAAACTTATAGTAATAAAACTAACACCCCAATAATATTGAACGTTCAATATTGAACGTTCAATATTCAATTTGAACGTAAAATATTGAATGTTCAATATTAAACGAGTCTAAATTATCGTCGTTCAATTTTAATTGGATGGATGTTCAAAGAAAAATGACATATTAGTCATTTTTTTAATTGTGAAAATATAAATTTGAATACAAAGGTGCTAGTTTTGTTATTAAAAGTTTTGAGGGGTGTTAATTTTGTTATTCTCTCAATGATTAATATTAAAATGACTAAATTGGCCATGTGTGACCAAATGGGTAACTTTTTGAAAATTTGGGTACTTAGTATATACCAAAAGAATCATATGGGTACTTACTAGTACCGGACCGCAAATATTAGCATCAAGGAAATACTACTATTAATTGAAGCAGTCTTTTATATAGCTTTTAAACTTGCATCTGTAACTGTTTGTAATCTACATAAGGAAGAACTGTAACTTATAAAGTAGCTTTTTTTAAATAATTGCAACGTGAGAATTCCAACTCCTATGGCCTATCCTTGTTAATTTTGATAGTGCTGTTCACCAAGGCATTAGTAATGGAACGTGCCTCTATACTAATGCTTGTAGACATAGCGAAGAGAATCTAAATTAGTTATTTCCATTTGGGTACATGAAAGGATCCTAAATTATTGTTCCATGACAATGATAACAAAGTTATTAAGAAGACAATTTCTCATCAAACGTTTCTTTGGAAGATCTAGTGAAAGTGAGAATGCAAAATAAATTCAAACATGTATTCAGAAAATAAAGCACCTGCTTTTTAAGCAATTTCTTTTTTCTTGAAATATCTCCACCTACAAGAGTAAGAGGAATAGGATATCAGAAATACCAAAAACAAAAATTCATAATAGCAACATGAAAAGAAGAGGCTATTTAAGTATATATTATACCATAGCTTGAATATGCCTACTATACATTTTCAAGGAAGTAACTGTTCGGCAAGATCCTTCCAATTTGAGAGCTTTTATGATAATTACGTAATTTAGAAAGGGATGCCTATGTCTTACCATAGCATTTGGCTAAAACATCTTTCCTAATTGCTGATAAAGCTTCGCTAGCAATCACTTTAGCACCTATGCATGCCTGTCATGAATGTGTTATATATTTGTACAAATACAGCCAAAATAGTATAGCTTAATAAGGCATGATAAAGTAGCGAATGTAGCTCTAGATTAACCTAATACTCTTCACTTATCTAGTAAAAGAGAAAGAAATCTTACTTGAATGGGTACTTTGAACATTTGTCGTGGTATAAGCTCTTTCAGCTTCTGTGTCAAAGCTCTTCCAACAGCATATGACTGAAAGAACAACAGAGGGGTTTTCATTTATTTTCTCTGCTATAATTATCTAAAAATTTTCCTCAAAAAATTATTTAGGATTTAAACATCATGAACTTCGAACACCTCTGGTGAGTGAAAGGCAGAAATAATGATTTCTCACAATCCTGTATAATATAGTTATTGTTCTGACCAAAAAAAAAAAAAAGTATAACATGGCATTGGCAGATAATCTCTCATTGGGTAATAGCAGGAATAATTTACGAGAGCTCTACACAAAATAAAACATATACCTCTCAAACATCGACGAGATGATATCATCCCTGTCAAATAAATGATCATTCCACACCGCAAATTGTTGCTTCCACCGTCAACTTTTTACATATTAACAACTTACCCTATATTAATTACCCTAAAGAGCATTGAGTTGTAAGACTTAAACTGTCAATTTACATAAAATTGCTGAGGAAATAACAATTTGTGGTTGTCAAAATCAGTAGATCATTTTCCCAAAAGATGTTTAATGCATGGAAGCCAAATTCTTGTTTTTCCGATTTAGAAGTTTCTAGTTTATCTTAATCTTTTACCGGCCCACCAAAATACTATCTCAATATATTTGGTAAGAGTTCAACCACAACTAAAAACATAAAAATTACAAAGCAAATAGAGTTTTGGATTACCTTGTCCTTGTGAACAATTGTTGCCAATGGTTCCACAGGATCGCCATTAATCAGAATGTCAAGTCTTATCAAATCACTTTCTTTGTACCTGCCAGTATAGTACAATTTTTTTCCAATTAATATTCTTTTCCTAGTAAATAAGTGAATTAGGATGCAAAATGTACCATGTAAAGCAACAGTGAAAGGTTTAATTATAGGCCAGTAGGTGAATTTTGTCTAAAAAGATGGAAGCATCCCGTTTCTCTATGTTACAAACTTTTCTCTCATTGTATAGAGAAAAGTAACATAAATTGAGGAACAACTTTTATTAAAAAATTTCTGTTGTATCTCATTGAAAATATATGTACATATTGACTGTATATATATAACAACCCTAGTAATAGAAAAGGAAACTAACCAAACTATCAAATCCCATGATTTATGGAATATTCGAACATAATAGAAAACTAATCCTAATCAAAATCAAATCAGGGATACAAGCTGTCACAAAATCTTCTATAAAGCTAGTCGTACATTAATCATGTTATCCCACACTCCCCTTAAACTAGTCAATAGATGTTTTTTATTCCCAACTTGGATACTCTAAAACATTGAGCTACTTAACCCTTTGGTAAGTACATCCGCAAGTTGGCCATGTGTAGACACGGGTACAAATCAACCAGCTCTCCAATTTCTCCTTGATGAAATGTCTGTCAATTTCAATGTGCTTCGTTCGATTATGTTGTACCGGGTTGTGAGCTATGCTAATCGCAGACTTATTATCACAATAAAGTCTCAATGGGCCATCCCACTCGATCTTCAAGTCTTTTAAGATGATTTTCAACCAAAGTAGTTCACACATACCTTGAGCCATTGCTCAGAATTCTGCCTCTTCACTAAACCGTGCTACCACATATTGTTTCTTGCTCCTCCACATCATGTGGTATCGCCAAGAAAGGTGCAATATCCTGTGGATGACCTCCTGTCAACCATTACTCCAACATAATCAGCATTCGTATATGCCTCAAGCATCAAACCTCCGTTCTTTTGAACGGAATACCCTTTCTTGGTGTCCCTTTGAGATAATGTAATTCTCGATGAGTTGTTTGCAGATGAACTTTGTATTATGCATGAACTGGCTAATCACACTCACTGTGTATGATATCTCCGGTCGTGTGTGAGACAGATAAAGGAGTTTTCCTACCAGGCGTTGATACATTTCCTTATCTACTGCAACATCATCCTTTGCCATTTAAACTCTAAGATTTGGGTCTATTGGAGTACTTGTTGGTTTGCATGCTGTCTTGCTTGTTTCTTTAAGGAGATCCGTAACATACTTTTGTTGAGAGATAAAAATGCCCTGCTTAGAGTGAGCCACTATTATGAACTAACAAAATTATGATGAAATGTGAATAAACTGTTAGTTATAGGAAATTTGAGTTTCTATTGCAAAACAATAACCAGAAATACAAGCTATTCGAGAGGCTTGTGACTCTCCCAAAGAAAACAGTCTCACAATATTTTTCTGACCAAACCAAGTTTCCTCTTTCTACTTATACCCATTATCTAACAGAATCCTACGTGGACAAACACCTCTCACTACTTGTAACAAACTTACTGTCCAAATTGAAATAACAGACTCCACTCAAACAAACATTAAAATAGAAATAATACTGAAAATAGAAATAATATCAGAGAATGGAAATTAACACATATCTGGAAAGATTGTTTTGCTCCTATTTTCTACGCACATACGTAAAACGTATTGAAGGTCTAACATTACCCCCCTCCCAAACTCTCACCTTGTCCTCAAGGTAAAAAGTGGGAAATTGCTCCCTTATGGTATAGAAATCTTCCCAAGTAGCTTCAAACTCTGGAAGGTCCTTTCATTTAATTAACACCTCCACTGCATTGGTTTGTTCGGAAGGTTTGGGACGCAATCCCATCACCTTTTCTGGTTCCACCACTAACTCCAATTCTGGGGTGAGTTGTGTAGGTAACACCTGAGAAGAATAAACCTGCCCCTAGCCTTGCGCAGTTGAGAAATATGAAAAACAGGTTGTATGGAAGCAGTGGGGCGAAGCTCTAACTTGTAAGCCACTTAGACAATTCTTTGTAGAACCTTAAAGGGCCCATAGAAGCGAGCAACTAGTTTCTCATATTTGCGTTTAGCCAATGATTGCTGTTTATAAGGTCTGAGTTTGAGAAACACCAAGTCTCCTATTTCAAAATTCCCAGGTTGTCGTTTGGAATCAGCATATGTTTTCATCTTCTGTTGGGCACGAATTAAATGCATTTTCAGGTCATCTAATATGGCATCCTTATCCTGTAACAGCAATTCAACTTCCGATACACTCGTAGAATGCCCAGTATATCTGATCAAATGTGGGGGATCTCTGCCATACACTATCTTGAACGATGTGACACCTGTAGAGCTGTGATAAGAAGTATTATACCAGTATTCTGCCCATGGTAACCACTTAGCCTAGGTGCGAGGTTGTTCAAAAGCAAAACACTGTAAATAGGTTTCCAAACACCTATTAACCACCTTTGATTAACCATCACTCTGGGGATGGTAAGCAGTACTGCGCTTAAGAATTGTGTCCTGAAGCTTAAATAATTCCTTCCAAAACTGACTCAAGAAAATTCTATCCCTATCAGTGATGAAGGAGTGAGGAAACCCATGGAGCTTAGCCACCTCTCTCATATAGATGGAGGCTACACTAGAGGCTGTGTAGGGGTGCTTAAGTCCTATAAAATGGGCATATTTGCTGAGCTTATCCACCACTACCAATATAGAATCGAAGCCCTCCGACCTAGGTAGGCCCTTCAATAAAATCTATTGTCACATCCTCCCCAATCTTGTCAGGAACTAGAATGGGTTGCAAAAGACCCAAAGGAGAGGTTGCTTGGTATTTGTTTTGCTGACACACTCCACATTCTTGCACAAACTTCACCACGTCTTTGTGCATTCCTTCCCAGAACAATTCTGAGGCCAATCTCTTGTAAGTTTTTGTTTCTCCTGAATGTCCCCCCATAGGTGTGGCGTGAAACTCTCTCAAAATTTCATTCAAAAACTTAGAAGTCCTCAGCAATACCAATCTGCATTTGTAAAACAAGGTATCATTGCTTACCTGAAATCCAGCAAGAGAAGGTAATCCGGAGATGATGTGCTCTTTAAGTTGTTGTAATGATTCATTTTGTGCTATTTCCTCTTGTAAATCCGGCTAGTGATGCCATTGTGGGGTATAAATCTCAGCACATTCCACGATATCAAGCACCCTAGACAAAGCATCTGCTACTTTATTACTTGCACCTGTTCTGTACTGGATATCAAAACTGAAGCCCATAAGTTTGGTCACCCATTTTTGGTACTCTGTATTAATGATCCTTTGCTCCAACAAAAACTTGAGACTTTGTTGGTCAATGCGCACAATGAAATGCCTTCCTAACAAATATGGTTTCCACCGGATTACTGCAAAAACGATAGCCATCAATTCTTTCTCGTAGATAGATTTCAGTCGAGCCCTAGGACCCAATGAATGGCTGTAGTATGCTATTGGTCTCCCTTCTTGTAACAACACAGCTCCCAACCCATAGCTAGAGGCATCAGTCTCCACTATAAAAGGCTTGGAAAAATCTGGCATGGCTAAAACTGGAACCTCCATCATAGTTGCCTTAAGTGCTTCAAAAGCTTCTGTGGCTCTAGAATCCCAATGGAAATTATCCTTCTTAAGCTGCTCAGTTAAAGGCCAAGCTTTTTGGGCATACCCTGATACAAATTTCTTGTAATAACCTGTGAGACCTAAGAAACCCCTGAGTTCTTTTAGGTTCTTGGGCAGTGGCCAATTTTGCATAGACTGAATTTTGCTAGGGTCTGCAACTACTCCTTCACCTGAGATAATGTGACCCAGATAGGCCACCTGTCGTTTGCCAAACTCACATTTTTTTCTGTTAGCATACAACTAATGTTGACTTAATAACTCGAGCACTAACTCCAAATGTCGTTGGTGCGTGGTCTCATCAAAGCTATAAATTAAAATGTCATCAAAGAAAACTAACACAAATTTTCATAAATAAGGTATGAATACCTCATTCATGAGAGATTGGAATGTAGCTGGAGCGTTTGTGAGTCCGAATGGCATTATTAAGAATTCATAATGACCATCATGGGTTCGAAAAGCAATCTTGGGTACATCTTCATCCCTGACTCTAATCTGATGGTATCCAGACTTCAAATCCAATTTAGAAAATACTCGGGCATTATGCAGTTCATCCAACAGCTCTTCTATCACCGAAATGGGATATTTGTCAAGAACAGTGGCCTTGTTTAAAGCTCTATAATCAACACAGAATCCAATTTAGAAAATACTCGGGCATTATGCAGTTCATCCAACAGCTCTTCTATCACCGGAATGGGATATTTGTCAAGAACACTGGTACAAATGATTCCTGCCCTCAGCATATCCTTAATGAACTTTTCAATTTCATCCTTCTGAATATGAGGGTAACGGTATGGCCTTACACTTACTAGTGTAGTATCTTCTTTAAGGATGATAGAATGTTGTTTTTGCCGAAAGGGAGGTAAACTTCTGGCATTTCAAAAACTGTACTGTACTTTTGTAACAAGGGCTCAAGCATTTTTAGTTCATCTCCCAATTTCCTCTGGTCAGCGTCCAAATGGTTCATCTCTATCAACACCCCGGTACCTTCTTGCCACATTACTTTAATCATCGATTTCAGGAAACCATAGTCCTTTGGAGCGAAGGATCACCTCGGAAAGTTACTACCTGACTTCCCATTGTAAATTTTATTGTTTGCAACTTCCAATTTACTTGTGTGGTACCCAGAGTTTCCAGCCACTGTATGCCCAGAATAACGTCAAAACTGCCCAATTCCGAAGGTAGGAAATCTTCCAAAATAGGGTTACTCTGTAGTTGAAGGTTGACCCACTTGCAAATGCCCTTTCCTTTAATTGTTCCACCAGCACCCAATATAACCCCATAACTACCAGTCCCTGTTACCGGAATTTTAAGTTGATTCACCAAAGATAAAATAACTCTGACTGTATTCAATTTTGCAGCTGGGACAAATATTTCCTGATAATCAATCCCATAAATTTGAATAACATTTTGCTACAAATCTTGCTTTGTAGTGCTCATCTGATCCATCAAACTTGTATTTTATTATGAATACCCATTTGCAACCAACCGAAGCTTTGTCTCTTGAAATTTTAACATCTCAAGTTTCATTCTTTTTCAAAGCTCTCATTTCTTCTTCCACAGCCAACTTCCACAAAGGATTTCCCATGGCTTCTTTTATAGTTCTTGAAACTTCTACTGCAGACAAATTTGTTGCCAAGGTTTGCACTAAAAAACACAAGTGACTATAGGCAACAAACTTTGGTAGGCTGAATAATACTTATGATCTTCTAACTTTTATTCAATTTATACTTTGGTTTCCTAACTATTTTTTCTTAACATTTAGTCCCCTAACTTTTTAAATTTGAAAATATTAGTTCAACAACTAATTTTCTGTGGAATTTAATACCTGATTTTTTTTTCCTTTTTTTAACAAATGAATAATTAAAAAAAATCCTAAAACTATCGAACTACCCCAAACCTCTTTTTTAGTTAAAAAGAGGAAAGAAAAAAAAGAGAATAAAATTAGAAGTTAAATTTCACATTAAATTAACAGTTAGACTAAATGTTAAGAAAAAATAGTTAGGGAACCAAAGTGTAGAATGAGTAAAAATTAGGAGATCAAAGTGTAGAATGAATAAAAATTAGGAGACTATAGGTATTGTTTAGCCAACTTTGATACAGGGTGTTAAGTACAAGTCCTTACACCTTTTTTGAGAACTATAGGAACATCAAGATCAATAATATCATGAAAAAGCGAGGATTAATTACCTCTCTCTGGTTCAGTTTCATGGTCTTGTTGAAAGTTCATTGGATGTTTTCTTTGAGGATTCTTTGTCTCGAATATCTGGAGATTGAAGTTGTGAATCTCCCCCTGTCTTTGAACTGTTGTGACTTGGAATTTTTTCAACGTGTGGTGATGAGATTGTGGTTGGTTGTGGATTTTGATTTTGAGGTTCAAGAATGTGAGGTTAGAGGTAGAGATGAAGGCTCAGGCTCAAGCTCAAGTTCAAGAGGATGCTGAAGTGATGTAAAAGGAGAAAATTCAGGTCCAAAAGACCAAACATGACCATCACTTGAATTCTCCCCCTAAGGGAGATTTAAAAAAAAAAATGATTGATCCTCAGAAAATGTAACGTCCGTGGAGACGTAATATTTTCGTGTCTCATGTTAATAACACTTGTACCCTTTTTTGTGTTTGTGAGTATCCTACGAATACACACAGGATTTAGGATCAAGTTTACTTCTCTCATGGTTGTAAATGTGAATAAAAGCAATACATCCAAACACTTTTAATAGAATAGAGGTGAAATATTTTATTTGTAGGTAGGGTTTTAGGAAGTCATTTAAAAGAGTTTCATAATTGAGTACTTTGGTAGAAATTCTATTTATCAGGTAGCAAGCAGTTAGGACAGCATCCCCCAAAGGTATTTTGGAACATTGTTTGTAAACATGAGTGCTCTAGCAACTTCTAACAATCAATTTTTTCTTTTAACTATACCATTTTGTTGTATGATTATAAAACACGAGCTTTGATGAAGAATGCCATTTGTGAAAGAAAGTTACCAAGGATAGAATTATAATATTCATTTCCATTGTCTGTCCTATGAATCTTTATGGTGGCATTATATTGGTTTTTTACCATATAAACAAAATTTTTGAAACTGTGCTCGGTTTCAGACTTTTCTTTCATGATATATATCCACCAAACTTTGGTGTGATCATCAATGAAAGTGACAAACCACCTTTTATCAAACAAATGTTGTACTCGAGGCTAATTTGCATTGTTGCTGCGAGTAGAGACTAAAGCAAATCCTTCAACAACAGGGGACAGTTGATTGGGGCCTACCATAACTCGCTTCCTGCTGGCTTCTCGTCTAACTTCAGCAAACACTTCGGCAATAGAAGACGGTGGTTTGATTCCTAATTTCCTACAAACCTGCCATGAACTTCATCTAACTCTGAATTCAATCCAGCCAAAAAATCATAAATCCTCTCCTTTTCAACTTGTTTCTTATACTTTCCAGCATCAATAGAACATGACCAATCAATATTAATAATGAGATTAATTTCTTGCCATAACCGAGTTAAAGTAGCAAAATATTGAGTCACTTCTTGTTCTCCATGTTTTAACTCTTTTCCTCTATTTCTAAGATCAAACAATTGAGCTGAGTTTTCAAGATCTAAAAAGGCCAAATTAAGAGAATCCCATATTTGTGTGGCTGTAGAATAATATAAATATGATTCCTTGATATCCTCCTTCATCGAATTTACAAGCCAAGCCATCACCATAAAATTTTGAGCATCACATGTTGAATATTGTGGATCTTCGGCTACTGGTTTTACCAACGAAACCCTGATTACCATCATAGAGCAAGACCATTGCAAGAAATTGTGGCTGTTTAATTTAATGGTAGTGATTTGCAACAGGTGAACTTGTAGGAATAGATTGAAAAGTTCCAAAAGAAACCTCATAACCATCCCGGCGCTCACCTGTTAAAGTTGTTTTATACATTTTTTCAACCCAACTGATTTAAAAGCTTACCATGAAACCAGTTGGGAAAAAAATTATAATAAAAAAATTGCAAAAAGAAAAAGAAAGGAAGAGACAACTTATTATTTTTCCTTAACTTTAAGAATTACAATCTAACATTTTTTATAGACAAAATGCTATTCGTAAACATTTATTCTATGAGCTAAAAACAAGGAAATATTTACTGTTTACAATTGTCCATACAGCTGGACAGTTTATGGAAATAAAGAAAATATTTGCTGTTTATAGCTAGTCTATACAGCTGGACAGTTTATGGAAATAAATACAAATGTTTATATCTAAAACAACCAACTAATGCAACTAATCAGATATTCTAATATTTAATATTCGATATCTTCTATAGTAAAGTTATATTTGTGGGTATTGCTACATTACTTCGTCCTATTTTAATTACTACTAAACACTTGGTGTGTGTGCATTACAAAGACTTCTAAAGTGTGCGATTGAGTGAGAAGACTGGTCAAGTGCGGGACTTGGCAACCGTTGCATTGTTTTTCTTTACTAGAAAGAACAAAACGAGGCGAACACCTCACTACCTCACGAGCCAAAATTCCTAGAATTGACTCTAGTAATGCATATTATTTATTTACCTCTTACCATATGTTGATAATATTAAAGTTAGAGTAACAAATGGATCTCTCTCATCTATTGCAGAAAAATGGAGCATTCAAATTTCTAACTCTATTGTCCTCAAATTAGTACTTCATGTCCCAAACTTATCTTGTAATTTGATATCCATTAGTCAATTAACTAAAGACTCATACTACTTTGCCAAGTTTGTCCCATCTTATTGTATTTTTCAAGATCTACTATCGGAGAAAACGATTTACAATGCTAAAGAATGTGAAGGGTTCTACTAATTTGATGACGCTAATGTGACTAAATGTTGTCAAATTAAAATTTGTGATTTTGCATCTCTTTTTGAGGATATTAAAATTCTGTTATGGGATTATAAAATTGGTCATCCCAATTTTCAATATTTGAAACAATTGTTGCCATCTATTTTCTCAAAATAAAGCAATCAATTGTCAGTGTGAAATTTGCAAATTTGCAAAACATCAGCGTGCTTCTTTTCCAAATGTTCAATACAAACCTTCCAAACCTTTTACTCTAATCCATGGTGATTTATGGAGATCTTTTCGTTTCCCTAACCATACCCATACCAAGTGGTTTATCACATTTATTGATGAATATATTCGTTTTTGTTAGGTGTATTTGCTCAAAGAAAAAGGTGAGGTTTGTGATGTTTTCATAAATTTGCATTTAATGGCTCAAATCCAATTCCAAACAACACAAATTCAAATTATGCAAACAAGAACATGAGAGCTTTACACTTGAGGAACCAAAAAAGTCAAAACCAGTGGTAGATCCATGAGTCTACCTCAATACTAGGTAATACCAAGTCACCTAAATCTTCTAAGTTACCTATTGCACTTAAAAAACCAACTCGATTTTGTACTCTTTATCCCATCTCTAGATTTGTCTCATATAATATTGTCTCCTAGATTTCATGCTTTCATCACTAACCTTAATAAAACAGAGATTCCATGAAATATTCATGAGGCATTAACAATTCCATAATGGAGAGAAGTTATTATGAAAGAAATAAAGGCACTAGAAAAAAAAAAACTTGAGATGTGACAGAGCTACCAAGAAAAAAGGTATCAGTTGGTTGTAAGTGAATTTTTATGATAAAGGACAAAAATGATAGGACAATAGAAAGAGGCTCGACTGGTTGCAAAAGGATATTCACAAACCTATGGAATTGATTACACTAAAATTATTATTTTTCATTGAAAAATAATACACATATATATACAAAGCTAGGACACTATTCTAGGAAACTATATAATTAGGATTCTTATAATTAAGCTAATAAATCAACTATGTATAATTAATATACAACTAACACCCCCTCTCAAGTTGGAGCATAGATATTAATCATGCCCAACTTGTTATAGAGATAATCATGCCCAACTTCGTAAAGATGTCCCCTAGTTGTTCTCCAGTCTTCACATAACATGTAAAAATCAAACATGGCTGAATTTTCTTGCGGACAAAATGACAATCAATTTCAATGTGCTTGGTTCGCTCATGAAACACAAAATTAGATGCAATATGAAGAGCAGCTTGGTTATCACCCCACAATTTTGTTGGTACTGAAGTTTTAAGACCTACTTCACTCAAGAGCTTATATATCCACATTATCTCACACACAGACTGTGCCATAGTCCTATATTCTGACTCTGCACTCAATCGTGACACAACATTCTGCTTCTTACTCTTCCATAAGACCAAATTTCCTCCAACGAAAATACAATAACCTGATGTGGATCTTCTATCTACTTTGGAACCTGTCCGATCTACATCTGAAAAACATTCATTATGAGTGTGCCCATGATTTGCATACAAGATACCACATCCGGGTGCTCCTTTCAAGTAAACACTAAATTTGCTCTAACACTGCCCAATGATGAACTGTTGGAGATGACATAAACTGATTGACAACACTGACCAAATATGCAATATTTGGACGAGTCACGGTAAGGTAGTTCAGCTTTTCAACCAACCTTCCATATCTCTCAGGATCTTCAAATAGTTCCCCATCTCTTGTAAGGTGCATGTTTAGAGTCATTGGAACACTACAAGGCTTTGCTCCCAATTTTTTAGTCTCAGTTAATAAGTCAATGATATTATTTTCTCTGAGATAGAAAGATATTTTTTTACTCCTTGTGACTTCAATACCCAAGAAATACTATAGCATCTCCAAGTCCTTCATGTGAAACTGAATATGAAGGAAAGACTTTAAGAGATGAAATTCCCGTAGTATTAGTTTCAAACTTCCAGTAATAACAATACCATTCACATACACAACTAAAATAATGACACTATCTTTTGATTGTTTGTAGAACACATAATGGTTAGACTTGCTTTTTATCATACCAAACTTTTCAACCTAACTAAATTTTCCAAACTAAGCATGAGGACTCTGTTTCAAACTATACAGAGATTTTTGAAAACAACAAACTCGCCCAAACTCTTCCTGAGCAACAAAACCAGGAGGTTGCTCCATATATACCTCCTCCTAAAGATCACCATAAAGAAAAGCATTTTTGATATCTAGTTGATGCAAAGGCCAATAATGAGTAGCTGCCACAAAAATAAACCAAACAGAGATCAATTTGGCAACAAGAGAAAAAATGTCAGAATAGTCCACTCCATAAGTTTGAGCACATCCCTTGGCGATAAGACCAGCTTTCAATCAAGCAACTGACCCATCCGAATTTACCTTAATTGTGAACACCCATTTGCATCCAATAGTCTGTTTCCCTAAAGGTAAATCAACCAAGTTCCAAGTACCATTGTCATCTAAAGCATTCATTTCCTCTATCATTGCATGATGCCAACTAAGATGAGTCATGGCTTCGTAAACAATTTTCAGGATAGAGATAAAATCAAGGGATGCAATGAAAGAACAAGAGGAAGACGACAAGCAATTATAAGAAACAAAAGAAGAAATAGGATAAGTACATTGGCATTTACCTTTGCATAATGCAATAAGAAGATCATCGCTCAGGACTGGATCTAATGACGAAGGAGCAGGTGCAAGACATGAATCAGAAGATCTATGTCTAGAGTAGACTTGAATAATATGAGGCTTGACTAGAGCTGGGTCCGAGATAGGTTTGAAGCATATGATAGAATAAACTAACAAATCATCATCCCCTTGACGTGTGGGAGGAGAAGGCAAAAAATAGTGTCTTCCATGAAGGTAACATCAATTGAGACAAAATATTTCTTAAGACTAGAACAATAACATCTATAACCTTTTTGAAAACAAGAATAACCAAGGAAGAAACACTTCAAAGACTTGGGATCTAATTTAGTGACATACGAACGAACATCCCGAACAAAATAAGTGCTATCAAAATATCTTAGGGTCAACAGGAAATAGTGACTTATTGGGAAATAGGATTTTGTAAGAAATCTCATCATAAAGAACAAATGATGCCATGCGATTAATAAGAAAACATGCTATTGAAACTGCATTAGCCCAAAAAGATTTAGGAACATTCATTTAAAATAATAAGGCACATGCGGTTTCAAGAAGATGTATGTTCTTACATTCGGCCACTCCATTTTGAGATAGAGTATCAACACAAGAAGTTTCATGAAGCATGCCATTTTGAACCATATAAGATTAAAATAATGCGGATGTATATTTTTTGGCATTATCACTTCGCAAAGTACGAATGGAAACATTAAATTGAGTTTTAATCTCAGCACAAAATGCACAAAAAAGAGAACTCAAAACGACTTTTCATTAAATATAACCAAGTGACATGAAAATAATCATTCACAAAAGTAACAAAATATTTGAATCCAAGTTTAGACAAAATAGGAGAAGAACCCTAAACATCAGAATGAATTAATTTAAAAGAAACACTAGCACATTTATTGACTCTTGGACTCGAATTAAGACAATGGCGTTTTACAAACTGACAAGACTTGCAATCTAATGAAGACACCTTACTAACTGTGAACAAAGCTTCTTGAACAAAGGAAGAGAGGGATGACCCAACCTACATTGTGCCTCGAAGGGAAATGTTACACCAGAGCAAGGAACAGGTTTAGGTATTGGTGTGTCAAGAATATAGAGACTACCAGACTCAAGTCCTTTACCAATAATCTTCTTCGTCATAAGATCTTAAAATAAGCAATGATCAGAAAAAAATGAGATGTAACAGTTAAGATTGCGAGTAAGCTGACTTACAGAGATCAAATTAAAGGATAAGTTAGGTAAATATAAGACAGACAACAAAGGAAGCAGAGTAAGAGTAATTGTATCAAAACCAAGAACACGAGATGGTAAGCCATCGGCTAAGGTAACAGTAGAAGTGAACGTGTGACTGAAGAGTAGAAAAGAGACTAGAATTAATGTCATATAATTTGTGGCAACATAATCAATGACCCATTTGGAGGATGAAGATAGAAGACACGCATTTGATTTACCTAAATCAACAATAGCAATGATAGAAGGAGATGAAGACTTTAGTGATTCTTGATACTATGAGAACTTGGCAAATTCATCTGCAGAGATTAGAACCAATTTTTCAGAAGTATCATAAGTTGATGCAATATGGGCCGAGTGAGCTTTCTGATTCTTGTACTGAAGCTTTCTACAATCACGTGTCATATATCCTAGTTTGCGACAGTAGTAACACACAATTCCTCCTAAATCCTATGGTCGAGTGTCAAACCCTTGCGAGCCTCCTTTGTTTCCACTCTAATTGGTTGCTTTTCCAGGCTCGTAAATATTATTTTGGCTGATCAAAGCACCACTTAATTGAGCAGGTGGACTGCCTTTTGTACGGAATACTCGACTAAATACTTCTTGTAAAGAAGTTTCGAAACCAAAAAGAACCTGACTCGACAGCCTCAAAGTCATAGGAAAAGTCAGCAAGAAAACTCATGATAGCCATTTGCTCTCGTTAGTGTTGTTGAACCTTCACATCAAGGCTAAAGGGCAGCAACATATTGAGCTCCTCATAAGTATTCTTAAATTCCATAACATAATTCATGAGGGATTGATCTTGTTTGTCTACACAATAAAATGCTTTACACACCTCATACATGCAAAAAAGGTTTCCTTTATCAGAATACAAGAATCCAAATAATCCATCACTCCTTAACAAATTCACAATGATTGATCAAGCTAATTACCTCGCTATCAATAGAATTCTAAATCTGCAGAAATAAGCAAGCATCCTCTCTAAGCCACGTCTTTTTTGAATCATCTTTAGGAGGATCATCAGTCAGACGAGTATCTTTGTCAATACTCCACAAATAAAGTCGAACGGTCTTGCTCCAATCCAAATAATTCAAGTCATTGAGCTTATGGTCCGTGATTTTAGACATCACAAGCACCATATCCATCACAACACCAAATTTCTTCTCAACCATAACTCCTAAAAACAACAAGACAGCAAACAAACAAACAAAACACAACAGGAAAGTGAAAAAAGAGAGGCTCAACCAAAGAAAAAGAAGGCAAAATTAGCCAAAACCCAAAATAGAACTCAAACCTAAAAAATCATAAGACGAGTCCCGAACCTTAGATGAAACAGGGAAACGCCGGCGAGGAAGACGAGGGTGGCTAGACAAGATCACCAGAGGAAACGCATTGTCATGAGCCGACGAATGGGGAAGATGGTAGAACCTCGCGGTGGCTCGTGGGCATCACTTGAGGCTCTTCTGGGCACCGAACTCTAAGGTTTGGCCGATTGGTAGCTGGGCCTCCTTCCTGTAACGACGGTGAGAACAAATGGCCACTCCAAAAGGGTTTCCCAAGTTGGAACCCTAAAATGCAGTAAACCTTAATTTGTATTGACCCAAAACAAACTCTAATTTGAACGAAAAATCCTAATTTTGTAACCCTAATACTCTGAAATTATATTAAATGAACTGGATCTCACTCCCAAAAGCTAGCTCAAAGGAGGAAGGTGCCTAACTACATATAAACATTATAACAGCCAAGCAAATTAGCAATGTGGGACACAAATGCAAATGCAAATGCAAATTCAATACCCACCCTCACGTTCAGCATAGGCCTAGGTCCAATTCCCACATTGCCTGCAAATTAACAACCTTGCTTTGATTCCATGATATCTAAGATCGAAAAAGAATACTTTCACGTATTTTTCATTGAAAAATAATATTCATATATATATACAAAGTTAGAACACTATTTTAGGAAACTATATAACTAGGATCCCTATAATTAAGCTAATAAACCAATATATACAGCTTATATACAGCTAACAAAAACTTTTGTACAATTGGAATTCTCGTCACTAGCAATAAATTTGAATTGTCCTCTTCAACAACTAGACATAAAAAAAATACATTTTTAAATGAAAAATTAGAAGTCTACATGACTATACCACTAGAATTTTGCAAAGGTGAAAATATGTGGTGTAAACTAAAAAAATCATTGTATGGTCTCAAATAATCATTAAAAACATGGTTTGATAAATTTACAAAAGTGATGAGGAAATAAGAATACTAGCAAGGACAATCAGATCTCACAATGTTTATTTGGCACACTGGAGATTGGAAAAAACAATCAGATCTCACAATGTTTATTTCGCACACTGGAGATTGAAAAAAACAATCTTTATAGTATATATCGACGATGTAATTTTGACTGGGAACAACATAGAAGAAATTGAAGTTAAAGATCTTGTACAAATGTGATACTTTTTGCGAAAGGAGGTTGCAAGACCAAATAATGAAATTAGTCTCTCAAAAGAAGTATATTCTCCATCTTTTCACTGAGACCATAATGCTTGGGTTTAAACCAAATGACACTCTTATCGAGGCTGGAAAAAAATCATAAGAGCTGGGATAACCATTGGACAAACATAGGTACCAAAGATTAGTAGAAAAGTTTTAACAGTTAGTGTGGTAAGCCAATACACATATTACCCAAATGAAGCTCATATTGAAGCTATTTAAAATATTCTCAGATATTTAAAAGGGTCACCAAATAGAGCGTTTTTCTTTAAGAAAAAAAAAAAAAAAAACGTAAACAAAGGAATCAAAGCCTTTACTTACGCTACCTGGGCGAGCTCAGTAGAAGGTAGAAGATAGAAGATAGAAGATGTGGTACTAGATATTGTATCTTTATATTTAAAAATTTAGTAACTTGGAGGAATAAAAAACAAAAATCGATTGGCTAGAAGTTGAATTTAGAGCAGTGGCATAAAAAATTTGTAAGGTACTATGGCTAAGGAAACTCTAAAATGAATTTTAAATTACACTAAAGTCTCCAATCAAACTTTACTATGATAACAAGACAACTATCAATATTTCCCTTAATCTAGTTCAACATAATAGAACCAAACATATAAAAGTGGGCAGATACTTCATCAAAGAAAAAGTCGAAGATGAAACTATTTGTATGACCTATGTTCCCAAAAAAGAACAAATAGTACATAGCTTCACCAAAGGACTGGCTCGACAAAACTTCGATGATTTTAAATGTATGTTGGATATGATAAAACATGATCTAACTTGAAGGAGAGTGTTGAAATCCCAAGAAATGATGGATTTGATCTTGTAGCATTATGAAGAGACATGTAACATTATTAGATCATACTAGGAGTTAATGAGGCGATTGTATTAGATTAGTTAGGTGATTTATTTCCTTTTTTCCTTTACTATAAATATTTAATCAAGATTCTTTGTAACATACACAGCAGTAGAACATTCAAAAATTCACTTTTAAATCCATAATTTATCAATACAAAGGTATGTATTTACCCAACAAAAGTATATTCCATGCTAGCATAACCTTTACTTCTAGACTTTAGCTGGTCGAAGAAGTCACCTACCATCTGTAAATAAATAAAAGATAATTATGGTAAATGAATAAAACATAAAACATCTGAAGGAAAGAAGAGAAATATAAACAAAAAATAATAAAACATTAGAATGCATGTACTAGTTAACTAGGTTTTAGAATTCAATTGATTCAGAAATATGAAATAAAGCCAAACAAGAAAAAGAATATACCTCTGCTAGGGGTAATTCATAGGTAATTGATGCACGATTCTCAGTTATAAATTTCATTTCTTTAAACACTCCTCTCCTATCTTGAGCCAATTCCATGATTGAACCAATAAACTCTTTTGGTGTTAATATTTCAATCTATATATCAGCATAAAAAATATTTTTAGTAGAAATATAAAATAGGCAAAGAAAGATCATAGAAGCTAGAAGATTGATGAATCAAATAAGTTGATAGAAAAACAAGAAAATTAAATAAATGCATTCTAATTATCATGCATAATAATAAATATTTATAAAGATAATGTAACCTAAAACCCTAATCCTATTCCTAATAGGACTAATAATACTAATAATATGACAGCTAAACCAACAAGATAACGTATATTTAATATTTAATAATATATTCTGAAATCAACGCTATACTTATGGAAAGGTTGGTAACCAACAAACTCTAACATATATCAAAGTTAAAGATCTGTGTTCAATCCCCAATAACCCCAATAGTAGAGTCAATACATGTGGAAGTGATAAATATATAGAATTATTATTGGCTCTTTTCTAATAGCTTGAATTTTTTGAAGGATTGGTGACCAATAAACTCAAATATTTTTCATTGCAAATAAATAGATATATATACTTCTTATAAGACCTTAAATTAATTTTTTTTTTTGGTAAATATCAAAGATGTCTTATCTTGGATTTATCAAACAATGAAAAGTGTCCAAGTACAAGCACTAACCTTAACAAAAGGCTCTTCAATCGATTTTCTTTTGCCAGGTTCAGGAAGTAGAGATGGATTCGAGCACTCGACCTTTAGGAAAATTGCAATAAAACATAGTGTGACATTGGCATCAAAATAAAAGTATAACATAACTAAAATATATTCTTTTACTTAATCAATCATAAAACAATATTCTTTTTTCCTTTTTGTATCTAGGTATAGGAACACTTCAAAAGAAAGACGGCAAAAGTAGGCTGGCAGCTGGTTTTACAATGTCGAAATTACAAACTTAAACAAAAAATTTACAAGTTTAGGATTGAGAAGAAATTACATTATCACCATTTACACAGTTTACTCTGTACACGACACTTGGAGCGGTAGTTATTAGGCTAAGATTGTACTCCCTCTCAAGCCTCTCCTATGAGAAGAAACACTGTCAACAAGCCAGATACAAAATCCCAAAAAAATTATGAACATTTTGAAACTAATTTGGAAGAAAATTTATAAGTTGACCGATGGCTAAGCATTGAGATAATATGATCACAAATTGGAGTCTGCTGGATGGTATAAATGAGAAGACCTGAACAATTTCCATATGAAGAAGACCTAGGAATCCACATCTAAAGCCAAAACCCATGGCACTTGAGGTCTCTGGCTCGAACTGCAAAATCATACATCAAAACAATATAAAACAATTATTTTGTCAAAATAACTAAACTTTTGTTTTAGTGCCCATGCCACTTGAGGTCTCTGGCGCAAACTGCAAAATCATACATCAAAACAATATAAAACAATTATTTTGTCAAAATAACTAAACTTTTGTTTTAGTGCTGCAACCCTGCAATAATGCCTAAAAGGCCAACATAAACTTGAGCGTATGTGCAACAATAATTGAAAAAAACCTAGGGTAAAAAAAATTGATTTTCCATAATGATACTCTACATATAGGGCTCTAGAAGAATCAAGTAGCCAAAATAAAATACAGCATATTACTTATTGAGTGGTGAAGCGAACCTTCAAGGCAGCATCATTTAGTTGTAGTTTCTCAAGTGCGTCACGTAACTCAGGAAACCTATGAATAAGTGCACAGCACTTAATGATTCAAGAAAATCACAGACCATATAGATCTAACTAGAGTTCTATAACCAAAGCAACATAGTCAAGAGAATAATACTGATCGGCATCAACAGGGAACAAGCCACAGAACACCATTGGAGTGGCTTCCTCGTATCCAGGTAAAGATTTCTCAGCCCTTCTCACGTAATGGGTAATAGTGTCTCCAACCCTTGCATCAGCAACAGATCTTATTGATGCAGAAAGATAGCCCACCTAGAATACAACAAAAGGGAACTAACAATAAGTACCAGTTCTGTTAAGACCACTACTATGTAAATTCTTCCAAGCCATAAAATAATTTTTTTGACTAGCATCTTGCAATTCATGCTGCATAAGAACTAATCAAGAAAATGATCCATAAGTGTAGTTATCTTGAAATTACCTCACCAGCATACAGTTCTTTAACTTGCATTTGATTTGGAGATAAGACTCCAATCTCATCAGCAAAATAGTCCTGCATACTAACAATAATTATTACAAACATGCACAAACAGCAAAAAGCTTGAAGACGAAAATACTATATTTTGGATGTATTCCAATAAACTCTAATAATGATAAAATTATACATTATTGTAAATTTAATATTAAGGAGTGATCTTTGCAAAGCCAAGGTAGGAGTGGAAAACAAAATTACCTTGTCACTAGCCATAAAATTAATTCTGTCGCCTTTTTTTATCTTTCCATCAACAACTCGAAAATATACAATAACTCCCCGATATGGATCATAGTAACTGCAAGATATTCAAATAAATTATTAGAGACCCAAAAAGTCAACGAGGACAATTTTAGTAATAAAAAACCTAGAATAAACATATCAGCTGAATTGATATCTCTATAAATGATATTTGATGAAAAAATGACTTGAAAATAAAAATAGTTCAACAACAATGCAAGAAGGGGAGGAAAGAACGTTCGGAAAACAGATAATTTTTATAGAAGTAATCTAAAGAAGCACTTATCAATATTCTCTCAAGTAAATACAATTCTTTAACCCTTGGATGAGGTCAAAAACATTTGGTATCTAAAGGTAGGAAAACTCTTCTACGTATAATTTTCTTACTCGCTTTCCAACATCATTGCTGCAATGCAACTATAATAACCGAAGGGGGAAAGCCTTGATTGGAAGAAGAATAGACAAGAACAGAAAAGCATGAGTGGAATAAGAATAACAGACTAATCCATAATGAAAATAAATCACAAATAGCTTTGAGACTTGATTTTGATGGAAGAGTTAAATTCAGTACCTATCAAATATTAAAGCCCTAAGTGGCCTTTCAGAAGTATCAGGAGGTGGGGGAATCCTTTCGACAATTGCATTCAGGATTTCCATAATACCTATTCCCTCCTGCATGAGTGCCACGAGAGCCCAGTTTATGATGGTATTGTACTGAAAATGTTTCAACATTCAAGAGCATGATGTTGATGTTTACTATATCTTTGTAGATGATAAAAGACAAACCTTTGCAGAGCACAATATTGCATTGCGACAATCCAAACCAACAATCTAGAGAAAACATTGAGACAAGAAAAGAAACGAGTAATTTATTAGTTTTGTAACCTGTGCATTTCTGTCCATCGCATTAGAACTCGGAGAATTTTATGAATGATGAGAAAGGAGAAATCCCTTCATTTATTTTTTTAAAAAAAGTACACTTAGTCTCTTTGTTATTTACTAGCACACCACCATTCCATTAATTAATTAAAAGCAATGAATAAGTTAAATCATGATCAAATTTTCCAAGAAAAATTACTAAAATGGTGGTTAAAAAAAGTTCCAATATCTTGTTCATATGGTGGAAAAGTAAAAAAAAAAATTGACACATATTACCTTACAGTTAAAATAGTCATGGTGTGCATGTGGAAAAAAAAAATCCATTCCCAAATTGTAACTGATCATTGAACTTATGTGTAACTTCTCAAGGAACTAGAGAACTAGAGGGTACACATTAAACTTATATTTGTGCTCTTTGCCCACCCTCAGAACCAGTCGACACCCAACCAGTACAACCCTAGCCTACTGTCAACCACCAACACTCAGCCAACACAACCCAACCCAACCAACATCGCCAACCCAACCCTAACTTTTTCTGACCACCACCCTATGCCTAGACAGTTGGGTAGAGAAATTTCTGTTCACGAAACTTTCAGGCCAACCAAGCGAAAGTCACAAAAACTTATCTACCCCTACCATCATCACCACACCAAGCCTAACCTTTTCCAACCACCAATTTTTATTTCACTAGCTGATTTTAAGCACTAGATCTAACTGTTAAAAACACCCAACCACGTTTAACCACCCCTACTTTTACGACCCACTCATAGCACCGCCACCAACACAACCCCTAACATTTTCGACCACCATTGTTGTTTCTCAAGTCGAAAAATGCTATCTGTTGCCACTAAAACTTGACAATTTTTTGAAAAATGATAGAAAATCTTTTTCTCTTCATCCACCCACCCAAAATCTTTTGATTCCGCCAACCCTCTTTTTCTAGTAGACAGTTTGTTGTCCATTGTTGGGAAATTTTCAATGAGACTATTTTAAGTTTTTGAAGAAGATTTTAATGGTACTCATTTTCTTCTCCTTGTTGTTAGTGAACACAATTAGCCTTGTCCACAACTTTTTTTGTCGCTTTCTTCCAAATAAGAATTATGGGAAGATTGGATTTACGGGTTACGGCTAAAAAAGACCAGATTTATAGCTGTAACCCCATGTCTATTCTTATTTTCTTAGATAGAAAAATTAGATAGTTATTACCAATTCTAATTTAAGTGTTTTTTTTTTTCTGATTTATTTCATTTATCGTTTTAATTTATTTCATTTAAGAAAAAAGAAAAAGAGAAGATATTCTCCCTATTTCATTCATATTTTTCCCTATTTTTCTATATAGTATCAGAGCATAATCTAAAGCTTGTATTTTGTCATGACAAAATACAGTATGGCCACTAACAAAGAAGCTTTAGATACAATCTCTGAAATGACAAGCAACCAAGGAGTTACCAACAGCAGCTATAGGATTTCTAATTCAAGCAGACATGGTGCTTCAAATGGTTCCATTCTACCTAATATAGGATACAAATTAAATAGGCAAAACTATATCCAATTGTCACATTCGACAATGATGTACGTGAGTGGCCGTGGAAAGATGACTGTCTTATTAGAGCAATAACTCAACCAGCAAAGGAGGATCCAAATTTCAAGAGATGGAAGACTGAAAATAACATGGTTATGTCATGCGTGATCAATTCCATTACTAAGGATGTTGGAGAAGATTTCAATGAAAATGTCCAAGAAATATGGGAGTTGACCAAAGAAATGTACTCCGATAAAGAAGATACAACAAAAGTATTTGAGATATAAAGGATTCTCTATCATCTATGCCAACGAGATCTTCCACTTACACAATACTATAGCCTTCTCAATTGTTATTGGCAGGGACTGAATCTTTTTGAGAATCACTATTAAGACCAGTGCATGTGCATCAAAATATGAAAATATTGTGGAGAAGAAACGTATATTTTTTCATTGGGGTTAAATAAAGATCTTGATGAAGTACAGGGCAGAATTTTGGGAACTAAACCTCTACCCAATATTCGTAAGGTTGCTTTTGAAGTTCGTCGAAAAGAGAACCATATAAAGATTATAATGGGGTCCAAAACTACTCGGCCACACTCTGAAAGTTCTGTGCTTGCTACCCATGAACAACCATCTTCCTCCAATAATAATCAAAAGATAGGAAGACCTTTGTGTGACATTGCAAACGACTAGGTCACACAAAGGAAACTTGCTCGAAAATTCATGACAAGGCCGTCGATTGGAAGCCAAGTGAAAGTCGAGGAAACCAAACCTCTATTGAGGAAAAATCAACACCTCTAAAGCCAAGTCCATTCAATAAGGAGCAACTTGAACTGTTACAGAAAATGATCAACCAGCCAACACAAGGTTCATCATCCTCCAACTCTGTAATTGGATTAGAATGTTTAGCACAAAAAGGTAATTTTCTTATTGCCTTGTGTTATTCAAGATTGAATTGAATAATTTCTTGTTATTGCATTGAAAGGTAATACACACATATATATATACAAAACTTAGGTTCTAACTTAGGAAAGTTATTAAATAGGATCCCTATAATTAAACTAAATATATATATACCTAATATACAGTTAATCACAATTAATATATACATATCTAACACTCCCCCTCAAGTTGGAGCATAGATATTAATCATGCCTAACTTGTTACAAAGATAATCAACCCGAACCCCATTTAAAGCTTTCGTGAAGATATCTCCTAGTTGTTCTTCAGTCTTCACATATCCTGTAGAAATTAAACCTTGTTGAATTTTCTCGCGGACGAAATGACAATCAATTTCAATGTGTTTAATTCGCTCATGAAATACAGGATTAGAAGCAATATGAAGAGCAGCTTGGTTATCACACCACAATCTTGCTGGTACTGAAGTTTTAAGACCTACTTCATTCAAAAGCTGGTATATCCACATTATCTCACACGTAGACTGTGCCATAGCTCTATATTCTGACTCTGCACTCGATCGTGACACCACATTCTGCTTCTTACTCTTCCATGAGACCAAATTTCCTCCAACAAAAATACAATAGCCTGATGTGGATCTTCTATCCACTTTGGAACCTGCCCAATCTGCATCTGAAAAACATTCAATATGAGTGTGCCCATGATTTGCATACAAGATACCACGTCCAGGTGCTCCTTTCAAGTAACACAAAATTTGCTCTAACGCTGCCCAATGGTGAACTGTTGGAGATGACATAAATTGACTAACAACACTGACTGAATATGCAATGTCTGGACGAGTCACGGTAAGGTAATTCAGCTTTCCAACCAACCTTCGATATCTCTCAGCATCTTTAAATAGTTGCCCATCTCCTGTAAGGTGGATGTTCGGATTCATTGGAGCACTACAAGGCTTTGCTCCTAATTTTCCTGTCTCAGTTAATAAGTCAAGAACGTATTTTCTCTGAGATAGAAAGATACCATTTTTACTCCTTGTGACTTCAACACCCAAGAAATACTTTAGCATTCCCAAATCTTTCGTGTGAAATTGAGTATGCAAGAAAGACTTAAGAGATGAAATTCCCGTAGTATCACTTCCAGTAATAACAATGTCATCCACATACACAACTAAAAGAATGATACCAGCTTCTGATTGTTTGTAGAACACAGAATGATCAAACTTGCTTTTCATCATACCAAACGTTTCTATAGCTTGACTAAATTTTCCAAACCAAGCACGAGGACTCTGTTTCAAACCATACAGAGATTTGCGGAGACGACAAACTCGCCCAGACTCCCCCTGAGCAACAAAACCAGGAGGTTGCTCCATATGCACCTCCTCTTGAAGATCACCATGAAGAAAAGCGTTCTTGATATCTAGTTGATGCAAAGGCCAATTATGAGTAGCTGCCATAGAAATAAACAACCAAACAGAAGTCAATTTAGCAACAGGAGAGAGTGTCAGAATAGTCCACTCCATAGGTTTGAGCATATCCTTTAGCAACAAGACGGGCCTTTAATCGAGCAACTGATCCATCCGGATTAACCTTAACTGTGAACACCCATTTGCATCCTATAGCTCGTTTTCTCGAAGGTAAATCAACCAAGTCCCAAGTACCATTGTCATCTAAAGCATTCATTTCCTCTATCATTGCATGATGCCAATCAGGGTGAGATATGGCTTCGTGAACAGTTTTAGGGATAGAAATAGAATCAAGAGAGGCAATAAAAGAGCAAGAGGAAGATGACAAGCAGTTATAAGAAACAAAAGAGGAAATAGGATAAGTACATTGACGTTTACCTTTGCGTAACGCAATAGGAAGATCATCGCTCATAACTGGATCTGAAGACGAAGGAGCAGGTGCAGGACATGAATCAGAAGGTCTATGTCTGGAGTAGACGTGAATAATGGGAGGCTTGACAGGAGCTGGATCCGAGACAGGTTCAAATGAAGTGATAGAATAGACTAACAAATTATCATCCTCCCCCTGACGTGCGGAAGGCAAAGAAGACGAAAAATAGGGTGTGTCTTCCATGAAAGTAACATCAATTGAGACAAGATATTTGTTAAGACTAGGAAAATAACATCTATAACCTTTTTGAAGACGAGAATAACCAAGGAAGATACACTTCAAAGACTTGGGATCTAATTTAGTAACATGCGGACGAACATCCCGAACAAAACAAATGCTACCAAATATCTTAGGGTCAACCGAAAATAGTGACTTATTAGGAAACAGGATGTTGTAATGAATCTCACCATGAAGAACAGATGAGGGCATGCGATTAATAAGAAAACATGCTGTTGAAATTGCATCAGCCCAAAAAGGTTTAGAAACATTCATTTGAAATAACAAGGCACGTGCAGTTTCAAGAAGATGTCTGTTCTTACGTTCAGCCACTCCATTTTGAGATGGAGTATCAACACAAGAAGTTTCATGAAGCATGCCATTTTGAACCATATAAGATTGAAACAAAGCAGATGTATATTCTTTAGTATTATCACTTCGCAAAGTACGAATTGAAACATTAAATTGAGTTTTAATCTCAGCACAAAATGCACAAAAAATAGAAAACAACTCAGAACGACTCTTCATTAAATATAACCAAGTTACACGAGAATAATCATCCACAAAAGTAACAAAATACTTAAATCCAGGTTTAGACAAAATAGGGCAAGGACCCCAAACATCAGAATGAACTAATTCAAAAGGAACACTAGCACGTTTATTAACTCTTGGACTCGAACTAAGACAATGATGTTTTGCAAACTGACAAGACTCACAATCTAATGAAGACACCGTACTAAACTGAGGACAAAGCTTCTTGAGTAAAGGAAGAGATGGATGACCCAGTCTACAATGTGCCTCGAAGGGAGAGGTTACACCAGAGCAAGCAACAGATTTCGGTATTGGTGTGTCAAGAATGTAGAGGCCTCCAAATTCATGTCCTTTACCAATAATCTTCTTCGTCATAAGATCCTGAAATAAGCAATGAGTAGGAAAGAATGAGATACAACAGTTAAGATTGCGAGTAAGTTGACTTACAGAAATCAAATTAAATGATAAATTAGGTAAATGTAAGACAGACGACAGAGGAAGCAAAGGAGTAGGAGTGATTGTGCCAGATCCAAGAACACAAGATGGTGACCCATCGAATAAGGTAACAGTAGAGGTGGAAGTGTGTGGCTGAAGAGTAGAAAAGAGACTAGAATTACCTATCATGTGATCTGTGGCACCAGAATCAATAACCCATTTGGAAGATGAAGAAAGAAGACACGCATTTGGTTTACCTGAATCAGCAATAGCAGTGATAGAAGGTGATGAAGACTTTAGTGATTCTTGATACTGTGAGAATTTGATAAATTCATCTGCAGAGATAAGAACCGATTTTTCAGAGGTATCATGGGTGGATGCAATATGAGCCGAGTGACCTTTCTGATTTTTGTACTGAAGCTTTCTACAGTCACGTTTCGTATGTCCTAGTTTACGACAATAGTAACACATAATTCCTCCCGGATCTTGTGGTCGAGTTTCAAACCCTGACGAGCCGCCTCCTTTGTTTCCACTCATATAGGTTGACCTTCCAGGCTCATAGTTATTATTTCGGCTGACCAAAGCACCATTTAATTGAGCAGGTGGAGTGCCTTCTGTACGAAGTACTCGACTAAACACTTCTTGTAAAGAGGAGATCTCAGAACCAGAAAGAACCTGTGACTTAGCAGTCTTAAAGTCAGAGGGAAGACCAGCAAAAAAACTCATGACAGCCATTTGCTCTCGTTGGCGTTGCTGAACCTTCACATCAGGACTAAAAGGCATCAAACTATTGAGCTCCTCATAAGTCTTCTTAAATTCCATAAAATAACTCGTAAGAGATTCTCTATTATCTATGCCAACGAGATCTTCCACTTACACAATACTATAGCCTTCTCAATTGTTATTGGCAGAGACTGAATCTTTTTGAGAATCACTATTAAGACCAGTGCATGTGCATCAAAATATGAAAATATTGTGGAGAAGAAACGTATATTTTTTCATTGGGGTTAAATAAAGATCTTGATGAAGTACAGGGCAGAATTTTGGGAACTAAACCTCTACCCAATATTCGTAAGGTTGCTTTTGAAGTTCGTCGAAAAGAGAACCATATAAAGATTATAATGGGGTCCAAAACTACTCGGCCACACTCTGAAAGTTCTGTGCTTGCTGCCCATGAACAACCATCTTCCTCCAATAATAATCAAAAGATAGGAAGACCTTTGTGTGACATTGCAAACGACTAGGTCACACAAAGGAAACTTGCTCGAAGATTCATGACAAGGTCGTCGATTGGAAGCCAAGTGAAAGTCGAGGAAACCAAACCTCTATTGAGGAAAAATCAACACCTCTAAAGCCAAGTCCATTCAATAAGGAGCAACTTGAACTGTTACAGAAAATGATCAACCAGCCAACACAAGATTCATCATCCTCCAACTCTGTAATTGGATTAGAATGTTTAGCACAAAAAGGTAATTTTCTTATTGCCTTGAAAGTAAGAAAAAGAAAATTAAATCAATGGATTGTCGACTCCAAAGCTTCAGATCACATGACTGGAGATAGTACAATTTTTCAAAATTATACACACTGTTCTAGAAACTTCACTATTGGGATTGCCAATTGATTCTCTCTCAAAAGTGGTAAGCATAGGATCTCTTAAATCTGTTCTCTAGGCTCCTAATCTAGATTGAAATTTGTTGTCTATTTGTAAACTCACTCGGGATAAGAATTGTGTTGCCAATTTCTCCCAAAATTGTTCTGTTTTTCAGGAATTGGATTTGGATTTGGATTTGGATTTGGGGAAGACAATTTGCAATGCTAATGTGTTTGGGACTCTGTATCTTCAAGATTGGTGATTATCCTGAAAGACAACCTCAAATGATAATTTGTGAAAAACAATCTAATTATGCTTTTGTTTCAAATAGTGATAGTGATATTATGTTGTGGCTCTATTGCTTAGGTCATCTTAGTTTCATGTATCTCAAAAAACTTTTTCCCTCTTTATTCAATAAAAATTTCAAGTTGTTACGTTGTGAAATATGTCTTTATCCAAACATGTTCACAATTCCTATCCTATGTTGTCTTATAAACCGTCTCATTCTTTCTCAATGATACATAGTGATGTTTGGGGTCATCTAAGATATAAAAAAATGTACAGGATCTCGATGGTTTATTTCATTTATCGATGATCATACTAGAATTTCTTCCATATTTTTTATAAAAGAAAAATCTAAATTCGGTCAAATTTTCATGAGTTTTCGTAATATGATTCAAAAACAATTTCATATCAAATACAAATTCTAAAAACTGTCAATGCAAAAGATTAATTCAATTCATTTCTTGGTGACTTTGTATCAAAAGAGAGTATTGTTCATCAAAGTTCATGTGTTGACACCCCTCAACAAATTGGGGTAACTAAGAGGAAAAGTAGGCATCTATTAGAAGTTGCCATATCACTTATGTTCTCCACAAATGTCCCAAAATGTTTATGGAGAGAAGCTATTCTCACTATAGCCTATCTCATAAATAAAATGCATTCTCATGTCCTAAATTTCCAAACAGCTTGTCAAGTTCTTAACTCGTTAAAAAACTCAATTTATTTCTATTCTTCCACCCCAAAATGCTTGATTGTACTGCTTTTATTCAAAATATCAAAGAAAACTTGATCCCAGGGAAATTAAATGCTTATTCTTAGGGTATTCTTCAAATCAAAAAGGCTACAAGTGTAATTCTCCTCTCACAAGGAAATTCTACAATACCTTAGATGTAATCATTCTTTAGAATTAGTCATATTAGCAATAACAAAAACATTCAGGGAGAAATAGAATCCAGAAATATCAATTTTGGGCTACTTTATAACATCAAACAAGACGCTTCCTATAGCCAAAATACCATCAACTAAGAATTACCTTCAACCAAGACACTAACCTTAGTCGAGATGCCACCTATAGCAGAGACTCCACCCTCAACTTAGACACCACCTCCAACCGAAAGCAATGATCCCAATCCTGTTGAAACTAAAACTGTTGAACCTAACACACATCCAACTCCATCTCAAGCTGTCAATAACAATGAGTTCATTGTCTATTCAAGGAAAAAGAAAAAAAATCAAGAAGATATAGAGCATCAAACACATATAGGTTGACCTTCCAGGCTCATAGTTATTATTTCGGCTGACCAAAGCACCATTTAATTGAGCAGGTGGAGTGCCTTCTGTACGAAGTACTCGACTAAACACTTCTTGTAAAGAGGAGATCTCAGAACCAGAAAGAACCTGTGACTTAGCAGTCTTAAAGTCAGAGGGAAGACCAGCAAAAAAACTCATGACAGCCATTTGCTCTCGTTGGCGTTGCTGAACCTTCACATCAGGACTAAAAGGCATCAAACTATTGAGCTCCTCATAAGTCTTCTTAAATTCCATAAAATAACTCGTAAGAGACTGATCTTGCTTGTCTGCACGGTAAAATGCCTTGCATACCTCATACATGCGAGAAAGGTTTCCTTTACCAGAATATAAGAAATCCAAATAATCCACCAATTCCTTAACAAATTCACAATGATTTGATCAAGCCAATTACCTCGCTCTCAATAGAGTTTCGAATCTGCAGAAATAAACGAACATCTTCTCGAAGCCATGTCTGCTTTGAATCATCGTTAGGAGGATCGTCAGTCAAATGATTATCTTTATCAATACTCCTCAAATAAAGTCGAATGGTCTTGCTCCAATCCAAATAATTCGAGCCATTGAGCTTATGGTCCGTGATTTTAGACATTACAGGCACCATATCCGTCACAACACTAGATTTCTTTTCAGTCATAACTCCTACAAACAACAAGACAGCGGACAAGCGAACAAACAAAATCCAACAAAGCAGCGAACAAAAAAGGTAGCGAACAAGAACGCAAAATTGGCCAAAACCCGAATTGGAAGAACCCAAACCTGAACCAATGAGTGCCGAACCACCACAGATGACACAAGGGAACGCCGGCGAGCTGCTCGAGGTCGACCGGAGAAAATTTCAGGCAGAAACGCGCAGTCACGAGCCGACGCTTGGGAAGAACGCGAAAACTCGCGATGGCGGGTGGGGGCCACTCGCTGCTCGTCTGGTCACCGGATTCTGAGGTTTTGCCGATCAGCAGCTGGGCTTCCTCCCTGTGCCGGCGGTGAGGTAAATGGCCGACGCGTGGGAAGAACGCAGAAACTCGCGGTGGCGCGTGGGGGCCACTCGCGGCTCGTCTGGTCGCCGGATTCTGGGGTTTTGCTGATCGGCGGCTGGGCTTCCTCCCTGTGCCGGCAGTGAGAATAAATGTTGACTCGAAAAAAGTGTTCCAACTTGGGTCCCAAAAATACACTAACACCTGATTCGTGTTACCCAAAACCAAACTCTAATTTGGACGAAAAAATTCCAATTTTGTAACCCTAATGCTCTGATACCATGTTAATAAACCCAACGGGCCTAACTCTTAACCCAAAAGCTAGCTCAAGAGTTAGAGGATTGCCCAGACTTATAACTTGCACTTCTCCAGAACACCTAGTCGATGTGGGACATTCTCCTTCAACACCCCCCTTCACATCGGACAGGGGCAACGAAGGCTAACAAACCCACGATGAACTGCGGGCCTGGCTCTGATACCATGTTATTCAAGATTGAATTGAATAATTTCTTGTTATTGCATTGAAAGGTAATTGTTGAAATCCAGAAAAGGAAAACATTTAATATGTAAATAATTAGGAAAGTAATTATTAGCCGTTTGTATGTATTAGCCGTTATGTTTTTTATTAGCTAGCTGTTAACAGTTTTTATTTCCTTTTTTGTTATTCCAATTTTACTATAAAATTGTGATCAAACATTGTAATACATATCAGAAATAAAATAACAATTTCTTTCTTTAATCCTTTTATTCCATATGGTATCAGAGCAGGTCTAAAACCTAGCCATGTCTGATTTAACATCAGAAAATACCTCAGGAACCACTACCCTTTCTACCACCACAATCCCTACCTACTCTCTAGATACCTCATCTCTACAGATCACAGTAGAGAAACTCAATGGAAGGAATTATAGAGAATGGGCTCAGTCGGTCAGATTGGTGATAAATGGGAAAGGAAAAATAGGTTACCTGACAGGGGAAATCATAAAACCAGCTTCAACCGATGCTGGTGCAATCCAACGATGGAGTTCAGAGAACTCAGCGGTAACCGCGTGGCTCATTAACTCCATGTTACCAGGAATTGGAAAAACTTATTTGTTCCTACCAACAGCAAAGGATGTATGGGAGGCTGTCAAAGAAACATATTCAGATTGTGAGGATTTTTCTCACATATTTGAAATTAAAACAAAATTGTGGCAATTGAAACAGGGTAATCGTGATATTACCGAATATTACACGGAGATGCAATCTCTGTGGCAGGAACTTGATCTGAGCTCACAAGAGGAGTGGGAGTGCGCCGACGACAGCGCACGGTACCGGAAAAAAATCGAGACCGAAAGAACCTTCGAGTTCCTTGCTGGGCTGAGTCGCGATAGCCAAAATACCATCAACTAAGAATTACCTTCAACCAAGACACTAACCTTAGTCGAGATGCCACCTATAGCAGAGACTCCACCCTCAACTTAGACACCACCTCCAACCGAAAGCAATGATCCCAATCCTGTTGAAACTAAAACTGTTGAACCTAACACACATCCAACTCCATCTCAAGCTGTCAATAACAATGAGTTCATTGTCTATTCAAGGAAAAAGAAAAAAAATCAAGAAGATATAGAGCATCAAACACATGTTGAGTAAGTCCATGACGATAAACCACATCCAAATCCAAATGAAACACTATCAGGTAACACAAATGACAATCTTATTGAGTTTTTCTATTAAAAAATAATGATCTTGATTTACCTATTGCACAAAGGAAAAGGGTGAGATCTTGCACAAAACACCCAATTTACAATTTTGTAAGGCTTGTCACCAAGTTACCTAACATTTGCTACTAGTATCACTGATATTCAGATTCCAAATAATGTCCAAGAAGCACTTCAAATACTGTCATGGAAGGCAACTGTCATGGAAATCAGAGCCTTAGAAAAGAATGGCACATGGAAGCTTACTAAACTTCTAAGATAAAAGAATCTAGTAAGTGATACAAATTAATATTGCGAAATGAAATTAACTTCAATTAAGATGAGACAGATTCTAAGAAACTTGAAGGACCTAGCCAAGTATTCAAGAGGCTTGGTTCTCTCCCAAGAGCAAGACTCGATACAAACAACAACTCCCTTTTTTAGTGCTTGCCCCTCCTATTTATAATAAGTGCTAGTTTTGTAACAAACTAGTAGTCCCCCTAATATTCTTTCCAAGTAGTTGAAAATAACAAACTTTTTAGCCCAAGTCCTCTGCAAAAGGAAATAATATAATAACAAATAACAGAAAATATAAACTATTCTTTGCTTAAAATATTTTTCACTGATTTCTTCCTTGTCTACGTGCATATGTGAACCGTATGGAAGGCCTAACAATACCCCATCCCCAAACATTCACCTTGTCCTCAAGGTGAAAATCTGAAAACTGTTGTTAAATGACGTAAAAATCTTCCCAAATGGCTTCATAGATAGGTAGATTCTTCCATTAAGAAGTACCTCAGTGTCGTTGGTTTGACCATTTCGCTTTGTGTGTACTTCCAAAACTTCCTCAAGTTCTACTAGTAGCTCCAAATCAGGTGATAGTTGGGTAGGTAGTATGGGAGAGGAACAAGTCAGGCCTTTAGCTTCCCTAAGTTGGGAAATATGGAAAACTGGATGTATGGAAGCAGTTTTGGAAAGGTCCAACTTATAAGCAACAGGCCCTATTCGCTGCAAAATCTTGTAAGGACCATAGTATGCAGCAGCCAGCTTTTCATACTTTCTACGAGCTAAAGATTGCTGCCGGTAAGGTCTAAGTTTGAGGAATACCAAATCCCCTATCACAAATTCTTTGGAATGTCTCTTCCCATCAGCTTGTGCCTTCATTTGTTGTTAAGCCCTTAGTAGATGCATTTTGAGATCTTCTAAATTAGCATCTCTATCTTCCAAAAGTTGTTCAACTGTTGAAACCTAAGTAGACCCTTGCTCCCACCTAAGTAAAGCTGGAGGGTCCCTGCCATAAACAACCTTAAAAGGGGCAGTGCCACTGGTGCTGTGAAATGAAGTATTGTACCAATACTCAACCCAAGGTAGCCATTTAGCGCATTGCCGTGGCTTGCTAGAGGCATAACACCTAAGATAGGTTTCCAAATTACGATTAACAACCTCAGTCTGACCATCTGTCTGGGGATGATAGGCAGTACTTTTCTTAAGAATTGTGCCATGTAATCTAAACAATTCTCGCCAAAACTGCTCATGAAAATTTTATCCCTATCAGATACAATGGATTTAGGTAATCCATGCAGTCTTACCACTACTTTAACAAAGACTGCTGCCACTGTCATAGCTGTGAATGGGTGCTTCAACCCTATGAAGTGTGCATATTTACTTAATCTATCCACGACTACAAAAATGGTATCTATCCCTTTAGAAGTCAGCATAACTTCCGCAAAATCCATGGAAATATCATCCCAAATTTGAAATTAACTTCAATTAAGATGAGACAGATTCTAAAAAACTTGTAGGACCCTAGCCAAGCATTCAAGAGGCTTAGTTCTCCCCCAAGAGCAAGACACGATACAAACAACTCCCTTTTTAGTGCTTGCCCCTCCTATTTATAAAGTGCTAGTTTTGTAACAAACTAGTGGTCCCTCCTAATATTCTTTCCAAGTAGCTGAAAATAACAAACTTTCCAACCCAAGTCCTCTACAAAAGGAAATAACATAATAACAAATAACAAAAAATATATACTATTCTTTGCTTAAAATATTATTCACTGATTTCTTCCTTGTCTGCGTGCATATGTGAACCATATAAGAGGTCTAACAGTAAGCTGCAAATGAATCTTTACAGGCAAATACAAGGCAAATAAGAGTATTGAAAGATTCAAGGCTTGATAATTTGCAAAAGGGTTTACACAATCTTATGGAATTGATTATCTAAAAACCTTTGCACCTGTTGCAAAGTTAAATACAATTACAGTTCCGTTTTCTTTGGATGTTAACCAAGACTAGTGTCTTCATGAAATGGAAATAAAAAATACCTTCCTCAATGGAGACTTAGAAAAAGAAAAGTGTATATGCATATTCCCTCAAGATTGGAGACTCCAACCAATATCAGCAAAGTATGCAGAATAAGAAAATCTCTATGTGGGCTCAAGTGGTATCCTAGAACTTGGTTTGATCGCTTTACCAAGATTGTGAAAACGTTTGGTTATTCCCAATGTCAAACGGACCATACCTTATTTATAAAACAAAATGCTAAAGGAAAATTGGCCATTATTATTGTATATATGGTTGATGTAATCGTGACACGATATCGTGAGGAAATAAGCCAGCTCAAAAAGTTTCTTGCTCAAGAATTTGAAGTCAAAGGCCTAGAAAATTTCAAATATTTTCTAGGAATGAAAATTACTCGATCAAAGAAGTGAATTATGGTCTCTCAACGAAAATGTGTTCTTGACCTTCTAAAGGAGACTAACATGCTCTGTTGCAAACCTGCTAATACTCCTATATACTACACAACAAAGTTGAGAACTATAAAAGGAAGTGCTCCAATTGATAAAGAGCAATATCAAAGACTTGTGAGAAAACTCATCTACCTTTCTCACAAAAAACCTGATATTGGCTTTTTTGAACAATCCAATTGAGGAGCACTTGGAACCTGTGCATCTAATTCTAAGGTACCTAAAAAGGACTCCAAGAAGAGAATTGTACTTTAGAAAGACTCAAAAAAGAAGTGGGGAGCATTTAATCCAGAACAGTTGGACCAACTTTACAAATTATTGTCCAATATGCATAATTCTGGTCAGTCATCCTCTTCAGCCTCAATAGCCTATAAAGGTAATTACTCAAGTGCCTTAATCACCTCACGATTCCAAAAACCTTGGATAATTGATTCCGGTGCGTCAGATCACATGACTAATTCTTATCACTTATTTACATCTTACTCACCTTGTGCTGGTAATTTGAAAGTCAAAATAGCAGATGGAACTCTCTCAACTGTTGCTGGCAAAGGGAGTATTAAAATCTCTGACTCTCTATGCCTCAAATCTGTTCTTCATGTTCCAAACTTGTCTTGCAATTTAATATCTATCAGTCAATTGACTCAAGACTCAAATTGCTCAGCTAAATTTTTTCCTTCTTACTGTGTTTTTCAGGACCTATCATCGGGGAAGACGATTGGCAGTGCTGAAAAATGTGAAGGACTTTACTATTTTAATAACACCGATGTGAGTAAAAAACGTCAAATTGTAATTTGTGATTCCGCTTTTATTTCTAAGAATAGTGAACTTATGTTATGGCATTATAGAATGGGTCACCCAAATTTTCAATACTTGAAACATTTGTTTCCTTCTATGTTTTCAAATAAAGAAATTAAATTTCAGTGTGAAATGTGTGAATTCGCGAAGCACAAACGTCATTCTTTTTCAAATGTCCAATATAAGCCATCCAAACCGTTTAGTTTAATTCATAGCGATGTTTGGGGACCCTCACGTTCTCCTACTCGAACTCATTCTAAATGGTTTGTCACTTTTATTGACGATCATACTAGAGTTTGTTGGGTTTATCTATTTAAAGAAAAAACTGAGGTTCGTGATATTTTTATCCATTTCCACCGAATGGTACAAACACAATTTCAATCACAAATCCAAATTCTCCGGACTGATAATGGCTCAGAATATTTCAATCAAACCTTGAGTCATTACTTGCAAGAAAATGGGATAGTACATCAAAGTTCTTGTGTCTTCACACCTCAACAAAACGGGGTCGCTGAACGAAAAAACACACCTTCTTGAAGTAACAAGAGCTTTAATGTTTACTACAAATATGCCAAAAGAATTTTGGGGGGATGCAATTTTAACTGCAACTTATCTTATCAATAGGATGCCAAGTCGTGTGCTTTCCTTCGAAACACCCATTCAAAAATTTCTAACATGTCTTTCCATATCACACCTCCAATCAGAACTTCCTCTTAAAGTGTTTGGTTGTACTGTATTCGTTCACATTCACCCACATAATAGATCTAAGTTAGATCCTAAAGCAACCAAGTGTATTTTTGTCGGATATTCTCCTACTCAAAAAGGGTACAAATGCTATGATCCTTCTACCAAAAAAGTCATTGTTAGTCGAGATGTTACCTTTTTTGAAGACACACCTTATCACCAGAAGTCCTTTCTTCAGGGGGAGAAAATAAATGAAGAAAGCTCCATTAATAAGTTCTTGGATTTAAATGATTTGAGTTTTAACCCTCCTGAAACCATTACCACAACCAATGAACCCTGTCTAGAACCCACAAATAATGAACAATCTTTTATCCCATCTAGTTCTATTTTGCCATCAATAGAAGAAAACTTATTACAAGAAAGAAATACGGAAAAAACAAAAGACAAAGAGATCATTATTTATTCACGGAGGTCTAAGTTAAAAGGTAGGGACTTCACACTTGATGCATCAAAAGAGTCGGAACCCATGATAGATCCAAGTAATCAGAAAGAAGTCTCCATACCAGGTAACTATTTCCTCAGAAGGATTGGATAGTTATCACCAATTCTAATTTAAGTGCTTCCTATTTTATTTTTTGATTTATTTCATTTGCCTTTTTGATTTATTTCATTTACTAGAAATCGGGAATTTATTTCATTTACTAGAATTTAGGAATTTCCTTTCATATTTTGTATTTCATTCATCTTTTTCCCTATTTTCTACAAGAATCCACATTCTTCAAACTTTGATATTCTTGCTGCTTTGGTTTAATATTACAATTATGGACATTTAGCAAAGGAGGATCAAATTTTACAAAAGCTATTTATTCTTGAAGTAGATGAATCTTCTTTTGGCTCGATGGTTTCTTTTTATGGAAAGAATTAGGGTTGCTAGTCATAGGTTGAGCGGTGACTTAAGATATGTAAGCCATATTGTTTTGGTGTTGACATTCCTTTATGCAACACATAGTTTCTATAGTTTACTTAGTGTATTTGTTAATCATTTTGTATGATCGTTTACTAGTGACTCAATATCACACACATGACATTTTGATTCAATTACACATTGCACATCCATATTTTGAGGATATGTCTGCACAGAAAGTTACCTTTTTGTATGAGGGCTTTGAAACCAATCTAAAATTGGGTAGACCAAACCGATTCAAGGCGGAACTGGTTGGTTTTAGTGTGTTCTAGCATTCTGTCTAGTTCAGGGCCAGTTCATTGCCTTGCTGAGTTGTGCTTGCCAAGGCTCACAAAGGTAATTAGCGAGGTTTTTTCAATGTTTTTTCTCATTGTGAGGTCACCAAGGTGCTCAATACAGGGGTAGGCAAGGGTTTTTTTTTCCTATAAATAGCACCATTTTTCTTGGTTTTCTTGGCCAAAATCTGAGGGGAAAGCTCTGCCTATTTGGCACTAGACTTTCTCGATCAATTCTTAATCCATTTTTAGAATGTTGGGTCCAAGAAACAGTGTGTTTTGGACCCAGTGTGTTAATTTGTAGGATGTAGGACATCAAAGAGAAGTCTATCTCATTATTTTAAACACTGGAGTGGGCGTAAAAAAAGTAAACTTGAGTGAGAATTTAATGAGAGAGCATGTTTGGTCACCTAGGTAGAGCCATCTCTCGAGTTTCTCTCATAACTGAGTTTTCGTGTGTTGGCTCGTGGTTGCTAGGATTCAATGTGTTTCATAGTTAAGGAGCCTATTTGGCGTTGTGGCATGTGTTGGCTGGTGTTGCAAGATCCCAACGTTGCGCATAGATGAAGAACCTATGTTTTGGTGTGACGTGTGTCGACTGGGGGTTACGAGATCACAACATATATGCATGCTAGTTTTGGTTGAGCCATCAATAGTCAATCACATCATGTTGTGATGAAGCTTCGAGGATGAGCTTTGATCTACTTAGATCAGGTGTTGTGGAGACAGCAGACAATGGCAGCTTAGGAGCAATTAAGGCAAATATCCCAACTGGTAGAGGTATAAGCGATTATACTTTTATCAAGTTATATATTGTTGATTTATTAGTGAATTATTTGCTGCCAAATGGTTACCATATGCAACCTGTAGATGTTATCACATAGAGATGGTACCTACGTGGATTTACCACATTACATGCTGTGTTTTGTATGATCATATGTTGTGAGAGTACAATCATTATTTACAAAATATGTTCTCACATAAGAGATCTTGAAGTGATTGAAAATCATTTATAACTTTTACCAATATGCTTGCGTGATTCACATGTGCTGTTTGCCTTGTTAATGCATGTTGCTAGCCTGAAAGTGCTTGTGAGGCAGACTGTCATTAATGTGTATACTGTATATTATTCTTTCATATTTGATGGTTGCATATGTGGTGTTTTGATTTAAGCATGTTGTATTGTTTATTTCGTTGTACTATCTGCTTAATTTATGTTGAGGTCTGCTTGCCCGAGTTGGAATAAAACTCGCGAAAAGATCCATAGGTTGGCAAATCCACCCCCATATAGGTCTCAGTTACCCATTTGGGTCGAAAGTTCAATTCACCTATGTGCAATTGTTACTACGTATGGAATTGTCAGGATCTTTACAATGGTTTCTAGATTGGTTGAAAACAATTGAAGCTTTTGAGGAAAAAGAATGATTTTTTAAGAATTATTTTTTTAAGAAGCTTTAGAAGGGATAGCAACTAATTCAATTTTGGAAAGGAAAAAAAAAAACAATAGTGGAGGCTTTGCAACTTTGTCCAAGAGGAGGTTGAATGGCAAGAAAGCCTTTATCACTATTCCTGTGGACTTGAAAAACAAAGGATGGAAGGTTTTGACACAATTGATCAATGGGTTCTTACATGTTAGGTTTCTGTGGAACTTACAAGTCCTTTAGCAACAATTTTGAAGAAAGCGGAAGAATCTTCAAAACTATCCTCAAGTTCACGATTGCAAATTTGAAAAAAGAGGTTAGAATTTGACTCTACTGTGTTCTAGGGAGAGTCTATTTTAGTTGATTTTCTATCCAAAAATAATTTGGAAAATTGATTCAATTCTAAGATCAATTTTGTGCCCTTTATGGTAGATAAAGCTTTGTTATTTTATGACTCTGCAGTTAGTTTTGACCATTTGAAGAAGTGCTCAAATGTTTGTGTGGATGGGAACTTTAGAGTGACGCTAGAAAGATGGAGATATGAAGCTTTCTTGAGAAATGATATGGTGGTTGTTCTCAATGATTGGATGGCTATCGAAGGCTTGGTTTTCTACTTGTGGAATGAGGTAGTTTTTAATGGTAAAACTTATAAGTTGTCAACTAGAAATGCAATGAGATCTATTCTTGAAACGAATTTTAAGTACCAAGAAAGTAGGCATTTTTTTGTGTCAAGGAAAGGTACACCTTATGGGGGTAAGAAGCCTAAGGGCAATAGTTTTGTCAAAAAGTGGGTCTCCAAGAAGATGCTTTTCAATCCTACGAAAGGAAAGATGTGGGTTCCAAAGAAGCACCCAGAGGCACTAAAGGGGAAGAGCATTTGTGATAGACAAGTGGGTGGTAGTGAGAGTTGGTGCAAAATGTGACTTTAGAGGTTCTTAATGGTAGTAAACTTTCACAGCAAGGTGTGAATTTGAAGGTTATTAGGTCTATCATTGAAAAGGAATTTAGAGAATATTCGGGATCTAAAGAAGCTTTGAGTGACCCTGGGTCGATATCGAGTGGTGGATTATTTAAAGGAAAGCTTGGGCATTTTAAAGCTAAGCATTTGTCTCTCTTTAGGTTCAATTGGAAGCATTTTGGAAAAGTGGATTATCTTAATTTTCGATGCTTGGGTCCTTGTAATCCTATTTTGAGGCATCTACAAGTGGGACAGTAAGTAGCAGGTATTAGTGATTCCAATTTTGATGTTAGCATAAATGAAAGCAAGGAGAAAGGCCGTGATGCTTTTGATTTGGACTCAAGAGATAAAGAAACTTCTTACTCGGATATCTTGGAACATTGTTAGAAGGCTTAGGGGACTTGAATGGAGTTGATGGCTTGAATGATTTTCAAGAAGAGGGTTGATATTTAACAAGAGAGAGAGGGTGACACCGATCCTAAGATAGAGGTGAGGACTGAGGATGATGTAGATAGCATTGAAGATAGAAAGAATGAGGTAGTGGATGAAGTTTTCGCTAACGTCTAAAGTTTATTTTTTCCTTTGCAGTCTTCAATGGAGGTGTTTGATGACTTTGAGCTAGTGGATGATTGTAAGCTTGGTGAGTCGGTGGAGGTAGGTGGGACTATTAAGCCATTGGAGGTTGTTAAAGTCATTGAAACAATGGAGAAAGTTGTTGAGGCCGTTGAGACATGTGGAGGTTGTTGAGATAGTGGAAGATGTTGTTCAGATAGTTGAGGCTTTAGAGGTTGTTAAGGCATATGAGACTCTTGAGATTGTTAATTGTGCCCAAAAAATTAGCATGCAATAATCCAAAAAGAGGACTAAAGAAAGCAATAAGAAACTAATGTTCTTTTGTCTCAATTGGAGATCACACATAAGAATATTGACTACTTGAATAACGTAAACTTGAAAGATTTAGGGATTGTTGCAAGAAAAATGGATTTAACTTGTGTTCATTAAAGGAAGAGAAGCCTTATTTAAGAAAAAAGAGTGAGAAGAAAGGCTTGAGGGAGTTACGATGTCTGTATTACCAATAATTTAGGTGAAACTTCTTTTTATATGAAGATTTTAAGCTGGAATACAAGATGATTAGATAACTGGATAAGGTGTGTTCTTAAGGAATATGCAAGGAAAATGAATCCCAATATTTTGATAACTCAAGAGTCAAAAAGAGAGAATATGGATCATAGAATTATTGCTAGTATTTGGGAATTTCGTTGCGAGGAACGTGTTTATCTACCTTCTTATGGTAGATTTGGTGGTATCATTTTAGTTTGAGATAGTAAAAATGTAGAGGTAGTTGAGGTTATAATTGGCAATTATAGAATATCAATCATAACTAGACCAATTGAAGGAGAGGATTGGTGGCTATCATGAGTTTATGGTCCTTGTAAGAGAAGTTAAAAAAATTTTGAGACGAGTTGACTTGTCTAAACAACCTTTGTAAGTCCTAATTATGGGCGTGAAGTGATTTTATGTAGTCAGATTTCCTTCAAAAAAATCAACTGGTGGAAGAAAAACTAAAAGCATGAAGGATTTTAAAGCTTTTAAAAGGAAGACAGGCTTAAAAGAAAATGTTTGCATAGGTGGTAGTTTTACTTGGTCCAACTTTAAATCTAATCATGTTTATTGTAAGTTTGATAAATTTTTATTCTTACATGAGTGGGAAACTTTGGTTGGGCAAGAGATTTTTTAGAGCGTTGTTTTTATCATTACCCATTACTTTTAAGCACATAACAAAGCATTGGGGTCCAATTCCTTTAAGTTTGAGAATGTTTGGCTTAGGACATAGATTTCATCAATAAAGTGCAACAATGGTGGCGAAAAGCATCTATTCAAGGATGAAGTGGTTACAAGTTTATGAAAAAGTTAGAATACCAGAGAGAAAAATTAAAAAGGTGGAACAAGGAATTCAAAGATTTGAAAGACAGAATAAAATCTTTGGAGCAAAGGATATTTTTTCTAGATAGGTATCAAGTGGACAAAAATTTCAATAATTCATTCAAAGCAGAGTAAGCTACCTTAAAAATTAAAATGGAAAATCTAATTATAAATGTAGAAATCTTCTACATACAAAAGTCAAGAGCTACATGGATTAATTAGGGTAATGTGAACACAACTTTTTCACGTTGCCAACAAAATGAAGAATAGAAAAAAGATTGAAAAAATTGTAAAGGAAGATGGAAGCGTAATGAAGGATGAACATCAAATAGAAGAGGCAATTGTGAGTTTCTTCGAGAAGCTTTATAAGTGTTAGGAGGTGGTTAAAGATGAGTAATTAGAGGTCTTTTTGTGAGTTTTTTCAATAATGGAATAGTTAATAAAAAAACTAATGCTACTTTTATTCGCTTGATACCAAAGAAAGATAAAGCCTTAAGAGTCTTAAATTTTAGGCCAATAAACTTGGCTAACAGTAGAAGATTAGGTTTTCTCGCTAAGGCTAAAGAAGTATTTGAATCACTATCTTAGTTGGACAAGCTGCCTTTCTAAAAGGTAGACAAACTTTAGATGTAGTATTGGTAGGTAATGAAGTTGTAGAGGAGTACATGAGGAACAACAAAAAGGCTTTGACTTTGAAAAAGCCTATGACCATGTTTATTGAAGTTTTTTAGATTTTGTGTTGAAAGAGAAAGGGTCAGGGAAATGTTGGAAAATGTGGATGACGGGTTATTTGAGTTCTGTGAATTTTTCAATAATTATTAATGGAAGACCAAGATAACTCTTTGGGGCGTCAAGAGGTTTAAGGAAAGGAAACCCGTTTTTCTCCCTTTCTTTTCATTTTGATAGTTGATGTATGAGCCGATCGATGGAAGGAGCAAAGAGGTATAATTTGGTAGATGACCTTTGTGTTGAGACAGATAGTGTTAAAGTTTCTCCCCTTCAGTTTGCAGATGATACTATTTTCTTTTTCTCAGGCAATGAGTAGAAATTTGAAAACTTGGTTAATGTGATTGAACTTTTTTATTATGTGTCAAGTTTGAAGATTAACTTGTCTAAAAATTGCATCTTGCGAATTAATTGTGCAAAAGTAAAGTGATAGCTTTTGCTAATTTGTTGGATTGTGAAGTTGGAAATTGGCCATTGAAATATTTGGTTTACCTCTAGGAGGCAATCCAAGGACAGTAGAATTTTGGTCATCAATAAATAAGAAATTTGAAAAAAGATTGGCAGGATGGAATAGTTCTTTTTTCTCCATAGGGGGCCGATTAACTTTTATAAACTTAGTTTTGTTGAGTCTTCCTATTCATTATTTGTCAATTTTCAAAATACCAATGGGAGTAGCTAAAAGATTAGAGAAAATAGTGATTGACTTTTTGTGGGAAAGAGTTAGTGAAGGGACAAGGAATCATCTGGTCAATTGGGTGACTGTTCAAAGATTGAAGAAAAAAGGGTTAGGTAATTGTAAATATTATCAAAAGAAATAAGGCTCTATTAAGGAAGTGGCTTTGGAGGTTTCCCTTGGAGGAAAACGTCCTTTGGCATAGGATAATTAGAAGTAGATATGGGTTAGATGGTAATGGGGGTATGCGGTTCTAGGTTTTCACCATGAACGTTGTAGCCCTCGGATGACAATTGTTAAAGAATCGGATCCGTTCGTTTCTAACTTGACGTCTAAGGTGGAAGATGGAAGATGGAAGTAAAAATCCTTTTTAGGAGGATCGTTGGATGGATGATGATTCTTTTTCAACAAGATTTTCAAAGTTATACAATTTATTTTTGGAGGAAAACATTCCAATCAACAAGTTGTATTCATCCCAAGGTTGGAATTTCAAGTTTAAAAGAAATTTTAATGACTGGGAAGTTGAACATTTCTCAAGCACGATGTTAGAGTTTAAAGTGGTTACGATAAGAGCAGATAGCTGTGATAGAAAGATATGGATCAACGATCCTTCTGGACATTTCTTTTGTAAGTCTTATTTTGAGCTTCTTGTGAATAATCCTAATGAACAACTTTTTGATCACTTTGCATCAGTTTGAACAGGCCCAATTTCGATCAAAGTTAAGTTTTGAAGTGGATGATTACTCTTGGGATGATGAACACAAATGACCAAATTCAATTAAAGTTTTTTAAGTCTTATCTTTCTCTTAATTGGTGTGTGCTTTGCAAGAATAACTCTAAAAATATAGTTCATTTATACTTACACTGTTCAATTGCACATTTTCTTTAGTCCAAGCTACAAAAAATATGGCAATAGATTGGGCTCTTCCAAGATTTTGCCAATTTCCATTCTACATGTATGGGAAGCGTAATAAAGCTTTGAAGGTAAAGGTGTTGTGGAACTGTAAGGTAAGAGTAATTCTTTGAGCTTTGTGGATGGAAAGGAATAATAGAATTTTTTATGATAGTAAGAATGATCATAACGTTTTATGGAAGAGTTTGGTTTTTCGCATCTTCTTGGACTTCAACTTCAAAAGAATTAAAGAATTATTCTCAAATTCTCGTAAGTCTTAATTGGAAAGCTTGTATGTATTAGTTAGAAGGTTAACTTTATAAAGATTATGACTTTTAGTTAGTTTTACCGAGGTTTATAAGTAGATTTCTGATTCACTTTGCATTTTTGTATTTATTACTTATATGAATATAAAGTTTCTTATCGAAAAAAGAGGGTACATGTCAAAAACAAAGGATTTAAGTGTACTTATTCAAGAATAAACTGACACATGAGGTCCCAGACCAAATGGGAAAGCATCATTAGTTCAAGTCCAAACATGGATCCATGATTCAAATCTAACCACGACAAATTGAAAGGCGGGAACAAGAGGTAATATACTTTTCTACTTTGTTACATGCAATGATTCAACATGGTGAACGTATTAAGTTAGGCCACATTGTACATGCCATCAATTTTCCAACAAGAAAGTAACAAGGGAAACATGACTAGTAGACATTTGGACACTAACCTCTTCTATTTCCTGGATGACACGTTCAGGTTCAGCACCTGGAAGGTCAATTTTGTTTAAAACCTGTAAGAGAAATTTCCAAGTTTTTTATTTATTCAAAGGAGTATACAAACTGGCCAATCCATGATACAGAAAGACATCTAAAATTGGAAAACATTTATTCACAAATTTAAGGTGAAACTCTTTGCCATTGAACTATCATAAATCATGTTTAAATTCACTTAACACTAGCCACTATTCACGAAGAAGGAACACCAATAGATATTAGTAAAAATGAAGCAGATAGCACTTGACAATAAAGTTGCATAAGATTATAAATAAGTACAATGAAATCAACTTACAGGGATAATATCTAAATTGTTTTCCAAGGCCAAATAAACATTCGCCAATGTTTGCGCTTCCACTCCCTTCAATATAATAAAATAATTCAATAATTGGTTACATTATCAACAGAGGAAAGTGTAACTAGTAGAAAAAACAAGAGTATATTCTAGTACGACCACTAATACCACAGCAGTTTCTCAATTATATTGACAAACTTGCCAAATAAATGAGGCTATTAGGCCTTAATGACTCAATGATGTTACACTCACCTGGGAAGCATCTACAACAAGAAGAGCACCCTCACATGCGGCTAGAGATCGAGAAACCTGAACGTAAATGAAACAATAAGATTGTTTCATATCTTTTATGAAAAAAAAGCCTTCATCGAACTTGCAGAATGTCACCCTTCAAAATAAAGCTTCAGTGACAAACAAACCAAGAAACTATTCTGGCTTCACAGCCAACAAAGAATTCATTCAGACACATATTTTCAAAATTTGAAAAAAGAATTTGTGGAAGAGCGTATAAAATATCAGTGGGAGTATTTCACAAACTGCATGCATGTACCTCATAAGAAAAGTCTACGTGCCCTGGAGTATCAATTAAGTTCAGACAGTACGGTTCGTTCTTAAACATATAGCGCATACGAGCTGCCTGCAATAAAGATAATCAAAAGTAATTGAGTTCCAAAGCATTAAGGAAACCATTTAGGATTGTTATAATGGGTTCATAAATAACAAGAGGATTTTTTGAGGTCATTATACATGCCAAGAAGCATAATATTATAGGACAAAAGGCAGTTTTACATACAACATCAGTGTTTTTTATGTAAATTTTTGGCAGTAATGACTAACATAACAGTTCATAATAAAAATAATCACAAGAAGAAGAATTCGCTTCAGCAACTTTGATGCCGAATTTGCAAATAAAGAAAAGGTCATACTTAAGATGAGTCGACCAATCAATAAATACTGTGAGCTTAATACACATTTCAAGAATTTATATTCTTGGCCAGTAAATCATTATATTCGCAATACACACATTTGTTAATATTATCAACAATGCGAATAAACAAAAGAAATTAAACAAATTACGAACTTGAAGTTTAATAGTGATGCCTCTCTCCCTCTCCAAATCCATGTTATCAAGGAATTGATCTTTCATATCACGCTTCTGTACAGTACCAGTCATCTGAAGTAACTTATCCGCTACAGTAGACTTCCCATGATCAATATGCGCAATAATACTGAAATTCCGAATATGAGAAATAGGAACCTGCACGTCAAAACCGCAAACAACGAACAACAAAATCTCACAACACCATTTCATGACGCCATAAATTATAAACCAACAAAATTCGAAACTCAAAACTCAATGGACTTCAATTAACCAAGGAAAAAAACAATAACCTTTAAAAGACGGTCCTGACCAGCTTTTGCCGCAAAATCGAGGTCGGCAAGCTCAGAATTAGTTGGCTGCGCTCTAACTGTTCCACAAAAGACCGAGAGGGTGGGCCGAGATGCGGAGCTTCGTGAGGAAGAAGAAAAATGGCGTTGAGGGGGGAGAGAAAGAGAGGATATGGATTCTGTTTGGCGACGGAGATAGTGAGTATTTGTTGTGCATAAGAGAACGGAGTGGGAAGCAAGTTTTGTAGCCATTTTCAAATGGCAATTAAAAGCTTTGCATCTGAAGTCAGAACAATTTTTATTCGCTTTCCTTTCAGCAGAGCCTTGCTTGAGACTTCGAGAGCAAGTTTTGCGTGTTTTTGGACAGTGATTTTCAGCCACAAAAGGAAGTTGAGGCTAGCGGGAACACGAGGACCGGGGATCGTACACCAGAGATGTAAAGATGTAATAAGGACAAGAAATAGCGGGGAAATGAAAAAATTTGCCAATTTGACAAAAACAATAAACGTCATCATTTGGGTTTTTGTCTTAAATGGTCATGTTCTTTAAGTTGTGTTAAAGTTTAAAAAGAGGTTTTTTTTACTGCCCACCTAATATGGGTATTTTAGCTAGTATTTTTTCAAAAAAAAAAAAAAAAGAGTGTTTTTAAACAATTGGAAGAACTCGAACAGTTCCCACGTTAGCACAAAACACTCTACACTCTCCCACTAAGTAACTTGAGGAAGATGACGCACAGTAATTTGAGGAAGATGACGCACTCTCATTATCTACACGAAACTTCTCCATTTTTGAGCTCTGCATTTTTCAGTAAGTTTTTTCAATGAATGTCTTCTCCGTCGCTTCGTTTTGTTTAGTATATGGTTTTGTTGATGGTTGGAGCTCAGGGTATGGTCCATGTTGAAACTCAACAAAAATCCCTTCTTTTTTATGGATTTTTGTGAAATGTTGGTTTAAGCTATTCGACTTTTGTAAAATGTTATTTTTTTATAGTGGGGTTTTGTAATTATGTTTGACATACACAATACACATTGATATGGATAATCTGATTTCTAGTATATCGTTTGTTATTCATGAATAACAGTATGAGTATTGAACAAACTTTTCGTTGTGTCACCATGTTAGGTATATTTTGGTATAACTCGGTATATTTCTGTTAGTTTCCCTCATATTTCACTAATTTCTGTCAAATTTCAATTTATTCAAGTTCAATTCAATAAATTTTAGTATTGTACATATTATTGTTTTTTTTTGTGTTAAAATCTGTGCATAGGTATATCTCGGTATATTTTGGTATATCTCGGTATATCTTAGTATATCTTGATATATCTCGATATATCTTGGTATATCTCGGTATATCTTGATATATTTCAGTATATCTCGTTATATCTTAGTATATCTAGGTATATTTCGGTCTATTTCTGTCAATTTTCCTCATATTTCACTAAAACTTGAAGTACATTTATGTTGCTTTAATTTGATTGATGTTTTTTGCAGTACATGTTGACTTGTATTTAGGTTATTTTGAAAAAAATATTCACAAGTATTAATTATTTTGGTTTTCTTACATGTTATATATACAGGATGTGGCAAACAAAGCAACCTTTAGTCCTTCTGTCTCTCCCTCTGAATATTATGTTGGTAAAATAACCAACATTTCACGCCTTCAAAATTTTAGGACATTGAAGATGACCCTAGAAGGATTTGAGTTACTTGAGAGGTTTGAGGAGTTCTGTTTTGGTTTCATCACAAGAATCAACTATATAGAGTCCACAGATAAGTTGTTGCATCACATTTTACTGATGCAAGATAAAGATCAATCGGGAAAAGAGTTGCGAATAATTGTGAATGGCACACCCCACAGATTTGGATATGAAGAATTTAGTCTAATTATTGGTTTAATGTTTAGCGGTGAGGAAGAATGTCCACCGCAAACTAGTCGTTTGAAGAAAACATACTTCAAGACTGACAAGCCAATAAAGAAGGGCGAGCTGGAGAAGGTATTAGTAAATCTTCCTATGTCCACCAAGCCTGACGATGTTTTGAGGTTGGCCATTATTTATACTTTGGAAATAATTCTTTTGGCCAATAATAATCTAAGGGCCATTAATGATGATTACTTGGAAGTGGTTTAAGACTTCTACAAATTTAATATTTACCCACGGGGTAAGATAGTTTATGACTTTACTGTAAGAAGATTGAAAAGTGTTATTCTACATACGGTTGATAGAAAACCTAAAGTTGACCTCGACAGTGATGTTGCCCATGTTGGGGGGGTCACATGTGAAGAAGGACAAAAACACTCAACCACTTACAGTGTCTACGGTTTTTGTTGGGCACTGCAAATTTGGGCCTATGATGCCATACAGGTGGGTGTAACTGATTTAGCCATCAATACATGTCCTGATGTAATGCCCAGGATACTACGTTGGGAGAACCTAACAAAGAGACAACATTTGAAGTTCTAGAACTTGAACTAGAAATCTTCAAACGTTCTGATGTAAGTTTGTTGCATTTATATGTTGTTATTAATGATTGTTTGATTTTTGAATGTACTTAACTAATTTTAAATGTTTTGTGGGACATTGCACAGTTTGATACGCTAAAAAGACTCACTCCTAATGAAAAGGAGAGACAGAGTCCTTACTACATTTCGGCACAAACGTATGCGAGCGAAGTACGTATGGGTGTGCCGAATGTGCCCAACGTCGGTGGAATGGATGATGAATTGCCTTCGAAAGGTGATGAACGTCATCATCCATATGGTCACATGGATGATAAGAGTGACCCTAATCCGAAAGTCCAAAAGGATGAAGGTCCAGCTCATTCATCAACTTTCATTATGGAGGTAATATACTATGGCACGTATAATTCTTAATTCAAATGTACTTAATTGTTGCAACCTAACATATATGTTTTTATCGTATTTCAAGTGTTGCAAGAGCTGAGAGATTTGAAAAAGGAGGTGATAACAATAAAATAGAACCAAATATGGATTAAGGATGCTTTGAAGAAGTTGTTAAGATCACAAAAAATAACATCAACAGGGGACCAATCAAGGAAACCTTAAGTGAAATCGTCCAGGGTCAAAAGTGTCCCACATTTTGACCGACATAAGGTTCAAGATGAATAATTATCTGTGGACGAAGAAGTGGTGATGCCCATGGATGAAGAGTTGGTAATGGAAAGTTATAAAGGAAAAGAAATAATTGTGTTTACAGAACAAATTGGTGGGGAAACTACCATGCCAATATAAAAAAGGACGAAACATTCGTGGATGTCAGCAAAGAATGTCCCACTAAGGTTAACCTTAAAAAACATCCAATTGATGTCTCCCAAGTAGAGGAAAACTTAACAAATGTGGAGTTGTCTACTCTGAAAGAGATTTTGGAGGCTGCCCCAATTATTAGTGGTCCATCATCAATGCGATTAGGATCGCTAGCATCCAAGGGCATTAGATCTACTCAAACGTTCGATCCATTTGGTACTACATACAGTCGGAGGAAGCGAAATCTTGGTCCCTCCCTCAAATCTCCATACGTGCATCCCAAGAAGAAATCTGGTATATCAATTCGGTCTGAACAGTCGGATGAAGAATATGTGCCAAGCCTTTATGACTCGATGAGAAGCTTCGATAAAGCTAGATATAGATTCTTCTTGGAGTAGCTATACAAGAATTTCTCTAACAACCATTACGTATATCCTATTATATATACTTACATTTTATTCATTTTTGTTTATTTTTTTTTTATATTAATAGCTTTACTTATTCATTTAATTGTTATTACCAAAATTTAGGAAAAATATTAATGTTGGTGGCCCAAATAAGGGTATGGCTAATTCTTCCTGGTTTCATCGTATATTGAAACCCCAATCATCCTTACTAAACGAGGTAAGTGTTTTTGGTATTTACCATTTCTTGTATACAAATGAACTTATTTTGGTTTATACTTTGTTATTAATCATTTGATATTGTTATAAACTAACAACTAAATGGTATATGTTGGTCCCTACTTGATGTGAACTAAAATTATGTAGTACATAGATTGTGTACTATGGTTGTTGAGGAAGAAAGAGGAAATTCACCAGCACTTGTTCCCTAAGAACAATTGGACAACATTAGACTTAACGTTCTTGGTAAGAACCATTCTTAGTACAAACGTTAATTATCGTAAGTTATGACAGTATGTTGTATGTCATATTCCTTATGTATATCTAACTATTTGCATTATTTATTATGAAAATGTAGGCTTAAGTGGGGTCAAGTGCAAGTGAATGGAAGAAAGTTAAAAAGAACGAGCAATTTCAATTTTGGAATGCAAACAAGAAGTGGTTGGATTATGGCACAGGTGAAACATAGTAACAATACTTTCGGTATATCTCGCATATATTAATAATTGTATTATTAATCATAAAAAATTTAAACCTTTTGAAACAGGTGTAAGCCTTGATTTTGGTAAGCCATGGACTTGTGTGGACAACATATATGGAGTTTTATTGGAGAAGGGTCATTGCATCGCTTTCAGATTTGACATTAGACAACAATATATTGATGTCTATGATTCACTTCCGAAACACATAAGGGATGAAACTCTTAAGAAAATGTTACAGAACTTATGTGTAATGATCCCAACCTTAATTAAAAGCTTGGAATTATTTGAATACGAAATCAAAGACCGATAGCCCATTTATCGTAATGTGATACCTGTTCCACAACAGGTTGAAGTGTAAGTATATTTAATTCTTTCAGTAACATCTAATCATCATTGATATAGTTAATTATGATTCTTAGTATATGAATAACATATTTTCTCTTACATGTATTACACAGGGGAGACTGTGGCATTTACGCTCTGAAGTTCATTGAGTATATGGTAAATGACAAGGCCCTTATTGATATCAAAGACGAGGCTGTTGGTTTCTTTAGGAAGAAACTTTGTTGTGAACTTTTCTTTGTCGACGATGATTACATTATTGTATAAGTGTAGTGGCCTGTTTATTTGTATTTTTAAATACATTTCCCAAACTCTGATTTGTTTTGTTGTTTGTATTGTATCTCGGTATATTGGTTAACCCCAAATTCAGAGAACACTGTTAAAGATAGAACTGTTAATTTAAAGGTATAATTTGATCAGATATGAGTTGTATCGGTGTGAACTATATTTCAGCAAATAAAGTACTAAATTTCTGTCATTTTTGTGAGAGAGGTATGCAGGTGATGGATATTTCTATATTTTTTGTATATTTCAGCATATTTATTGAAATGTCCCAAAATATACCAAAATAGACCGAAAACAAAATTTAGGTATATCTGGTTATATGTGGGTATATCTTGGTATATCTCGATATATCTAGGTATATCTCGGTATATCTTGATATATCACGGTATATCTCGGTATATTTCGGTATATCTTGGGTATATTTGGATATATCTCAGTATATCTCGGTATATCTTAGGTATATCTTGATATATCTCGGTATATCTTGGGTATATTTTGGTATATCTTGGGTATATTTTGGTATATCTTAGTATATCTGGGTATATTTTGTTATCTGTTTGTTATATGTTTGGTATATCTTGGTATATCTCGGTATATCTTGGTATATCTCAGTATATCTCGGTATATCTTGGTATATCTGGGTATATCTCGATATATCTTGGTATATTTGGGTATATTTCGATATATCTCAGTATATCTGGGTATGTTTTGATATATTTCAGTATTTTTTTGATATATTTTAGATATATTACTGAAATGTACCAATAAAATACTAAAATAGACCGAATAGTACAAGTTATAAAAGTTGTTGGTATTCATATTATTCCAAAATATGAATTCTTCTTGCAATTAGTATATTTTATGAAACATACATGATTGATACATGTGACTGGTTAAATAAAGTTGATTATTGTTGTATTCATTGAATTAATACAAAAGTCTGATACAAAAAATACTTCAAATGATAATAAATTATGCAGCACATAAAAATGTTTATGGATGAGAAGATAGGGAATGTTCTACAGTCATCTGACGTAACACATTACAAGTCCTCATGTTATGACCACTATTTCCACACCTACTGCATAATATGACCTTCTTTATTACTTTCCCACGTGAACGTATGCGTCGCTTTCGTGGTCTGCCACATTTTTTCTTCGTGTTGGGAGGAAGTTCAACTAGGTCTATGATCTTTAGTGGAATGTCCCACTCACCATTGTCAGTTACCGGAAAGATGGACTCAAATATGCGATAATATAACAATTTATTGTGTATAATTGGTCAACAAAGGAATGGACATCAACATCTTGAAAATGGGCGACTGCCATGGCATGACAACAAGGGATTTTGTGAACATCAAACTTCTTGCAACCATAACTTCTGTTCAGTAGATCAACATCGTTACTAGTGTAAAACCTAATTTCATATAAATGAACTCGTTATATTATGTATAATGGATGATAACCTATATTAGACATTTATTTAAAATGAAAATAGATAAACATTTAATAACAATAAAGTCTTGTACGAATCCCATACTTGGAAAACATGTGCATTAATTCTAAAAACCTTGTACCTTAAGGACTTATTGTGATTTGCACGCATAATTGATTCAACCTCATCGGTAAGGAATTGAGTTCCCCATCTCATCCCAACCTCCCTATGTTCTACAAACCAATGCCTATTTTGCTACGATAATACTCAGCAAGCATGGTTATGGGAAACTCACGAGCAGATTTTATGACATTATTAAACGATTTTGAACCATTTGTGGTCATTATCCCGTATCTATTTCCTAGGAAATTATATCTTGACCACTTCTCTTTACTTGCTTCCAATAAGTACTTCTCTATCAAATGATCGATCTGTCTTAAATCCCCCATGTACTTGTCAAATTCACGCTTTGTATATGCCCTTGAGCAACATCTGAACAAAGGTGTAATATCAGGATTCTTAAATTTATGGTTTAAATTCATCTCCATGTGAAATGCATAATAACCATGCAAAGCATTGGGGAATGCTTTTGGAACAGCTTGAATAATACTTTGATGTCTATCTGAAACAATAACAAGGTCCTCAATGTGCCCAACTATGTGTGATAGTTTTAACAAAAACCATTCCCAAGCTTCATTATTCTCAAAATCTCCAACCCCAATGGCCATTGGATGTATGTTGTTATTTCCATCAGAAGCATTTGCTACGAATAAGTCCCAGCATACCTACCTAATAGGAATGCACCATCAATTGTAATTACATGTCTTATACAAGATAAGAATCCTCTAATACATGGACCTAATGCCATGAAAAAAATACTTAAATCTTCTAGACTGGTCAACTTCAATATGTGTGACGCTCCCAGGATTTCTTTCCTTCAAAACATGACAGTAGGAAGGAAGCTTCAGGAAAGAATCATCTTCACTGCCTCGTAGCAACCTAAGAGCCTTCTCTTTAGACCTGTATGCTGTGGTGTAACCAATCTCAATCCCAAACTCATTATGACCATCATCAATAATATCTTTGGGCTTATAAATTCTTCCAGGTCGCACCAACTTCATTTTTATGGAATTTCCTATCACTCTTGAGGTCGCAGTCCTATTCTTCCTCATGTAATTGTTAGGATCACAAGTATGTCTTGATTCAAACTCTTTTACCCTAAACCTATTTGAGCCAGTGATCCTATTACATCTAGATTGAATGCAACGTATCACAACACGATCTTTCTTACTTGTCAGCATCCTTGTCTCAAATCTGTTTCTTATGGCATGAATTTCGACATGTGTGGTGAAATCTATTTTACTGTCAAACACTTGATCAACTTTCAAATCAAGCTCTACATGTGCCACAGACGAGGAAACATCACCATTTGAAATAATCTTTGTGGGTGTACTTGGTGGACCAAAACGTAATTCATTATTGCCCCCAATGACAACTCTTCCTTTAGATTGGGATAAATCATTTACAGATTGATCTCCTACAATCAGTCTTTTTGGTTCAACTAGTATCCTTTCATTATCAATTGCATGTATTGCTGGCATTGAGGTCATGTCGTGATCAACGTTTTCGTTAACAGGACCACCTTCTAATTCATACTTTCTAATCATATGAAGATGTCGATCATCACCCATCTGCCTAACATTTGAATAATGATCTACATCATCACCAATACTATCAAGTACATTCTCGCAATTTCTATTAGAATTTTGAGATCCTTCGTGTGTATGAGTATCGCTCAAGTAATTTACAGGACGACCTCCGACATTAAGAAGTTATTCATGGCAGATAGAATGACTTGTACCTACGGATCTTATCTCATTTTTTGTGGCATATGCAACAGCCTTATTTTGATTATCTTTAACATGAAGGTTAAAAAACTCATCCAAATCTTCATCATCACCAATTAAAACAGTAGGTAATGTCAAATCATTCTTATAGAAGTATCTCACTAAAAGTTTATCCTTGAACTTATCGAGCTTTAACTTCAAAAACATCTTTTCTTTAAGTTCATTATACTTAAATCTCTTTCTTATCCCTATCACCGAACCTTCACCTCCTCGATATACTTCTTTATCATCTTTCTTCGACCACTTACCATTATGAATGATTAGAATACTAAGGACATCCATTCTGTATAATGTTTAAAAATAATTAGGCAATATTAATTAAAAAAATACCTAAAATTTAATTGATATATGAAGTAATATACAAAATATTGAATAACTATATGAACATATAACATATATACTAAATTAAATGCTGAATAGAAGAAAATATACCAAGATATACCAATATATACGAGATATACCAAGATATACAGAGATATATATACCGAGATATATGAAAATATACCAAGATATATCAAAATATACCAAAATATACTGAGATATACCAAATATAACAAACATATACCGAATTAAAAAGTGAATATAGCAGAGTTCATTACATACGGTTTGTCAACCAAAAATCTCTTTAAATAACATCCAAATCAGTTTCTCACCAATGAATCACCCAAAAAGTTGGCAATTTTTCAAAAATTAATCACTCTCAAAACCAACCATAGCTTCGCATATTTCGATATTACATTATTTACAAATCTTGGTACAAATTTCACTATTTACATGCTACTAACAAGTGCGAATATTCTACCCAACCAAAATAATTAATATCACTAACCTCAAATTTGAAAGTTTTGCGTGATGAGATGCAAAAATGGAGAGAAAATTAGAGAAGAGAAAACAGGGGTGCGTAGAGAAGGAGAGAGAATAAGAAATAAAATGAGTTTAGTGGGAAATTAAATCTAGCCAAGGGAACTGGCAATTGGGATTGTAAATTGAAAAATTTTCATTTCTAAACTAAAACAACAAATGAGTATTTTTTTAAACTATTCTATGGAATTTGCCCATTTTAGACAAAATTCCTCATCATTTTGCCCATAAAATTTTACTATTTGACAGGGGATTGCACACTAAAAGGTTTGGTACCATAATAATATTCAAATTAAGCAAATAGTATTTTTTTATCTATTTTTTAAAGGGTTTTAGTTTAATACTTTTGTTTGATAAATAGTACCAACATTACAAATTATGAATAGTAAATACGTTTAATTTGTGAATTTTAACATGTGCCATGCACATGACAAAAAATTTATGAGCAATTTTGGCATTTAGTTTTTTCTTTATTTTCCCTCCCTCTCTCTCCTTCCTCTCTTTTTCTTCTTTTTTTTTTTTTCTTTCCAGAATCAGTTTTTTTCCAGCACTGCACAAAAAAAAATTTGGTTCTATAAAAAATAAAAAAATAAAAAGAAGAGAGGGAGAGGAAGGGGAGGGAAAAAAGAGAGAAAAAACAAAGAAAACTAGTTTTGAAAAAAAGAAGAAGAAGAGAGAAAGGAGATGGAGGGAGGGAGGGAGGGAAAAAATAATAAAAAATTTAAATGCCAAAATTGCCCATAAATTTTTTGTTATGTGCATGACACATGTTAAAATCCCCAAATTAAATGTGAAACTGTTCATAATTTGCAATGTTAGTACCAACAAGAGTACTAAATTGGAATCCTTTGTAAACATGGATGAGAAAAGATACTATTTGTTTAACTTGGGTATCACTGTGGTACCAAACCTCACACTAAAGATGTAAAGGACGAGAAATAGCAAGGAACATGTTAAAATTTGCCAATCTAACAAAAATCAATTAACGCTAACATTTTGACCATAAAATTTTACTAATTGCCCTTTGATTAACTTATAAGCCTTAGGATATATGAAAAGATTTTGTAAGACTTACAAAATATGAAAAGACTTGAGTATATTTTATACACAAATAAGTAAAACAATTTTATTTTTCACATTATTCCTAGAATGACAGAAATAAAAAATAATTAAAAAAAATTAGCAAAAAGAACAATATTTGGATACTTTTCACAATAAATAATATTTAGCAAAAAGAAATTTGAATGAATCTAAAAATCAAAACTAAATTTTAAGAAAAAAATGGATTCAAAGAATCATCTTTCTCAAAAATAAGAAAAATATTTCTAAAAAAAAATATAATTTATTATGAAATAAGTAATAAATAAAAGAGTATTATAATTACAAATGCAAAATGAAGATATAACATACCATTTATTAACAAATAAAAATTATGAAAAATGTCTCAAAAGGATAAAGAAAAGATTTGATACATTCATTTAGAAGGAATCCAAATATTTAAAAGCACATTTCACAACATACCTCAAGTTTAGTATTAATATTATCAATAAAAATTGTTATCAAGTATTAATTTTAGCCTATGTGTTTGAAAGAAAAGATTTAATGAAAGATGAAAACTATTCATTTTTAGTACACTACATAGTAGGATACTCACTAACAAACAATCAAAACAGTTACATATATGAATAAAATGAATTCATAAAAATAAATAACATATTCAAGGAAACAAAACAAATAATAAAATCAGAGATACTAATAGATTTTGAGGTTCTCGAATAATGGAACCTAAACATCAAACAAAAACCCTCATACCAACAATAAAGAGTAATGTACTAAGAATTAAATTTATAGACTCTAAAAAATATTAAAAAAAAATGAAGCACCAGAAAATTAAAGAAATAAAGATTTAGTCCATAAAGTAATAAGAGAATAAACAATTAAGAAAATGTCAAAAAATAAATTACAAGAAATAAAATTGGAACTTGATGCAAGCTTAGTAAATGTTTTAAATAATCAAGTATGTATAATAAAAGCCTTAATCTTTTTAGTAGAAGAAATAGATATAATAGATTATCAAACACTAAACCTTTACAAGATATAAATGAAACTCAAAAGGAAATTTTTAAGTAAATAAAGGAACGTTGTTGAACCATAAAACTACAAGAGGATAAGCATAAGGAATTTACAAAATTAAGAAGGGATGTTAGTAACATACAAAGAGGAAATGTAACTTCAGGTTACAAGTTTGATCCATTAACATGATTAAAAAAAGAACCCCTAAAGTATCTGATGTATAATATGTAAGAATGATAAAGAAAAAAGAACGAAGAAAAATCAAAAAGTAAAGAAAAAGCTGTAATCCAAGTTTAATGGAATATATATAGAAAAGAATTAGAACAACAATTTATAAACATTGAAAATAGAGACATAGGAAATTAATTAATTTGTTGACCATAACAGAAGAATAATTAGAAAATATTATTAGAAAAACTTTGCACAAAGCAAAATTAAATTTGAATAAAAAAATTTAATCCCAAAAATTCATATGAAACTTACTACATTACCAATCCTATATCAAGAAAAAACATTTGACCTATATAAGAAGAAAAGAGATAGACAAATATTAGAAGAATTTGATCTTCCTCATAGGAGAATACAACAACCCAAAGTGAAAGAAGATTTACATTGGAAAACTAAATGTAGTATTCTATCAGAATTTAAATCATATAAAAGTTATAAATTTGATCTTTTGGATTTAAATTATATAAGAGATAAAAAAAAGACTTCAAATGAATGGTCTAATGAAATAAGTGTAATCATACAAATTTTTTCGACCACACAATCAAACCCTACAGTTTGTATGGTGTTAGTAGCCTATAAAGTGACATGAAATGTTAAAATTTTGTTTACAACATTCACAAAATGCAAGAAAATGCAAATAAAAGTAGATAACACCTAGATATTTAAAATACATAAGAAATTTATTAGAGAATATAAAAGTAGACATCACCGAATCTAGTGAATATGAAATTGATGAAGCCTAATGGAATTTAATAAAATGGAGATTTGTAACATGTGTTATATATTCTTTCATATATGAATATGAAATATATTATCATAAGTTATCACTTTTTCTGCAATAAATTTATAAGGAAATATTTTTTCAAAAACTATTGAAATATTACATAAAATTATGATAGAAAGATAAAATAATAAGAATAGAGAAACTACATCTGATACTATAGGAAGAAGAATAAGTGCCCTTAAGAATTGGATAATTATTAAGTATCAAGAAAGAGAAGAATATAAACGAATAAGAAAAAATGATAAAACTTATTGTAATATAAGAGATTTTGGGATGCTAGAAAAATATATATGTAACATAAAAACTTACAATAAGAAATATAAAAGATACAAAATATACAAGATGTTCAAAAGATATAAATTTAGAAAATAAAACTTTAAAAAATATAAGAAAAGATATAATCAAGAATGTCACAATCCTAAAAAATGAGTTCGTGAAATAGATATAGAGGATAATATTTTGAAAAGAATAAACGTTTTTTGAAAATAGTTAAATATTTAAAACATTTGTGATATCCCTTACCTCATAAAAGAAATTTAACTTTTACAATAAAAATTCATAAAATAGTGCAAATTACAACATAAAACATAAAGAGTTACAAATGTCTCAATAATCTCCCAATTAGCAGAGTAAAAATGAAAATAAAGGTTTTGAGTGAAACCTTTAGACCTTTAAAGTAACTTGATCCTCACAGCCATTTGCACCACATCTAATCTAGAAAACATAAAGAAAGAATGGGTGAACTACGAGTAGCTCAGTAGGAATCTACTCTATGCATGTTTTCAATATAAATCAGTGATGCATGCTATATTTCAAATTTATAATGCATGTCTACTAGTAAACCATCATCAGTACATTAATAGTGGGAAAATTTTATTTTAAAAATAGGGCATACCTTTACTTTCTCACTTTCAAAACCGAGTGAAGTGTACATTTCAAATAACCCATGCAATGTCTATATAAATCTCATATGTATGCTTTGTCAAATCTATATGTATTGGTCAATTCCAAAATACATGGGCACATGTGCTGTCAAATTTTGAGGCACATGGGGTGTCCAACTCTGAGATCCATGTGTGGTCAACTCCGAGACGCATGTAGGACCACCTCTGAATTCCATGTACAGTCATACTTTGAGATACATATGGCACATATATTAGTCAACTCTGGATGGGCTGTAAACTCCAAGGCAAATGAAGGGTCCAACTTTGAGGCCTATGTGGGGACAAACTCTGAGAACCATGTGTGGACAAACTCCGAGATACATGTGTAAATGTGTACCTATGGTCCGCGTAATATGCTGCATCTAGTATAACCGGGGTACCATATCTCTGTAAGACCAACACATGAAACACTATCCACATAAAATAATAATATGATGCATGCATAAAATATCTAATGCCATATGCCACTCTTAAATACCTGTCATCTTAATAATAAAGTTTTTCATGTATGTATAAAAATATTTTATCGAGTATATCATCATTTTTTAAAATTATTTCTTATAAAAATATGGTATCAGTTTTTCACAGTTTGTGACATTCACGATGCGTGGATTTCACAATTTGAGTCTATTAGTACTTCTAGTTCTACCGCCAATTCTATTTTCTTTTCTGTGGAAACATACAAATATAGTGAATCACTTATCTTGAAAAAAATACCCAATTAAAAATGTTTTACCTTAATAATTTCGTTAGTATACACACTAATTTTATGATATGATATTTTACTTATAGACACTCGTACCTTGAAAATTTTCTTGTACCTAAAACAACCACTTAGAAAAATGTATGAAAATGAAGAATTTAGAGAGAGAAACGAAGAGAGAAAGGAATTTTGATTGAAACTTGATCCCATCATATTTATAGGTTTTCATTACCTCGCCGTGGCCTTACTGATATCCCATGACTTTTTTTTTATTATTATTAAAGATTTCAAAAAAAAATTCTAATTATATTCTTTATGGTTTTCCTTTTTATTGTAATTTAATTGAAAACAATATAGAATGAATTTTTTTTAAACAAATGGATGACTGGAATCACTAGCTACACCAAGGCGCCCCATCAGAATGGAAAGCAGTCCTTAGCACCTTCATCATTTTTCACCCACCCACAAATTTTATTAAATAATTAAAAATTAGTGAATATAGAGAAAAGCATCAATAAAACCTATAAGAAGGTCTACCGACCATATAAAAAATAGTAAATCGTGTGCGAAAGGTGGTACATTCCACCACCAAGTCACAGAACAAAAACTAGAAGATCTAGAAGCCAAGCTATCAGCTGCAGAATTACCCTCTTGATAAATATGAAAACAGTGAAATTTCATGCGTGCAATCCGAGCTAAACAATCTGTCTAAGATGAGAGCCATCGCCATAACACCATATGAGGTCTAGTGTCACCACAGCCAAATCTTCTTCCAACCAAACCTATTTGCATATCTTATCGCATGAATAACAGTTGCTTGCTTAGCCTCACAGGCATGGGAAATCCCTAAAGGAACACAGAATGATTCTTATGGACTCGTTGAAAAAAATGGGATCACTTATTATGGACTCGTTGAGAATGATTCTGATCTAGTTCATGGTCTATTAGAAGTAGAAGGCGTTCTGGTGGGATCCTCACAGATAGAAAAAGATTGCAGCCAGTTTGATAATGATCGAGCGACATTGCTTCTTCGGCCCGAACCAAGGAATCCCTTAGATATCATGCAAAATGGATCTTGTTCTATCGTTGATCAGAGATTTCTCTATGAACAATACGAATCGGAGTTTGAAGAAGGGGAAGGAGTCCTCGACCCGCAACGGATAGAGGAGGATTTATTCAATCACATAGTTTGGGCTCCTAGAATATGGCGCCCTTTGGGCTTTCTATTTGATTGGATCGAAAGGCCCAATGAATTGGGATTTCCCTATTGGGCCAGGTCATTTCGGGGCAGGCGGATCATTTATAACCCTTGACAAAAGATCTGGATGTTCGAAAAATCCCTGCACAACCTTAAAGACCAGGTGTGTCAAAAGCAGCCCCATCCATGTTTACCTTTAACTAACCTGAAGGAAGAGGATGCCATTTAACTTCAACCACCCTTGGGGTTTAGGATGATATACCACGAACTTGCAAGCGATTAAGTATCTGCAAGTCATTCAAAGTGTTACGCATTGCACATTTTGAACTAAGCCTGCTTCTCTAATTAAATGCCAAATAATAGCAAGAGATGAACGTAAAGGAACTGCAATCCCATCATAGCAACAATGATTCCTTGTTGTCCAAATAATCGAGAGAATGCTCGTTTTTCATAAATTGTGAACTTGAGGTCAAAATCTCTATCCATAGCACCCCTCCACAACTCCAAGAGTAACATGTTCGTGCAGGGGCGCACACAAAAAAATAGGCAATGAGGTCCTAGAGAGAACCAGCAAAAGGACACACCAATAAAAGATGAGAGATCGTGATACGAATCATATGGCGCTACCACCACTACGCATCTCGAACGGATCGATCACGAGGTTGATGGTAAGACAACTCAAGGAAGCTTTGAATGAACTTGTCCAAGAGTTGATACAAGGCCAAGGGATGGTGGGAAAGGATCACAAAGCCTGTGAGAGGCCAAGCATTGTGTTAAAAACAGAATTGGGAGAAGAAGACTTGTGCCGCAACATGGTTTTGTAGCCACCGCAGCGAGCAACGTTCTATTTTGTTGGGAAGTTTTGCCAGAGGTGCACGCTGCTGCATGCATTTGGGGCGTCGGGGCATAGGACTTTCTGTTTTGGGCATGAAGGCTGGGCTTACGTGCACACAGGATGGGCAGACGTGCGTGCAAGTGTGCGCGTAGAGGTGAACGAGTATGCGCACCGAGGCATGGCTTTGGAACGCCGTGGCACGAGCCTCTCGAGTGGATTATGTGTGTTCCTCGCCGAGGCATGAAATTTACTCCGCCGTGGCCCGCCTACTTTAATTTTGTTTCCCGAGCATCCTCGCAGCGGCACAATATAAATTTTTGTAATTTGAACCATTGGATCAAATCCAATGGCTGAGATGCTTTCTTACTTTTTGGTTTTGTTTGTACTCTATATAAAGACAATTTGTAGTAGCCCAAAAGGCAATTTTTGTTCATTTATGAAATATTTGTTTCCACAAAACAAATTTGAGAGCCAAAGAGCTCCTTGCTTCTTGCAATCCCAAACTTATCAAAAGACTTGCATCCCTTTGTGGTGTTTCTTCTCTTCTTAGTGCGTGGTTAATAATATCCATGTGTTGAGGTGGGTATTTTGCTACCAAAAATTTGTTGTTGTGCTTAGAAATTTCATGCTAATTTGTTGTTAGGTCTTGAACCGTATATCTTGTGGTTCTCTAGTCTTCGTTGCCAGTGGGTCGTAGGAATCGTGTTGCGAGGTTTACATTAGATCGTCTCCTCCAATCTACCACAGATTAAGCAAGGTGAAGGAAAGGAAAGTCCCTTTTTCTTGACATTGCAATCAGTGGGAACCTTTCCTTGAATGGCTCTTCAAAAATCATAGAATGGGATGGAGGAATAAACGGCATCTAGACTTCCTTACCCCAACTTTTAACTTGCCCCACTGATCTCAAAGAATCATAAGCATCACGTGTGGAGACATCTCCTCTATCTGAACAGGATCAGACCCGAATATCCTCTATACCTTCAAAAATAGAGTTAATATCCATGGCTATATCTAGGTGAGAGTCAACAAAAGTTTGCGGCAATTTCCAACCATCTACTGTCTGAAATTGACCAACCAAAGCATTCAAGGGCACATTAACTGGAACCTCAGGAACTCTCCCTATTCGAGGTGAACCTAGCCAATTGTTAGTATAGAATCGAACGAACGAATTCGTACCTACCAACCAACGAGAATCTGCAATCAGAGCTGGAAAATGAGTTTAGGCTAGGCCAAATAGATGAGCTAACATCAAGAAATTGCCTCCGTAAGTACGACAAGGTTTGAGAGGTGCCAATAATTAAAAGCCAAGAAAATCTTAGTAACATGGCTTCATTTAGAGTTTTCAAATCCCTCAAACCAAGACCCCCCCCTCAGCAAGAGGACAGCAACAATCCATCCAAGCAACCTGAACTAATTTCACTTTGTCCATATGGCCAGTCCAAAAAAAATTTCGAATGACTTTGGTAAGATCATCAAGAATGAAAAAAATAATAAATTAAAACATAACACATTAAAATTTAACAAACATAATTCAATTGGTCTAATTTCTGACGTGCCCCCAGCGATAGTGCATCTCTTTGCTGCTGCTCTCCCTATCCTTGTTGTTCCCTTGCCGTGACCTTGCCGAGGACCCCAATGAACTACCTTCTAACCACCGATGGGCACACCAGTGAACCACTAATGAGGTACAAAAAGTTTTCTAAAACTTCTCTAAAGTTAATTTTTTGGGTAGAGTTTTTTTTTCTCATCTACTTATTTTTCATAGATAAATACCCACTTTTATTCATAAAATTCTAAAATTAAAATACAAAGATTTGGGGTCTCACAATCTCAATCCCTTAAGAAATTTCATCCTCAAATTTTTTTAACTACAATTAAAACAAGTATGGGTATTTCGAACGGACTTCAGATTCTAACTCCCAAGTAGCAACTTCCACATTGTGATGTTTCCACTTAACCTTTACCAAGTGTATTATTTTATTCTTAAATTCCTAACTTGATAACACTAGTTCTTCTTCATATGATACTTCTTCTTGTATTGACAATTTTTTCCAATTAATATACTACTATGATTTCTTTGACACTTCTGTAAGGCAAACACATGAAAATGTTGTGAACCTGTGACAATTTCGAAGGTAACTCCAATTGGTATGCTCATATTTTATTCTTTGAACAATTCGAAATGGTCCGATATAACGAGGTGCTAGTTTTCATTTTATTTCTAAATGAGTTATTTCTTTTCAAGGTTGAACTTTAAGAAAAAAAATCATTTGTTTCAAAATTCAGAGGTCGTCATCGATGATCAGCATAATTCTTGTATCGACTCTAGGCTGCACGTAGTTTATCTTATATGATTTGTATCTTTTTAATTTTTTCTTAGATAAGGTCAGTCTTCATCATTTTGTAGTCTTCACTTTTCGCCCAATACATGGGAGATTTATAAGGTCATCCATACAGGGCTTCATAAGAAGCCATTCCAATATTGGAATGATAGTTATTGTTGTAGGCAAACTCCACTAATGGTAGATATTTGTTCCAATTTCCTTGAATTCCATGACATATGCCCACAACATGTCGTCTAACATTTGGATGACCCTTTTTGATTGTCCATCTATATATGGATGATAAGCAGTACTGTACCATAGTTCCGTACCCAAGGCTTCTTGTACACATTTCCACGATTGAAATGTATACTTTGGATTTCGGTAGATACAATCAATTTCATTATACCATGTAATCGTATTATTTCTCGAACATACAACTTGATTAACACATTGACCGAATATCATGTTTTAATAGAGATGAAATGTGTAGACTTTGTTAATCAATTTATGATCACCCAAATAGAATCATGACCTTGATAAATATGAGGTAATCCTCGTACAAAATCCATAGTTAAATTATCCCATTTCCACTCTAGTATTAGAAGTGGTTGAAGTAATCCTGCCAATTTTTTATGTTCGACTTTAACTTGTTTACAAATCATGCAGTTTACTACAAACTGGGCCACATCCCTTTTCATTCCTCTCAACCAATAATTTCTTTTCAAGTCACGATATATCTTCATAGTTCCAGGATGTAGAGTGAACTTGGATCTATGGGCTTCTTCCATAATTTCTTGCCTCAAATAAGCATCATTAAGTACTATTATCTTTGCATGATATCGAAATGTGCCACTACTATAGATCCATCCTTCAACAATCAATTCCTCATTCATCCTACACCATACTTCACAATTTCAGAATCATTTGATTGTGCTACTTTTATATTCTCCAACAATGTAGGACTGGTCACGAGGTTCTACAAGAACATACTTTTCCCATCTTCAAATAAATTCAACTCGTAACCTTCTATTGTTTGATTGTTTCGCCATGTGTATGAAAAGCAATTTTGGGTATATCCATGTCTCTAATCCACAATTGATGATATCCATACCTCAAATCAATTTTTGAAAAGTAACTTGCTCCACCAAATTGATCAAACAGTTCATCAATCTCAGGCAACAAATACTTGTTCTTAATTGTTACTCTATTGAGTTGACGACAGTTAATACACAATCGGAAACTACCATCCTTCTTCTTTACAAACAAAACAGTGGCTCCCTAAGGAGAAGAATTTGGTCAAATAAATCCCTTTGATAATAATTCATCTAGTTATTTCCTTAATTATTGTTTCTCTGCTAGTGCCATAAGATATGAAGCAATTGATATCGATGGTGTTCCAGGATACAATTCAATTACAAAATTGATCTCTCAAGCTGGAGGTAGTCTAAGTAAATCTTCGAAAAGACATCCCAAAACTCGTTCACCGTTGGTAAGCTTGGTAGATTTTTCCCTTTAACATCATCTTTTTCCAATGATTTCAACTTAGCCACAAAAGCTTGATTCCGTCTTCCTCCTAAGCAACACTTAAGAAAAGTACTGATAGGATTTACTCATTTCTCTCCAAAGAATTATACTTTTAACCCTTAGAAGTCTATATGTAACCTTTTTATCATAGTAATTGATAGTTGTTTATTATTTGGTTAACCATTCCATTCATAAAAGGACATAAAAATAACTCATATCGAGTATAATGAGATCAGCTAAGAATTGATGGCCACTTATTCCAATTAAACAACTCTTACAAATATAAAGAGCAATGGTAGAGACATCATTGATTGCTGGTTCTTCACGCCTACCAAAAATTGCAAAGGCTTGACCTTGAGATCCTTATCCCTGGGTTACGATTCCTTTACCCTTATCCTTTTCACATACAGATTGTTGTTATTGAAAAGTTTGTGCAGGGTTGGTTTGTTGTTGAAAAGATTGTCTAGGAGCTTGATATGGTCTAGGGGACTGTTCTTGAAATGATCTCCTTCCTTTCTGAAAGTTTTGTTGTTGTTGCCACTAAGACTATTAACTTTGACCAGGAAAATTTATTTGTGGGTTTGAAGCTCCAACGCTAAAAGTTGATGGTGATCCTCCCTCGAATCCTTGATTCATTGGTCGATAGGGACAATTTTACTTAACATGTTCAGGTTGGTGACAGTTATAACATACATATGATTGATATCTGAGACTTCCTAGTGAATTACTTCCAAATGATCTGCTACATTAGCTTCTATGACCAAAGTTCCAAAATTTCTTCTTTTCCTTTTCCTTCTCCTTGGATTTCTGTGTTATCATCATCATCTTTGATGATTGCTCAAGATGAACTTGTTCAACTCTGTATGCTGCTACTATAGTTGCAGTATATGTTTGAATTCCTTGATAAATAATCTAAACTCTAATGTCGTCTCTTAAGCCCATAAGAAAATTTGCAGCCTTGTTTGAATCTAGAATTAGTTTTCAGCAAATCTTGACAATTGATTAAGTTGTGCTTCATACTGTGCCATATACATTTCTTCTTGTTTCAAGTTTATAAACTCTACCACCTTATTTGCGTTGGCAGTTTCGTTAAAGAACCTTTCATAAAACATTTGCTCAAATTCTTCCCAAGTGATTTCCTCAAAATTATTTCCTCTACTAATAGAATCCCACCAGTAAAACGTCTTCACTAAATTTATACACAACAAGTTTGGCTCTAAGACTCTCAAGGACGTTCAGAGCATTCAAGTTATTTTTAATCTCATGAATCCAATATTCTGCAAGATTAGGATTTGGAGTTCCATCATAAAGTTATGGTCTAGTCTTTTCAAATTCCTTTAGGTAATAAGATCTACCTTTTTTTCAAGATCTTCACCCTGGGTTATCAACCTACTTAACGGTTGTAATAGGTTACATTCTCCTTGGTTATCATTTTCACCCAGATTTGGCTCATTTCTAGCCATTCTTCTTCTTGGAAGCATGTGAGACACTAAAAATAGTTCAACAAATCAAAAGATTTTTAAATTACAAGTTTTCCCAAGAGATCATAACCATGCTCTAATACCAAACTGTCACAGCCCAAAAAAAATTAGGTACGTGAAATAGATAGGGAGGATAATATTTTGAAAAGAATAAATGTTATTTGAAAATAGTTAAATATTTAAAACATTCAAGATATTCCTTTGTACATAAAAAATTAATTTTTGCAATAGAAATTCATAAAATAATTCAAATTACAACAAAAAAATATAAAGAGTTACAAGTGTCTCAACAATCTTCCAAATAGCAGAGTAAAAAAGAAAATAAAGGTTTAAGTAAAACCTTTAGACCTTCAAATTAATTTGATCCGCATAGCCATTCACAACACATCTAATCTAGGAAACATGAAGAAAGAAGGAGTGAGCTGCGAGTAGGAGTACACTCTATGCACCATTTTAAATATAAGTTAGTGATGCATGCTATATTTCAAATTTATAATGCATGTCTACTACTAAACCATCATCAATATATTAATAGTGGGGAGATTTAATTTTAAAACCAGGGCATACCTGTATTTCCTTACTTTCAAAACCAATTGGAGTGAACATTTCAAGTATCCCATGCTTGCTTATACAATGAAATAAAATATGCAATGTCCATATAAAACTCATATGTATGCTATGCCAAATCTATTTGTATTGGTCAATTCTAAAATACATGGGAAGATGCACGGTCAAATTCTGAGGCACATGGAGAGTCCAACTCTAATGGCCATTTGTGGTCAACTTTGAGTCACATTTGAGACCACCTCCAAAATCCTATGTACAGGCATAGTCTGAGATATATATGGCATATGTATTAGTTAACTCTGAGGCATATAGGCAGTCAAGTCTGAGGCCTATGGGGTTTCCAACATTGAGGCCCATGTGGGGACAAACTTTGAGATACATGTGTAAATGAGTACCTGTGGTCTGTGTAAAAATCTATCTGTTGCATCCAGTATCCATTGGGTACCATATCTTTGCAATACCAACACAAGCAACACTCTCCACATAAAATAATAACATGACATATGCATAAAATATTTGATCTCATATACTACTTTTAAATTCCAGTTATCTTAATAATAAAGTTTTTCATGTATGCATAAGAATATTTTATCAAGCATATCATCATTTTTTAAAATTATTTCTCATAAAAATATGACATCAGTTTTTCACAGTTTGTGACATCCATGATGCGTGCAATTTATTTAAAACAATGCATGATAAAAAATAGAGTAAAAACTCCTATCTCAAATTGAGGCTCTTAGCACTCCTAATCCTATTGCCAACTCCTTTTTCTTTTGTGTAGAAACTAACACAATATTATACCAAATTATATAATACTAATATAGTGAATCACTTATCTTCGAAAAATATCCACTTAAAAACGTTTTATCTTAAAAATTTGTTAGTATATACGCCAACTTTCTAACCCGATATTTTACTTATAGATACCTATACTTCTAAAAAAAAATTCGTACCCAAAAAACCCAATTAGAAAAACTAAAAATGAAGAATTTAGAGAGAGAAAAGAAGAGAGAGAGGGATTTTAATTGAAATGGCCAGATCTCCTCCTATTTATAGGCTTTTAATGACCTTATCGTGGCCTTGCCTCGGCCTCATTGAGGTCCCCCACCGAGGGTCTAACTAGCCCTTAGTGATAGTGCAATCCTTTTGCTATTGTTCTTCTTATCCTCACTACTCTCTCGGTGTGGCTTCATTGTGACCTCACTTAGGACCCCAACAAACCCACCTCTCAAACTTCCTAATGCACGTTTAAAATATGCAATTATTTTATAACTATTTGAGATTAAAATGAGTATTTAGGATGTTTATTTTGTTGAATTATATCACAATTATTGTTTTCGGAGTTACATGATATTTTTTGATGGATTTCAGGTATTTTGAGCTTAAATGACAAATATGGGGGTAACACGACATAGTCCGTGTGGTACAAGGCAAACCTATTGGAACACAAGCACTCGCGCCCCAACTCAAGTCTATTGGCACTGTGGCCTGACCCTCTCAGGTCAAATTGTGAATTTTTGAAGATCAACTCATGCCATGGCGTGAAGTATGTTGAGTCGCGATGGTGACCTCTCGGGTTACAATTGTGTTCCTAGAATTCAACTTGCACCATGGCATTGGATTGTTTGAGTTGCAGCTTGTGTATGGTTTGTGTAATTTTTGGATTGATGTTAGTATCCCAATTGAAACCAAATCCTATTGTACCTGTTTTGTGTGCGCTTATAAATGTGTTATTAGAGTCCTAAACATATGTAGAGAAAAATATACATAATATAGTAATATTGTGTGTTAATCATAGAATTAGATCAGTTGTAATCATACTTCAAGGAACCAAAGTCTAGCAGAGATTATAGAGAAAAAATTCGAAGAACAATTCGAAGAACCAAAATCAAAAGTTAGAAGCATAGAAGATTGTGCAATATTCATCAAGAGATTGAGTGTGTTATTTATTTCTTTTTTCTTCTAGGAATTTTAATATCTTATTCAATTATAAATCTGGATTTAATAAACATAATGTCTAGCTAATTCTTCTATTAATCTAGGGGTCTTATGAACCCAATTTTCTGACATGTATTGATCTAATTTATTCCCCCTTGTGATTGCAATTTATGTTATATTATATAATTTGATCTTATTTGTTAATTAATTGTTTGATCATAAATTAATCTATAGAGGAATATAGGTAGCCTTGAGAGAAATATTTATTTGTCTCGATCAAAAAGTATACATAGTTTCTAGGCTAAGAGGTATGATTCGTATGTATGTGATCCATAATTGATGTGCTTCATGAGTAGTGATTTAATCTAATTAGCATGAGAGTATCATTAGGTTAGGTTATTATATTGTGTATAGTTTACTTGATAGAGAAATACACGCATAGTTTAGAGTCATGTGATCATATAATATTTGGTTAATTATTTGGGGAGAAATTTAGCAATTCACATGCTTAGAAGATTGGATGATTAATGACTACCTAGATTATATCTTTCATATATAGTTCTTCTCTGTGTTTTGAGTTATTGAAGTTTAGTTTAGTTATTTAATTTTGACTTTTATATCTTGTTTAAATAGTTGTGTTAATATTTGAATTGATATTTTGTTATTAATTATACTTTTTCCTGTGGGTTTGACACTTATTCTTTAAATACTTATCACTTGTACACATCTCATATACTTGCGATTTAGCATAGTCACCTCCGGTAGGCACACAGGTGAGCCACTAGCGAGATACAAAAAGTTTCAAAGTTCTCCAAACTTAATTTTTTGGGTAGAATTTTTTTATCACGTCTACTTATTTTCCACTGATAAATTCCTACTTTTATTTATAAATTTCGAAAATTAAAATACAAATATTCAAGGTCTCACAGAAACTAAGTTACATGTTAGCAGCCATGGTTTAGAAATTGTAGAGAACTATTGAGCTTTCAATTAATCAAATTAGCTATGATGTTATTCTTATTTATAACACAAGTATGATCATGATTGATTCAGCAATTATAACAACGGCGATATAGTACAAATGTGGATATTCAACATTTTTAAAATCTGATCACATGAGTTTACATTCTTAACAACAATGGTGATATAGTACAAACGTGGATATTCAACATTTTTAAAATCCAATCACATGAGTTTACATTCTTACTTTACTATTTAATTTTATTAGCCTATTTATTCACATATTTAGTAAAGTTCATGTATATAGAAATGAGATTACCAGTTTAGGTAGAACAATGTTCAAAAGCGCATGTATGTTATTTTTTAACAGTGCAGATTTCATGCAAAAACCACAGTTGTTCATATCCAGTTTAACAGTGTATGTTTCACGTCAATGCATTTTATATTTATGTGCACGAAACCATATTATGGAAATGTAATTGCTTTTGGCACTTAGCAAGCCAATACTTAGTCAGTAGCATTAGCATAAGAAAAATAAGTTTTTACTATCTATATTAATTTTAATGAAAGTTTGCAAGGTAATGTTAAGTTTTCTTTTATAAAGTTTTAATAGCATTATATAGAACCTCATTTACAATTAATTAATTTCAGTTAGTATAAACAACATATATTTTTGAACATTAGAGTTGAATGTGCATTCACTGTTTAACAAGAATTTTAGAATATATTATATGTTTTCTTTAATGCACTTTCAACATGATAACCATGAGAATATATTTCATTATCAGAACCCACAAGCTAAAATCAAGATAATTTGCAAACAAGTTATAATTAAATAATTTTATTACTTATACTAGTTTTATATACAAGTTTGTAAGTTCAATAAATATTTTAGATCTGCAAGAATACTTCACTTTTATGTATTCATGATAGCTATCTCTAGTCAGCATTCAGTTATGTTGTGACTTGGTAAGACATCATGACCAATAAGTTGGTCTAATTCAACTCAGTATGATGTTTACCAACTCAGTATGATATCAGTTTAGTTTAGTATTACCTACAAGTTCAATATAATGTTTATCAATACAGTTCAGGTCTATATGAGATCAGTTCAGTATGATGTTACAAGTTAAGTTATCAATACAGTTTAGCTCTGTATGAAATTAATTTAGTTTAGTAAGATGTTACAACCTCAGTTATCAGTACAGTTCACTAAATAAAATAAAACAGTTACTACAAACTTGATAAAAATAAATGCCAAATATCTTTATCAGTCATGGACCACCTATCCCAACTTCTTAGGCTGCTATCACCAATTATCTCCACATTAACTTTGATCCACACTGAATCTAGCTCACCTCTAGAGCCACACCACCAAGTAATGTGATGTAAATACCTGTGATCAAATTAGTGTACAAGAATATATGTAATTGATTCAAAATATAATTTTAGAATAAAACATCTCGTATCAACAATACGAAAAATACACTCGACCTATGTTGATATAGAAACTCCACCTCGTAATAACAATACAAAAATACACTTGATGTATTGTTATTACGACAACTCTGTTTGATAAAATATTTTTGAAAAACTCCAACACCACCTCGTATCTCAATACAAAAACAATACTGGATGTATTAAGAATACAAAATTTCCTTTTTCAAAAAAATTAATTCACAAAAATCTCCAAGTGAATTATCCCCTCCGAATAACTAATACGAACCAACACTCAACGTATTAGTGATACAAGAAATATAAAATATATTTTGATTAAAAAAAATTTATGCAAAAACAACTTTCATGTAACACCAACATTCAGCTCAAAAAAGTATGAGATATGGGGATTAAAGAAGTATGAAAGGTGTAATTAATAAGCGAGATCAAGAGGGTATTTATAACTGATTTTTTACCTTCTCGGACCCTTACTGAACCCTCAATGAGCACCCCTGTGAGGCCTCGTTGACCACCCAAACGAACCTCTCACTAGATGTCAATGAGGTCCAACGAGTCACAATTTCACCCTGTTCACACTCGCAGATCCTTCGCCGACTACCTTGGCTGCCACCAACAAGACCTCTGTGACGTTCCAATAAACCACTAAAAATAAGTTTTTTCAAGGAAAAACTTCACCAAATAAAAAGCCATAAACACCCACCAACTCAGGAAAATACATGCAATTAAAAAACATATTTTAACATGCAATTTATATGCTCTCAACTACCCCGTGGTGTATATCATACAAATATACAATAGTGTTAAGAACCACGTGAGTGTGTGCAATACTGATTACAAGGAAAGTACCGTACATAGAGGTAGATAAAAATACTAAGTAAAATAAACAGACTCCGTATTTTGCACACAAGAACGTCAACAAAGACACAAAAGGACTTACAGAACCTACAATAAGGTTGGGATTTACTTACCTCAAATCCTTAAACAGGTTTTCTAATGATATTGAATGAAATTATCCTCCAATAGATCATAATGTCTAGGAATACATTTACCCAAGATTTGTGCGCTAATAAACATATAAATTCAAAATTAGGTGAAAGTTCTAAGAAGAAACTACTTCAATCAAACACATATAACTTAAAGTGAAAATGTCTAAATACAGTTCTGTAAAAAGATATAAAAACTAGAAATTTCAATCTTTAAAACAAGGTATGGAACACTCAATTATCATATGTAAAATCCTTTCAAATCCATTAAATGCCAATCAGTTTCAAAATAGAATTTTAGCACTATGTTAACATAACATACTTTTGCTTAAATTGCTATAAATTTGTCTAAAAAATTTAAAATAGCAAACAGTAAAATGCTACTAAAACTAGACATGTCAAGATTTAAAACAAGATATAATTTACAAAATTCTAATATGTAAATCCATTTCGAAAAACAATACCAAGGGGTTCTTCCAGCATGACTTCAATAGAACCATCCTCAATTAAATAGTCATAAATTTGTGTAAAAAACTCCAAATGACAAACTATAAAATCTATATTAAACTAAACATCTTAAGGTTTAAAATAAGATATAAATCACTAAATTACAATTTATAAAACCATTTCAAATATTAAAAAAATCGAGGGTTTTAAAAATAGAATTTCCAACATGATTTTATAAATTTACACTCAATTAAACTTATATATATTTGGGAAGAAAACTCTGATAAACGAAACGTAAAATGCATAATAAAATAGAAATATGTAAATTCTAAATAAGATTTGATTAGAACACTAGTTCGTAATAGATGTTTCTCAGTTTGCATTTTAATTTTCTGAAAATAGTTTTCTTGAAATTCAAAAACATTACAAGCTACTTGCTCTTGTATTCTCTATAATCACATGGCTAATTTATTTGTGTAAGAACAATTACTAATATAAAATAAAGTAAAAAAAAAATAAAGAAATAAGAAGAAAAGGAAGCTTTGAAAGATAACAAGAGTTAAGTACTAAAATCAAATCATTAGTTGTTGGTTTAGAGGAGTTTTGATCAAATTTTGTGTTTTAGGTTCTCACGGTTCTAAAATTTCTTTACTCAAAATAACAAAGCTAGGTTTAAAAGTAAGAGCAACTCTCTTTATAGAGATAAAAAAGATAAAAGGTATGAGAATAAAGCACCTCTCTATTCACGGTTGGAACAAGGAAATAGGTGATGAGGTCACACACACTCACGTAGATTCCAACAATTTGAATGTTTGTATGTTACACACATCGTGAGGTAGTTAGGATCAAGTAGTGTGCATGCTTAATTTGTTTTTATTGCATTTTTTTTTTTTTTTATAATTGGTGAGTGTTTGTGGATTTTCAAATTGTTAAGTTTTAATTGAAAAAAAGTTTTAGGTGGCTCTTCGGGGACCTCGTAAGGATCCTTGTAGGTGGCTCATTGAGGTGATCGAAGGGGGCTTTGCGAGCATGCATAGGATGGATCTGTGGCTCGTTCGACCTTGCTAATATCCAGCAGGGGGCTAGTTGGGGTGGTCAGTGAGGTCTAGCTGATGCACAATGACTTGATAGTCAAATTTTGTATTTGTAAAAAGCTCGCAAGTGTACGAATCACTTGTAATGAGTGATAAGTATACTCCCAAGATCGTCTCTCAAAGAATTATGGTGGTTTTAAAATGTTACTTATTTTTTTATTTAGCTGAATAAACAATCCTAAATATTCTAACAATTGTCGATTGCAGAAAAGATTGTAAATTATAAATTAATTCAATAACTAAAATAAAGTGCAAATAAAATAATTCACCACCAAGTGGAGGATTATGGATGCATATTGGTTTTCAGGCAGTTTTTACTATGCGGGTTACAGCACACAAAATTTCCTACTGTGACTCGAGGTGAAATTCTAGGTTGGTATACAAATTCGAGGCTGTCCCACCGCAGCGCACATTTCCTTCTACCTTGGTGCACGTTGATAATGGATCCCTATAGTAAAAACAGAGAGTTCACAACTACAGCAAACAATTACTTCTGCCCCGATGTGCCTTGTTGTGCTTCCCTTATATGCACCCCTTGTATAATGAATGGTCTTCAATGTAAGTCTTACATTGCTCAGGTCTTTCTACTCCAATTTCACTCACTTTGATTGATTTAAGTCCAATATTCTTGTAGAATCCCAAAAGCCTACAAAACACATAAATACCTTCCAAAACATGAAAATCATAAAATAAAACATAAAATGAATGCTTAAAAATATAACAAAATATAGGTCAAAATAGTGTTTATCAAATACTCAAACCTACATTTTTCTAGTCCTCTAGCAAAACTAAAATTCAACTATACTAACCAAATCACTTCCATGGATTATCACGGTTATATTTAGCGTATGTAACAAGCCTTTGAACCCCTAGATTACCCTAATGAACGAGTTAAAGTCTCGTGAGGGTTTCCAGTAATGATGCCCACAAACATCCCATTAAAAGAAAAACTAAAACTACAAATAACAATACTACAAACAAAAACTACAAACTTAAATGAACAAAATTTCTCATGCTTCAGTTTATTTTTAGTTTATAATTGAAGCTCATATATAAGTTTATCCAATCATCTTAACACATTAAGGTTCTTCACGTAAATCAGTTTCACATCACAAGAGCATACTCTATTACTAAAAAAATATATATCAACATTGATTCCCCCAAAATTAGTATTAAGAATCTGAATTCGCTTCAACTGTACTCCTCACAAGGTTCACTCTTAATATCACACTAATCCCATGCGCTCAAACAATCAACAAAGTATATGCAAATAGAAGTTATGTAAAGAAATGAGCAAAAAGCTTTGCATATGATTAAATAAGAAAGGCTCAAAAAGTGCTTAATAGGGATCTCATGAAAAGAATCAAATGATAGGATTGACGAAAAACTCATATTACTATTCTCATGCATCAATTAAAATCATTAAACAAAATTTTCAAGTATATGACATAAAATGAATGAAAATGCATTGACTTTAAGGGGATTTATTTTCTCTTTTTCTTTTCTTTTGTGATAACCATTTCACCACTTAAGGAACTTTAGGGTCAATACTTTTTATTTATTTATGACCCATGTACATGTGTATTTTGTAAATGGCAAACTATGGTTCTTTTTGTGTGCGAAAATTCCCATATTTCTTTTAAAGTTAAGCATGAATGAAATAGTCATATACTTTAAATTCTACTCAAATCATTTAATCTAAGCAATACAATTAGATATATGATTCTTCATTAGATGTTCAAAATCCTAATATTCAATGCAAAAATCTATAGAGATCATCTAACAATTTGAAATAATAAGAAAAGTGTTTAAAAGAGTACAATAACAATTATCTCTCAGAATGAAAAGTTATTGGCTCAATAATCATCTCACTAGGTAGTCTCCACTATTTAATTCTTAAACACAAGATTTGGGTTCATCTCAATTTCAATATCAAAAGCATGAAGTATGAATTATGAACACAAAACCAACTTTCACAACTAATCCTTGAATATATACAAGAAGTCAAACAAAACATGTATACAGATTCAATTACTCACTTTAAATTAACAAGAAAACATGATAGTTTTATATCAAAAAATATTTATTGGACCTATTTGTACCCCCAAACCTAAAACTAAATATTGTCCTCAATATTTTCAACTACGCACATGTTCAACAAAGCATTTAAAATGAGCAAATAGAAAATTAACTAGACTAATAGAAAAAGAAAAATATTACCAAAAATAGTGGGTTGCCTCCCACCAAGCACCTTCTTTAACATCTTAGCAAGATGTTGCTAATCCATTTCTATCCACCATCTTCAAAGATCTTGAAGTGTGTGATTTCAATTTTATGAGCTAGTATTACGTTAAGTGCATCCTTCCATCTTGGTTGTCACGCCCCAAATAGCGGATATGTGAGATATAAATATAAATAAGAATATATATAAATAGATAGTAATAGATAAATAGAAAATATAATTTTTCCTTAAAGAAAAATAAAATCTCGGGATATCCCTTTTTAAAAGAACATTAAATAATTCAACAAAATATTTTATCTAAGAAAAACTTCAACATAATATAACAAATAAATTTAAACATAGGAAAATTATACATATTATACTTTAGTCTCAGCAATGTCTCCTAAGTTACAGGATACAAATGAAAATATTGAAGTGGACATAAACCTTGAATTAGTTGTCTTCCTTCTCAGCAGAACAACGATCGCTCAATACAAACCTAATCTGGAAATTATAGGGAAATGGGGTGAGCTACTACTAGCTCAGTAGGAGTACACTCCATGTAAAATTCTTAAATAATCAATGATGCATGCTACATTACAAATATTACATGTATAACCTTTACTAAATCATCAACAGTGCACCTTTAGTGGGAAGATTTTATTTTAAAACTCGGGCATACCTGTACTTCCTCACTTCCAAAATCGGGTGGAGTGTACATTCCAAGTATTCCAAGCATGCTCATACAATCATAATGAAATATGCAATGTCCAATAAATAATTAAAAAATACACATGTATGCTATGCCAAATCCATATGTATTGGTCAACTCTGAAATACATGGGTGCGTGCGCGGTCAACCTCCGAGAAGCACGTGGATCCACCTCTGACCCCATGTATGGACATACTTCGAAATACATACAGCACATATATTGGTCAAATCTAACGTACATGGGTCCTCGTCATATGGGCAGTCCAACTCCGAGACCCACAGACGGAAACAAATACCAAGACCTAAGACGGACAACTCTGAAACACAATGGGGGGTCCAACTCCGATGCCCATGTGCGGTCTAATACCAAGACCCATGTATGGACAACTCCGAGATACATTTGAAATGAAATGCGTACCTGTAGTCCATCAAAAAATAGTCTGCTGCATCCAGTACCCATGGGGTACCATATCTCCGCAAGACATTATACAGGTAATATAAAAACTCAGATGCCATATAAAATATTTTAATACCCGTATTTCATAATCTCATATATACATAGAATTGTTTCCAAATGGGTATCTTAATTATAACATCATTATCAACACTTTTATAAAAATATTTATAAACATGGCATCAATTTCAGTCATTCGAATATCTATGATGATGCATGATATTTTCATAAAAATAATGCATGAATAAAAAGTGGAGTAATGACACCTACCTGAAGAGGAATTTGCCTTCAGGTACTTGCTCACACACTCTTATCGTCAAAGTGGTGGAAATGTCTTTAACCTTCAAAACAAAATATTTAAATAAGCTCCAAATCTTTTAATAGTTTGAAAGAAGAAATCAAGATCGTAAAGAGATAATTTGAAACATTGTTGATATCAAGCTCAGTCTCTATCTAATTGAAAATCGATATTAATATCTCAAACTTATACGTATTCTCGCAAAAGTCACATTCGAACCAAAATCTACCTTATAATCAAAACGATGATTAAGTAAATAAGACCCAAAAATAATTAAAAGTTACATCAAAATAACATGATGAAATCTGGTCCATTTAGTAAATGAAACATTATGATAAAACAATTTCATAACTTTTCAAAACTTAGTTGGATACTACAAACATAACTTTATCTAACCTACCTTAGAAAAATTGAGTATAACTTTTTGTAAACTTAACTAATTTAAATTCCATAAAGAGGTTTTTAAACTAGACACTCCAATCTTTGAAACAAGATATCACACACAAAATTTACACTAGAAAAAACCTACTCAAAATAGAGAAATATCGAGCATTTAAAAAAAATAGTTTTCACGTTAAAATTTCAGCAGGACATACAATGGTAAAATATGTATAACTTTTTGTAGAAATTTCCCAACCACCCCAACCTAATTCATGATGAGCCCACCAACTTCCTGGCAAGATGCCTACGGTTAAAAACCACCGACATGTCAAGATCCAAATTCGAATTGGTTCCTGGTCTTGGTCAGAGACCACTGTGTTCGCGCCGGAAGTCCAACAAAGAGTTGAAAGATCCTCAGGATCAGTAGTCTTTTCATTACGAACGACAACACGCTTCGCCAGCTCCCTCCCCGTTGTGTCCACTAGCGCTCCTGTCCAGAAGAGCGAAAAGGCGAAAAGCATGAGCAGGCTTCGTGTTTTATTGCTACGCAACAATAGAGCAGGATAGCATTTTGCACCCACATCTTCTCTTTTGAATTTTAGGGGAAGGGGAAAAAGCTCGCTTGTTATACGGGATCCAACGCATCCAGCAGAGCGAAGCGTTCCATTCTTTTCATCCTTCCTTGGCGAGTGGAGTGCCACAATATTTCCAAATTCAATTTTGTAAAAACCTACATAAACTATACATTCCCTTCTTGAAAATAATTTATTACCCACTTACTAAAAGTTTAAGAAACAGCCCAAAAAAATTAAAACACAGATCAAATTTTATAAGAAAACTGCAGTCCGAAAATTTCAGACATACTCCAGAAAATCGTGTATAACTTTCTGTAGAAAAACCCAAATTCAATTATGTAAAAAGCCTAAAAAACTAGACATCCATACCTTTCCAAAAAGGTATCCAAAAAGGTATGGCACGAAACCTAACTCAAAGAGAGCATGCACAGCTTTTGTTTTGAAGTTTCAGAAAACAGTTTTTCAAAAGTGAAGGAGGTAGTTTTTGAATCAACTTCAACTTGAGTTTTCCAACAAAATTTCTATAGAATTTCAGTCCAAAAATCTAAAATCAAAGAAATTTTTAGAGCTTACCTAAGCAAAGAACAAGAAGAAGAAGGAGGAGATCAACCACCACCTAAGGAGGAGCTCTCTTCCACTCACTCTAGGTTTGAAAGTAAATGGGCTGCCAAGGAAAGGAAAAGGAGAAGGAAAAGAGAAGAAGAAAGAAAGAAAAAAGAGAAGGTTGCGTGCATGATAGGAAGAAGAGGAGAGGAGAATGGGTATATAGGGTTTTGGATGAAAAAAGACTAAAATGTCCTTCCACACTTAAAGAGCTTTCTTAAGAAATAGGGCCAATTTGGTAATTTTCACCCAAATTGCTCAAAATTTACCAAAAATTGAATAAAATCAAAGAGATTATTTTAAGAAGTTAAAAAAATGTTTACAAACAAATTTTAATATTAAGAATATTTGTTTTTGTTACGTAAGAAAGAACAAAAAGTTAATAACTTTATAAAGTGAAACAAAATTTATTGAAATAAATAATAATATTTATTATTATTATTATTATTATAATTTTAATTTTTTTCCTAAAATATTAATTAAAAAAATTTGGGTCTCACATCGGTAGTTGTTTCCTATGAAGCACATCACATACTTTTTCCTGAAAGTGGTATGGAAAAGGATTTAGGGATGTACAAGTCTTAGGTGCCTTGTGTGGTAGAGGAGTTGAAGATGATTCCTCCTTGTTCTCCTTGGAAGGTTGTAGAATTTGATTTTTCTTAGCTTGACCTTCTTTGAGAATTGCTTGCTCCCCATTTGTATTTTCTGCATAAAGTTGTAAATCATCAAAATTTTCAGGAAAATAAATATTTTCAAAACTTTTACCACTTTGAAGGATTGTGTCATCCTTCATTTTCTCAGTTTGGTTAGGCAACTCTTCTTGTGCTAAAAGTTGTTTTGCTAGTTGCCCAACTTGCATTTCTACCTTATCATTGAATCCTCTAAGGAATCTAACCTTTGATTATTTCTCTTTTGGTTCTCTATACTAACTTGAATAAAAGTATTCAAGTTCTCTTCCAAGGTTGGTTTATTAGATTGAATGGGTAGGTCATAAGGATTGAAATTTAAGCCTTGTATTGGGTATAAGGCATAAGGTGGGTTAGTGTTTGATTCACAAGAAAAATTTTGGTGATTTGCCAACTCAGAAATATAGGTATAGGGATCATTCCCAGGTGGGTTATCCCTCATTAAGATCAAAATTCTGATTGGTAGATGTATGGTAATCACCTGTAAAAGTGCATACATTAGCATTATGTCCATATAAACCACAAATATCACATACCTCCATATTTGCTATGTTTCGTGGCTCTTCAAAAGGATTTTGTATTGGCTTTTGGATATTAGTATCTAGCCTGATTAAATGCTCTTTTGAATATGTTGATGTAGTGTATGAACGGTACCTTTCATATACTAATAAAAACAACAAAGAAATCAAAGCAGCACAAAATATATCCTAGAAAAAGAAAATAAATAACAAAATAAATAAAAATAAAATAAAAAATTAAAAACAAATAACCCAAAAACAAATAAAAATAGGTAAGAAACTAAAAATAACAAATCAAAACAAAAATCACAAATGACTTGTAGTCAAATTTTGTATTTGTAAAAAGCTTGCAAGTGCACGAATCACTTGTAATAAGTGATAAGTATACTCCCAAGATCGTCTCTCAAGAAATTGTGGTAGTTTTAAAATGTTACTTATTTTCTTATTTAGTTGAACAAACAATCCTAAACATTCTAACAATTGTCGGTTGTAGAAAAGATTGTAAATTCTAAATTAATTCAATAACTAAAATAAAATACAAATAAAAGAAATCACAACCAAGTGGAGGATTATGGATGTATATGGGAATCTTAGTTCGCTATCCATTCATGGAAAGAACAAATTAAGCAATTCAATTAAGAGTCAGATTTAATGATTTTTTCGCTAAACTTATAAAATCTCAAATCAATGGCAATTTTCACTACAATCAATTAATTGACTTCTTTGATCCAGACCGTTAATTAATTAATTGAAATTAGCTCAAGAAAATATTATAACCACCTAATCTAACACAAATCAATGCAATCAAATTAGGTACTTGTTCATAATGCTCAATCAAGCAAAGATGGTGTTTTTAATGCCTAAATTCTAACATATTTTCTTCAACTACAAATCAAGATTTAGCCCATCAATAATTTATATTCAGAAATATTAAGAACATGAACAAAAAATAAATCCAAAACTCATATATCATTAAATTACAAAATTGTTCTTCCAATTATTGGAAGCAATACTAATATCCCAAATACATAAATTAGCCAACTATAACTAAATTGGTGTCAATCAATTTAGTCATGAGAAACATACACAAAATTAAAGAGAAGAAAAAGACATTACAATAACAATACCCCACTTGACCTCTTCACAAATGGAGGGTCTTCTCTTGATTTTGGGTGGGTTTTTAGGTGAAAACCCCAGCTACTATAGTAGCTAAGGTGTGGAGAAATTTGGTTGCAAAAACTTGTGTTTGGGAGAGGCATAATGTGGTATTTATAGGGGAGTGAAGAGACACATGTGATTTAGAATTTTTGGGCAATTTTTGGTATGCGGGCCGCGACACACATTTCCTCCTACCGCGGCTGGCATAAATAATTGACCCCAATAGTAAAAAAAGATAGTTCACCGTCGCGACACACAATTTCTTCTGCCGCAGTACAGATTGATTTTTGGCTCCTATAGTAAAAATAGAGAATGAACTGTTGCGACACATAATTTCTTTTGCCCCGGCGCGCCTTGTTGTGCTTGCCTTATAAGCACCCTTTACTTAATGAATGGTCTTCAATGTAAGGCTTGCATTGCTTAGCTCTTTCTACCCCAATTTCACTCACTTTGATCCATTTAAGTCCAATATTCTTGTAGAAGCCCAAAAGCCTACAAAACAAATAAATACATTACAAAACACAAAAATAATAAAATAAACATAAAAAAATGCTTAAAAATATAACAAAGTATAGGTCAAAATGGTGTTCATCACTAGCAGAGGTGCATAGCAAGGGTATCGAAAGTTGAAAAATCTCTATAATTACAACTTATCTCTTACTTCTCTCTACACATTTTTCTAAACTGATTTTTGTCTAGTGTAAAATCTAACTTTGTGAAAAATATTTTCTTGAACTTTGAAAAATTAGTTTACATATCCTATATCACTAATAAGTTAGGTTTTTTTCGTATTAGTGATTCGAAGGTGAGAAAAATATCAATTGGATATTTTTGGAGTTAAACATATTTTAAATGATGTTTTCGTATTCTCAATACATCGAGTGTGTTTTCTGTATTGAGATACAAGGCAGTAGTGGAGTTTGTTAAAGATTTTATCAAATGGAGTGGCAATAGTAACAATACATTGAGTGTATTTTTGTATTGCTATTGTAAGTTCTTGTGTCTTTGTTGTTGTTTTTGTGTGCAAAACACGGAGTCTGTTTATTTTACTTAGTGTTTTTTGTACCTCTATGTAAGGTGATTTACTTGATATCAGTATTTGCACATACTCACCTACATCTTAACACCATTGTATGTTTGTATGATACACACACCATTGCATCTTAAAATGTGTTTTTACTTGCATGTGTTTCCTTGAGTTGGTGGGTATTTATGGCATTTTAATTTGTGAAATTTTACCATGAAAAAACATATTTTGAGTGGCTCACCAGGGTCTCGCAGAGAACTGTGACTCGTTGGACCTCGCTAACATCTCGCGGGGGTTCACTAAGATGGTCAGTGAAGCCTCATAGGGGTACGCGACAAGGTGTCAGTGAGAGTCCTGAAAGTTAAAAAATTAGCTATAAATACCACCCTCTCTTATTAAATACATTTTTCTACACATCTCTTGTCCTCTCTCTTATCCCTTTCACATATATTTTTAACACTGCATATTTGGCATTGCATATTTTTATAACGTGTGAAAAATATCTTTTGGTGTATTTAAAAAATATTTTATTTCTCTATTACTAATACTTTGAGTGTGTTTTCGAATTAGTAATTAAGAGTTGAGTCGTTCACTTGGAGTTTAAAAATTTTTAAAAGATGATTCCATAGTTTTAACACATTGAGTATTTTTTTGTGTTAAACTACGTAGTGTTGGTGGAGTTTACTAAACTCATTTATAAACAGAGTTTTTGTAATAACAATACATCAAGTATATTTATGTATTGTTATTACAAAATAGAGTTTCCGTACAAACATACGTTGAGTGTGTTTCCAAAATGTTGATATGAGATATTTTATCCTAAAATCATATTTTGGATAAATTGCTAATTTTGTTGTACATGCATCCTGATTATAGCTATTTGCTTCACACTACTTGGTGTTGTGGCTCTAGAGGTGAGCCAAATCCAGTTATGATCAAAGTAGTTGTGGAGATAGTTGATGATAGCAACTTAGGTAGTTAGGACAGGTGGTCCCTAATTGATAGAGGTATTCAGAGTCTTACCTTATCGAGTGTATTAATTGTTTATTACTTTTAGTGAGTTTGGCTGTTGAGTGGTTGTCTTAAGCAATTCGTGGATGTTATCACTTAGGATTGGAGCCTAAGTTGGTTTACCAAATTATATTGTTTCATTTTTTTGATTTGTTGCATGAGTTAGAATAATCTAAATATCTATAGTATATGTGACAACATATATAGTATATACTAAGATTAGAAAGCATTTACTACTTTATCTTATTGTTTGCTATCTATCTTATTTGTTTATTCTGCAAATTAATTGTTAATTGTCTTTTGCTTTCCTCTACTTTTACAAGAAGAGCTAGTCCTTAGGTGTCTGTATGCACTCACTCGTACAATCACCTTTGAAGAGTATCAGCAGATTTCTACTTGCACTACTTCCAAGGAAGCTTTGGATATTTTGGAAATTATACATGAGGGTACCTTTGTTGTAAAGCAATCTAAGTTAATGAGACTAAAAATGGATTATGAACTTCTTCAGATGGAAGAAGATGAGACCTTTGAGACCTTCTACAGCCATTTTTCTGACATCATCAACACTTCTTACAAACTTGGTCATCCTATTGATGAAGAACTTCAAGCTGAGAAGATTTTGTGTAGCTTGCCTCAATGTTTTCATGAAAAGGTTATTGCTATTAAAGTAGCATTTAAAGGAGAACCTTTGAAGATTAATGAGATTGTTAGAGATCTTCAAGCCTTTGAAATTCATCACCTTCTCTGTAAAAGGACTTCTTCTACTGATATAGGAAAGAGTCTTGCTTTAAAAACCACCAAGACTTAGAAAAGGAAAGGTAAAGCCACTATTGATAGTGATGACTCTTTCAGCTTGGATGAAGAAGAATTTGCTATGTTAGCAAAGCAGTTTAAGAAATTCTTCAGGAGTAAAAGGAATGCTAATAGTAAATCTAAATAGGAAAGCTCTAGTCAAAGAGATTCCATAATCAGAGTTGAAGACTCTGAGGAACATGAAGATAGACCTAAGTCAATTAGTCAAACTAGACTGGTCAGGTGTTATGAGTGCAAAAAAATTGGACACATTGCTGCTCAGTGTCACTTAAAGGGTTGAGAATCTGGCAAGAAGGCTATAATGGTAGAGGTCACTATTTCGGACAGTAGCCATAGTTCAAAAAAGGATGAAAGTAACTTTATAGCCTTTACGGCGACTAAAGATGATCCTCCTACTACAACCTCTCAATCTTCTAGATTCCTTGATAAGGATGAGCATGATGAGCTCTTGGATACTTACAATGAACTGCTCATAAAGCATATTAAGATCGAGAAAGCTTGAAAGAAGGCCTTGAACAACCTCGAGGATAAAGAAAAAAACTGAACGCCCTCAAAGCTAATTTTGAGAATAAGTAGTCTACTCACATCCAAGACAGAGATTATCTCACTAATAAATGGGAGATTATACAGAAAAGGCTCAACGACATGGTTATTATGGTAGAGTATAACAAATCAAGAATGAGATTTCTTGAGCAAACCTTGAAGAAACTTCAGGATACAGAAGATCAGCGGATAGTTAGTTTGGATCTATCTGAAGAGAATATTGAAAAATATCACTTCTAGGAAAGAAGGTTGAGATATTGGAAAGTAAAAAGGCATATCTTTCTCATGCCTTGTCTAGAAAAGATGAAAAGCTGCTAGCTCTTCAAGATAAAATACAAAAATTTGGACAATTTTGCCAAATTTCTTGAGGCATCTATTAAGGAAAAGGTTGACCTACTCACTGCTTTGAGTGTGAAGTGATCCGACCTTAAGAAGGAGTTGGAACACTCTAGGACCACAGTTAAGAAACTTCTGATGGGTACTCACAAGCTGAATGAAATCCTTGTTGGGATCAAGGCTCCCAGGGATAGACGTGGATTGGGTTTCACTAAAGATGGTTGTGTAGCTTCTTCTCCTACTACTACTGCTTCTACTTCTCTCTTTATTAATTCTAATACTTCTACTACCACTCCTACCTCTACTATTGCTCCTACTTCTACTATAGCTCCTTTCTTCATCAGACCAGTTGTATAAGATCCTCTTCAAAAGATTGTTGCTACAAAAGGTAAAGGTAAAGTTTCTACGAAAGGTAAGTCGCAAGGTTTGTTCTAGCTAGTCTCTTCTAGCAAGGTGAACATCTCACCTCTTGCTTCTTCTTCTCGTTGTGCCAGTGACGGTCTATTGCCACTATCTATATGCTTTATCCCCTCTTATCACTACTATGGTGAGCGTGGGCATATCAGACCTCACTGTGAGAAGTTGAGCTCTCATCCTTGTATGAGACTCAGTGTAAGAACTTCTACCACACCCTCTCCTCCTTGTGTTCCTCCTCAAAGATGGAGACCCAATTTCTCGCGTTCTCCTACTCGTTCTTATCATACTTGTGGTACTATTGGCCATCTTGCAACCAGTGTCTAAGATATGTTTGGAGTAGTATCAGGAGATCTCCCCCTCACTCTTCTCATTCTAACTTCTTAGAATGTACCTACTATGGTTCGTCTAAGCATTTTATTTTTGGGTGTATTATGCACCTGCGACATAGTGAAGAAAGGGTAACACTTTATAAAATCCCTCCTAGTCACATGTATGATCACTCAATCATTCATTCGAGAATTTCTAAAATTAAGAACTCTCGAGTGGTTCATACTCCTCATGCTCATATGCCATAGATTACATTCTACTCCTGTTGCCCCTCATCACTTCTTTTTTAGATGGAGGGATGTAGTTTAATCACACTATTTTTGGGTGTGCGTCAGTGCGTTTTAAGTTATTTCTTCTTTTCTCTCTCTTATTGTAGCATTTTATGTTTTTGTTTATCTTTGTGTTTTATTTTTTCTCAAAATGTATTTATTTTTCTTTTTCTCTTATTTCTTTAATTTAATATGCTTAAAATATTTTTCTATGATTTTTTCTAAAAATTTTAGAGGTTTTTCTCTCTCTCCTCATCCTTTAGGGTTGTTCGCCGACTATTTGCTGAGATCTCACCGAGGCTATATTTTACACACTCGTGTGTACCTCACGACCCCTTTCACCAAGGGTCAGCGAGGTGTACGGATTCCCTATATAAACCTCCTTTCCTCATTTGTTTCAAACCATAAAATTTTCTATACACTTCCTATCCTTAAATACTTTTGCACACTTCCTATCCTTAAATACTTTTGCCTACTACCTTTATTATACCTTTAAACACTTTCACCCCACTTTCTCTCCACAAAAATTCCTTGTCAAACCAAAAGATCCCATGTTCCACAAGATGAAGTTGGTCCCTCTTCTCTGCCTAGTGGTTCTGCTTCTCAACCAAAGAAGTCTCCATCTTGTCTTTGTGAGTGTTCTGTGTTGATTGAGGAGTTTCCTGATATCCAGGAAAGGTTTGCAGACTTTTCTTAGCTCTCTCTTTATTCACTTGCATACTCTTGCAACCCTACTTTTGTTGCAGAGTTTTATTATGCGATATGAGCTCACTGCACTAGTCGTTTCTCTATATCTTTCACATAAGGGGACATGAGGTCACCTTTTTTAGAGATAATGTCTTAGACTTTTTATCTCTCTCAAAAGTGAAAAATTCCTCTTTTTTTTCTCTTCCTTTTGAATATGAAAATCTTACTAGTCCTAACTTTTTTGATGATTTTGAGAGTCTCAAAACTCGAATTCAATCTAGCATGGCTACCAGACTTTCTGGACCTTACTTTTCTTTTACTGGAGGTACTGTTTCTGTTAGCAGTTTTGCTTCTAGATGCTTGTTTTTACACGTTGTTTCCTTGCACTCATGTCTCTTCTGTGCCTAATGTCATGGGACAATTTCATTGTGCCATTCTTGATGGTGAGTCTATAGATCTTGCAAGTATGATATTTAGGACCATCATTTTTTGTTCATCTTCTCCTGCTTCTTCTTCTACTTATCATTATCTTTCGTTAATTACTCACTGGAGACAATCTATCTTTGGCAATAAAATTACCTTCTCTTTGTGTGATCGTACTCCACTTTCTATTAGACAGCTTTAGGGAGAACGCCCTTCTTTAAGAAACTCTGAACCTTCTTATTCTCAGATTCTCACTCATTTTACCACTTCTACTTCACTTTCTGCTCCTCCTCCTCAATCTGCAGAGTTTGTCTCACTAAATGCAAAAGTGGATGCTTTGACTAACCAGTTGGACAATATTCTTAAAGATCTTATTGAAGAGTGTGAGGAACACAGACTCGACATACAGATGTTGTTGAACATTAATGATAGGCTTAGTAGAATTGAGCATCACCAGCAAACCCAACATGGATTTCCACAGTCCTCTAGTTCTCAATCGTCTGTTCAGCCCTCTAGTAGGGTGGATCACCTAGATTCACTCAGTTGGCATGAGCACTAGTGCTCTTCTCAAAGATTCAGACATTCAGCTTTGCTTAAATATTTGGTCAGCTTGCTACCTTTGGGGTTGAGTTTCCTAACCTTGTGCAGCTTTCTTTTCACCCTCCTAACCGTAGAGAGTCTAGCATCAGTTCTCAGCATAACCCTGATCGAGATGAAGGGAGAGAATAATCTTGATTTCTTTATATTTTATTTTTCTAAAATGTTGTAATAAATTCTTGAATTTTTAATAACATTTGACTTTATTTACTGTGTACTTACCTCTGTTTCTTTTACTTATCGTTATTTTCCTCTCTGTGTTGCATGAGTGTATAAAATTATTGAATATTGTATGTCTTCTCTCCCTCATATAGGAGTGTTTCTTTGACTTTATGTGTCAAAAAAAATGGGAGAAGTTTGTATGTTTCACAATGTGTTTACATCTATTTTTTGTTGTGTGTGGGATGTGAGTGGTATAGGTTTGTTTCACATCATTTTATCTTACTTTCATGCATTAAGGAGTGCTGCATGAAGTCAGGGGAGTTTGTTTGACTACTTGTATTTTAGCCTATCAGTGTGTACCTATGTAAGGGTAACATGATAGTATTTGGTTAGACTATACATAATTCTGCATGCTACATTCACGGGTATGTGTTTGTTTAGTGTGTACAGGTTACAGATGTAGTTTTGAAACTTTGTAGCTCACTTAGAGTTGGTGTTAGCATCAAGACAAATGTGTTGATTCATGAAAATGGATGGAGCATTACAAGACGAACACACTTGTAATGTAGGTGTGTTAGGGGTGTCTTGCCTATGTCAGAGTTTGTTCATGGGAATGAACTTCTTTAGATCATCTTACATGAATAAATTATGTTTGATGCTTGCCTTGTATAGGTTGTGCAAGTGTTTTGTAATGAAAATCGAAAGAAGCAGATTATAATTCTTGTAAGTCCCTATGTTTTTTTGTTGTCGTTCTCGTGTACAAAACACGGAGTCTATTTATTTTACTTAGTATTTTTTTTACCTCTATGTAAGGTGATTTACTTATGATCAGTATCACACACACTTATGTAGATCTTAACAGTATTGTATTTTTGTATGATGCACAAACCAAGGGGTGATTTGTAGCATATTTATTCCATATTAAAATATGTTTTTACTTGCATGTGTTTCCCTGAGTTGGTGGGTATTTATGGTATTTTAATTTGTGAAGTTTTTCATTGAAAAAACTTATTTTAAGTGGCTCGCTGGGGTCTCGTGAAGGACTCGTCGAGATGGTCGACAAAGAGTGCACATGGTGGAACTGTGACTTGTTTGACCTCGCTAACATCTCATGGGGGGTTCATTGAGGTGGTCGGTGAAACATAGCAGGGGCACGCGATTAGGTGTCAGTGAGGGATTGACGAGAGTCCTGTAAGCTAAAAAATTAGCTATAAATACCCCCTTCTCTCTCTTATGAAATTCACCTTTCTACATATCTCTTATCCTATCTCTTACATCTTTCACATATATTTCTCACATTGCATATTTCTCGTTGCATATTTTTTAACGTGTGAAAAGTATTTTTTGTTGTATTTTCAAAATATTTTATTTTTCGTATTACTAATACTTTGATGTATTTTTGAATTAGTAATTTGGAGGTGATTTGTTCACTTGGAGTTTAAATATTTTCAAAAGGTGATTCCGTAGTTTAAACATATCGAGTGTTTTTCTGCGTTAAACTATGTAATGGTAGTGGAGTTTACTAAACTCATTTAATAACAGAGTTTCTGTAATAACAATACATCGAGTGTATTTCTGTATTGTTATTACGAGGTAGAGTTTTAAACATGCGTTGAGTTTGTTTATGTATTATTGATACGAGATATTTTATCTTAAAATCATATTTTGGATAAATTGCATATTTTGTTGTACACGCATATTGATTGCTTGTATTTGCATCACACTATGTGGTAGTGTGGTTCTAGAGGTGAGCGAAATCCAATTAGGATTAAAGTAGTTATGAAAACAACAGGTTTTAATAGCCTAGACAGTTAGGAGAGGAAGTCCTTGACTGATAGAGGTATTTGGAGTCTTGCCTTATTGAGTCTATATTAATTGCTTATTACTTTTAGTGAATTGACTGCTGAGTGTTGCCTTAAGTAACTCGTGGATGTTACCACTTAAGATTGGAGCCTAAGTTGGTTTACCACTTAGGATTGGAGCTTAAGTTAGTTTACCACATTATATTATTGTGTTTGGTTAATCTGTTGCATAAGTTAGTATAATATAAGTATCCACGGTATATTTGACAACATATATAATATATACTAAGATTGAAAAGCATTTACTATTTTACCTTATTGTCTGTTATCTGTCTTATTTGTTTATTATGCAAATTACTTTTTAATTATTTTTTGCTACTTTTACGAGAGGAGCTAGTCATTAGCTGTCCTTATCACCTAGACTTTGTTGTTCAACTAGTTGAGATTTCTCTTAGTTATTACTAGTGGAGATTTTCCCTAAAATCATTTTTGGGTAAAAATTATATATTGATCACACACATTAATTACAGGTACTAGTATCACACTACATGGTAGTGTTGCTCTAGAGGTGAGTCATATTCAATGTGAATCAAAGTAGCTGTAGGGACAGCCAGTGATAACAACTTAGGCAATTAGGACAGGTGTTCTCAAATGATAGAAGTATTGGCGTTTATCTTATCAAGTATGTATAATAGTTTATTTTCATTTAGTAAATTTGGCTTTTAAGTGGTTGCTTAAGATATTACTACTTAGGATTAGAGCCTAAGTGGGTTTACAACGTTACATTGCCTTATTTGCTTGCTTTACTACATGAGTTAGTAAAATCGCAGTATCCTCGATTTATATGGCAATACATATAGACTATACAATGATTGAAAAATACTTACTACTTAACTCTATTGTTTGATATTCAAAGTACCTGTTTATTTGTTCTTTCGTATTATCTATTTGTGTTTGTTGTTTTTGCTGCCTGTATAAGAAGGACGAGTCCTTAGGTATCTTTATCACATAAATTTGGTTATTCACTTAGATTTGGTTATTCACTAAGTTAGGACTATCTCAATTTTCGACCAAGCCTTTATAACCTCTTAATTCAATGCAAATAAATAATGATATTAAAATGTATATTAAATAAATAAATGCACTTACTTTGCTTTTAAGAACATAATCAACTTCATTTGTTATGTTGTTTATGATTTTTTAGAATTAAGAATTCTAACTTTTATTAAATTATTATTGTCATTAGAATATAGTTTTAACTTTCATTAATAATTCATTACTAGTAAAACATTACTTTGATTGCTCTTAGATAAAAATATTATTGAAACTTATTATCCTTTAAAAAAAATTCAATAAGAATAATAAATTACTAAAAGTTAAAAATTCTATTTATATAAATTTATGAAGCTATGACATAGAAAAAAATAATACATGAAAAATAAAATCGGCCACATGTTTTAATATTGATGACATTACAAAAATATTTTACTTTTATAATATATTATAAATGAATATTCTTTATAAATTAGTAAAATATTTTAAATAAAAATATGAATTGTAACTTCTATTAATTTATTTTATTATAAATATTTTTTAATGTAATATACTAATCATAGTATCAAATTATATTGAAATTTTTCAACAAATTAAAAAAGAATAACAAATAATTGGATTAGTATAAAGTATAGACAAAATACCTATGTTTTATTGATTATTTATTGGAATTTAACGAAGTAAAATAATTTGCATACAATTAAACAATATGAAATTAAAAATAAAAAAATAATTCATAGGCCTAATTCATAGATATATAATTATACATTACTCTCCGATAAAATTATTGAAACTCATATGTCCTTTCCTATCATTTAAAACTAAAAGTATATTTCAATGAAAACAATAATGTCATAGTTTTATCTAAAAAAAATGATAAAGCTATAACATTGAAAAAAAATGATAAACATAACGAATAAAGTTAATTTTTTAATATTTACAGCTTTACCTCGAATAGAGTTAATGAATTGATTGCAGTTATTTATTTAATGTAAATTTCAATTTCAATACTTATTTGCATTGAACTTATGTCATGTTTGGTAGACTGTAATGGAATCAGTAATGTAATGTAATGTAATTGATTCTGCACATTACAGTGTTTGGTTGGTACAAACATAGGTAATGTAATGTAATTAATTACATTAGGAGAAGGAATGAGGATTACATGAGGTGGAACAATGAAAGGGGATTACGTTACATGTGTGAACAGTACCAGTAATGCCAGCCATCGCGTGCGTCCCGGCTAGGTCCGTCCTCCGCGTGCGTCCTCCGCCATCGCATCGTCGTTGCCGGCCAGCCATCGCGTCACCTCCAGGTCCAGTCGTCGTCCCAGCCAGCTCGCGTCCAGCCAGCCATTGGTTTCACTATTATTTTTTCTATTGAAAGCAAATTTTTTTTATCCATTTCATTGATTAATTAATCAACTATTTTTCATTGTTGAACCAATTCTTTGTTGGGTGATAAACTGAGATACTCTGTTTTTGCTATGCAAAACAGAGTATACAAACTCAAGTAAGTAAAACATTCCTACTTAGCCAACAATATTAATTATGTGAAATTAAATTCAAGATATTTGCAACAATATTAATTCTGATGATAGAAGGTAACCTAGTATAACATGTCTGCTCATAAACTACTGCATCTACATCCACTTTTTGCTGCAATGTTTGTCTTGGGCACGAGTGTCTTCTGCATATCATGGAAAAGAAAAACGAAGAGAAGAGGTAGTATGTAAATTGATTTACATAGTATGTAAATCAGTTTACATAGTATGTAAATCTATTTACATACTATGTAAACAAGTTACATACTAAGAAATTTCTTGCTGTCGAACTTGTCATTCTGTAAAATCCAAATTGAGAATCATGCAACAAGGCATTCCTCCAAGAATATGAATGAAAACAGTGGTTTGTCATGAATTTTTTATTATTCTTGTCGATCGAACTTGTCTCTGGATCATCCACTTGAAAATATCGTGATTTTGGCTAAGGATCAATGTGGTTGCAGATTATATATTCACAAAATGTGTGGTCCGTAACAATACAGAAAATTATATATTCACAAGATGTGTGGGATATATATATACATAGGTTTACATACTATGTAAATTGGTTTACATACTATGTAAATAGATTTACATACTATGTAAACATGAAGTTAACATGTTTACATACCATGAAATTAACATGTTTACATATGTAATTCAAATTCAAACTTCTTCAAGACAAATAACTCAAATTATCAGCGGACTACAGAACAATAAGAGAGATCCTTTAATGGCTAGTGTCACAAATGAGCTTAATTGAGTAGGAAAAGTTTACATACTGTGCGTTTGCTTCCAAGATGGAGAATGATGCCAATTATCTTGGACACGCAGAAAGAAAATTGTGTTAGGCATTGCTAGATGACTCAAATATCTTCATTCCGAACTAGTTCCCATTTAGATCAGAAAAACTTCTAAAAATTCAAAGAGTTTAATACAGTTTACATACTGGAGCTGACAATGCCTCCTGTATCTGTTTCATGTTTTCTGTTTGCTCATTGATCTCCTCCATTGTCTTATCTACATCGTCAACATGTCCAATATACGACTATCATCCTTCAGTATTTCAGGTTTTATATATTATTCAGTGTAACAGGTATGAATTAGAGTGAAAGGATATTTCTGTTTGCTCATGTTATGAAATTGTATTTTTTTTTCCTAAAATTGTATTTTTTTTATTAATTGTTGTTATGAAATTGTATTATTTCTGAAATTTTATTTTATGAAATTGTATTTTTAAAATAATTATATAATTTTTTTTCTATTCCATTACATTACAGTTGTCAAACCAAACACTGTAATACTGATTCCTTTTTTGATTACAGTGACTAAACCAAACACTGTAATCGTAATACTGATTCCTTTACATTCCATTCCATTCCATTACGATTACGATTACGATTACATTCAGCGAACCAAACACTACCTTAGAATTCATGCTTTATTTGAAAATAAATAAAAATTGTTATACAATAAATATTATTGAATTATTCAGCTTTTTCAATAAATTCCAAAAATAAAAAGCAAAAGAGACAATTACATTAATATAAAATTAAGAAAAATGATAACATTCATATATAATATTGTTGACATAATTTTTATTAAAGATTTAATATTTTTTAAAACGTACACATGTTACTTTGTAATTAAAGGGACATAATATATTACTAACGATGTAACATAAATTTTATTGAAGATTTAAATTTTTTTAAAAGTACACATGCCACTTTATGATCAGGGATAGAAAGGTGACATAATTTAGGATAAAACATATGGAGCCTTATTATAAGGCACATTAATGCTATATGTGATCAATTTTACAATATTAAACATATTAGAATAAAGTAAGTAAAATTAAAGGCACAATAAATAAACCAAAAATTATACTATTACGATAATTTATATGAAAAAATTTAATCGCTACACATACTTTCTCATGTGCGTGAGTGAGTATTAAGGGTTGGGGTGAGTTATGTAATTTTTATATATTTTCTATAAAAAAAACTGTTTATTTAATTGAAGGGACAAAAATGCCCTCCTAATCTTGCACTTGTACCACCACATGTGTGAAAAATCCCCAATTAAATGAAAAGTGCACCAAATTGATAACTTTTTTTAAATAGGGTATCATTAAGGTATCACATGAAAAATATGGGCAAAAAGGGTACCAAAAATATATCACAGTGTAATAGTTGGAAGTATCTTAAAAATTGAGCATATGTCCAAAAAATGAAAATAATTTGAGCATAAACTACAATACTATATACGTTTTTCAGTTAGAAAAACTATTCACCATTTTCAGTTTGCAAAAACCAGTAAGAATGAACTTCATAAGGCAACCAAGACACTTTTTCTGTTCATCAATGTCTTGATGAAACCAAGAGAAATCAGTTAGGCATGTGGATGACACAACGCAAGCACTTGCCATCTATCATCAGATTGAAAGCTTTGTTGATATCTTCAAATGACAGGTTATGTGTTATATACTCGTCGATCTTGATTTGCTGCAGATAGTAATTTTGGGATAGGTAAATAAGATGTAGTTAGCATATAACTAAATTAATCATTGATGTTCTACATAATAGTGATACAGTGGAATATTCATTCCCAACCTCATATTAGTGTATGCTACTAACAGACAAAAATTGCTTATATGTACATGCAAACAGAACTTTTTAGCACTTATCAATATTATATTATACTTGACAAATTTCACAAAAATATAAGATGGGATTAATTTCTCGATGTTCTCGTAATCTAAACATCACAATTACTTTTAACAAGTATTCATTCTGTCACTTGGGAGCCACTGAAGGCCATGATCTATGGATTATTTATTTGAGTTTTAAATGAAAGGTCGTAGCTGTTAGACCTCAAAGGTATACCAAGACAACCTAATTAAGTTGACACTTCTTAGCACCCTTCTTCATCTAATTCTTCAAGTATGATTATTATTGAATTGATAAAAAGATAATACAAAATAAAACTCGGCAAAATCTATAATTCGACTTGCTGTTAGCATCTAAAAAAACACAAGCAGTGAATAATGAGGTATTCTACCACCATATTGTAATACACAAACAAGGTGCCTTAGACGCGATAAAATCAGCTACAACATTGTCCTTTCTATATATATATGAGCAAAGTGAGCAATCTTTTCCAAATAGTCAACCCAAGCTAAGTGCCATCACTAGGTACTGATAACGACCCAGTGCAAAAAAGAGTTACAACCATTTGGTTATTTTTATATGTAAGGTCTATAAATATTGACAATTTTTGTGGATAAATAATTGATTGTAATCTATTTTCTAGATTTGTTTTTAAGTCAATTAATTAAAATTGAAAAAACAATCGAGCTCTCAATACGTATGTGTCAGGTAAAAATTTATGTTCCATACATACACTATCACACGATAATGTACGTACACTTAAAAGAATTTTTGTGCACATAATTAGATCAATCGACTTCAATCTAGCTGTTCTCAGATTTGAAAAATGCATGGTTAGATCAATCGATATTTGGGTCAATGAATCAAGTTTTCTCATCGTTAGTAGATCAATCGAGCCAATATTTCTAGTTCATAACTTGTTTTCAATTCAGCACATATGCTATTTTTACCAATTTAATTGTCAAAGCTGAATCATTTTATGAGCATAATTGTCATTTACTATCAATTCTTTTTTATATCAAATTAAACTCTGTAAAATCAACTTTTGTTGTTGAATAATTAACCACACATATTCTGATAATTTTGCATCTGTTTGGAGCTTTCAAAGAAAAAATCTCTTCATCTTATAATTTTAGGCATATTCTTGAATTAATTGTTCAAACATATTATTCGGTTATATTTGAATAATTCGTATGCCGAAATATTTTACATAATATTGAGCTTTACATAATCGTTTTAAAATTTGCTAGTTAATTTGGTTTATAAATTATATGTTGTTGAATGTGTTAGCTAAGATTTTTCATTATTGAATCTACTCTATGACACTTTTTATACTTGTGTTATTTGTGCTAACTTTTCAGGTACTAAGGGTAATAGATTCAATAATTCTTGTGACTCAAATTTATCAAAATTGACGAATTTGATTGATTTTGTGAGACTTGAATAGATCGGAACATTGATCTGGATTTGCATACCTAGCTTGCGAAGGGAGTGACGATTCATAAGTAAATTACATAAGGGAGCTTTATCTATAAAGGTAGTCTAAGACCTGACCTTATAATTAAACATTAATTTTTATAATGAATAGTTAGGTGATCTAGTGGACCGGTGATTTTTTTCTTAGAACATTATTATGACCTAGGTTTTTTACACCTAAAAATCTCATATGTTATCTTTATTGTCACATTTTACTTTTATACGTGATTGCATACCTGGCCGTTGTAGTAAGTTACATAATTAAAATTTATTAAAATTAAAAATAACCTATTCATTCCTATAAGTTAATTAGATCCATAACTAAAAATTTTCAAATAGTATCAGAGTGGGTCACTATAACTTAACGTTGCCTAGGACCTTGTTATGGATTATTTAAGAAAAGGTTCTTCTACAACCCGTCCATCTTACTTTGATGGATCTAGCTACTCATATTGAAAAGCTCATATGAAAGCCTTTTTACATTCCTTAGAATAAAGTGTATGAAATTTTGTATTATATGGTTGGGAGCCACGTACAATTACCAAAGATAATGGAGTCGTACTTAAGCCTAGCAATGAATACATTACCGCAGATAAAATTGGTAGTGGTTGGAACTAAAAGCGTATTAATGCTATCTTTAGTGCTGAATCACCGGATGAATTCCAATGCATTTCTGATACTGAAACTGCTAAAGCTACTTAAGATACTCTAAAGGTAGCCCATGAGAGCACGTTCCAAGTTAAAAGAACTATGTTTCACATGCTAGCCACACAGTTTGAAAATCTAAGAATGGAAGAAGATAAAACATTTTTTGAATTTTATGCTAAATTATGTAATATTGCTAACTCATCTTCAAATCTTAGAGATAAAATTGATAAACGCAGGCTAGTCTAAAAAGTTTTGTGCTCACTACTAAAACGCTCTCAAGCAAAACTCACCGCCATAAAACACAGACATTGACACCATCAAAATTGAAGAAATTGTTGGTTCAATTAAAACATTTGAAATTAACTTCCGATCACCCAAAAGAAACATAGGTGTTGCTTTCAAAACCACCAATACTAATTATGGTGATAGTGATGACTCCATGAATGATAAAGAATTTTTCCTCTTGGCTATAAAATTTAAGAGTATGTACAACAGAAAGAATTCACAAAATAAGGGCCAATTTAGCCTTATACGGGATCATAAGGCAAAAGAATTCAAACTCATAGGTTCTAAAGGTAAGAAATATAAACTCACTGGACCTCTATGTTTTGATTGCAATGGTTTCGATCATTTTACAGTCGAGTGTGCTAACAAGAAGAAGAAAGGCAAAAAGGATTGCAATGCTACCCTTATTGACTCAATTAATAAGTCATATGGTGATACACATGGACTTGAATTCTTAGATTTCAAAAACTACATTTGTAAGACCTTCAAACTTTACTCCTATTGCGACTAAGATTACACAAACACTCATTACACCTATAGCTGCTAAAAATTATTAGTTTGTACCTGTTTGTCATCATTGTGGTAGAAAATATCATATTTGACACAGGTGTAAATTTTTTATGAAAGCTCCTCAATCTAATAATTATTTTCATGCTAATAGTGATAAGACTCATTATCATTCTATTATGCATGTTGCATCTTCATTTAGGATGAATGTAAATAGAAAAGTTGAGTCCAAGAACATGCCTATAAAGCCTCATGCAATTGATTCTCAACCCAAAGACACAGAAGTTGAAATTAAAGAAAATTTGAGTTAAAAAGATTGTATTTTTTCAGTCACTTGATTGTCCCCTGTTGGTTCACCTAGATACCTTTGATTAGTACTTAAATAACCCTAGGTGAGCAATTTTATAGATTTTATTTTTATGATATTTTTTGCTAAGATTGTTTAAAAGAAAATAAAAGAAAATAGCCGACAAAGTAGTGAATTCAGAAAATACTTACACACATACAACCTTATCTTAAGTGACTTAACTCATTTTGATTTTCATTATATAAATTACTCTATAATTCAAACTTGTGCACACATCTACATTATTTACAAGTGATGATCATGTTGACATGAACTTATGCACACTCACTGAACGAACATGTATGTTATTCTTAAAGCTTATAATTAATTTGAAAGATTCTAGGACTTGAGTTAGCCTTAATTGCAAAATTGTGTTGAGTCCTATTTCTTGATTTTTAAAAATATTTCACTGTAGGGAGGCATCTAATATTGAGAGAACTATCTATTGTGATGTGTGCAGTTACTGTAGTGAGCAGAGAGGACCACCTCACAACTAGTGTGAAAAGTCATCATGCTACATTTATGGCATGAGCATATCGAAAAATGAATTAAAAAATTGTGCAAAAAGCTAATAAATAAACTGTAATTGGCATGCAAAAAAAGAAAGCCAAAAATAGGTTAAAAATAAACATTAATGTGCCTCCTTTATAAAATAACTAAATTATTTAAAGTTCTCTCTTAGTAGACATTACATTTATTTTGTAAGATTGAAAACTTAATTACAATTTAGCATGATAGATGATATTATCTCATTTTGAGTCTTTCGTGATTAGTCATAAATGAATTAATTAACATACTAGTGGAGTTCAAACATGTATACTATTTTGAGTGAATGTTAATATGTCGTTATATGTACTAGTGTATTTGTATGGCTTGTCTATTTCACTTGCTAATACAATGGATTATCAAAATTTTAGCAAGAATTATTTCTCAATTGATTGTATGCTTATTTGTTATTAAATAAGTTTATTGCTTTGTGTAGCCATAAAAAAATCAAATCTAATTTTCTTTTGTTATACCTTTTGTTTATTTAGTTTTTATTAAATTAATTTTACGTTTAGTGAGTCATACGACTAAAGTGGAGTCATTGCATATATATTTCATTATTATTCTTACTTGTACAATTTCTCATACATGCCTTGATTACTTACATGTGTGATCATATGCATTGCAAGCTTATTTTGATAGTTGTTAACTTTGGGAAACATACTAACCTTGCTACTATTATCTTATACCTCTCTCTCCTTGTTATTTCAAAAAATTTCATTTTTGTATATCAAAAAGAGGGAGAGTGATTCATGTCACTTCATTCTCATTCTTAAGATTCATGTCTCTATGCATATAGGGAGAGATTGCACTCAGGTGGAGAATACTTTGCATAATTATGTGCATGCTTTACATCTTCGTATTACTATGTACACTAAACTAATAAAAAATGAGACTCCGAGCCAAATTATTGTGTCTATTTACTTATATTTTTTTTAGTGCACTGAAGCTTATCAAGATTCAAGCGAAGATGATTCCACCGAATCATAAATAGTTCTACTATTAAAAATGTGTAATTTATGTAATGATAATTTCTCTATAAGTGTTATGTAGTGAGAGAGTGATTTTGCCACACAAAAATGCCAAAGGAGAAAATTGTAAAGACTACAAGTATTGACAATTTTCGTAGACAAAACAATTAATTATAATCTAGGTTCTAGGTTCGTTTTCAAGTCAATTGATCAAAACTGAAAAAATAACTGAGCTCTCAATACATACATGTAGGTAAAAGTATATGTTTCATGTATACAAGATAATGCACGTATACTTAGAAAAAATTTTGTGCATATAGATCAATTGAGAATCGATCGACTTCGATTTAGTTGCTCCCAGGTTTGAAAAATGCATGATTAGATCGATCAAGATTTAGGTCGATCGATCAGGGTTTTGTCATCGTTGGTAGATCGATCTAGCATACGTTCTTCATTGATCAAGCTTTGGCTAGATCGATCGAGCCAATATTTTTAATTTGCAACAACTTATTTTTGATACAGCCCATATGCTATATTTACCAATTTGACCTCATTTAATTGTCAAGATGAATCTTTTTATGAGCATAATTGTCATTTACTATTAATTCTCTTATAAGTCAAATTGGACTATATAATTAACTTTTATTGTTGAATAATTAATCACACATTTTGATAATTTTGCATCTGCTTAGAGCTTTAAAGAAAAACTTTTTTTCTTCATCTTATAATCTTAGGCATATTTTTGAATTAATTATTCAAACATATTGTGTGGTTATGTTTGAATGATTCGTATATCTAAATATTTTTCATGATATTGAGCATTTACATGATGGTTCTAGAATTTGTTAGCTAATTTGGTTTTTAAATAATATGCTATTAAATCTGCTAGTTAAAGTTTTTCATTATTGAATCTGTTATAGAACACACTTTGCATTTATTATATTTGTGCTAACTTTTCAGGTACTAAAGGTGACGTGTTTAGTAACTCGTGTGACTCGAATTTATCGAAATTGACATGTTCGATTAATCTTGTGGAACTCGAATAGATCGAAATATTAGTCTAGATCCACAAACCTGGCTTGTGGAGACTGTGAAAGGAGCGATGACTCGTAAGTAAATTACATAAAGAGGTTTTATCTAGTCTAAAACCTGTCCTTATAATTGAATATTAATTTTCATAGTGAATAATTAGGTGGTCTAGTAAACCAGTTATTTTCTTCTTAGGTCATTGTTAGGACCTAAGATTTTTTACCTAAAAATCTTATGTATTATTCTTTCTTTCCACATTTTATTTTAACACGCAATTACATTTCAGGCTGTTATGATAAGTTACATTATTAAAATTCATTAAAATTGAAAATAACAAATTCACTCCCTCTAAGTTAATTAACTTTCATTATAATTAGTAATAGAACAAATTTTTTTACAACCATTTCAATTTCTAAATTTATGTCTTTAGTTTGAAATTAAAAATTCAATTCCAATTTTTTTTTTGAAAAAAGATAAATGTTTTGAGAGTCAATTTTAAAAAGTGAATATTCCTTATTTGTAACCAATTTCTAATTTGTCAATTTTCAATTAAGTTGTACATTTCATTTTTAAACTTATTTATGATAATTTGTCATTAGATGTTGGCTCTTTAATCATTTGAGTATTATTGAGTTATTGATTTTTCATGTCAATAAATAAAAAAAGAGAAATTCAATTCCAAAATTGACTCTTTTTTTTTTTTTTTTTTAATTTCAATAATTGACAAATTCTAAAACTAAATTTCAAAAGTTAGAAAATAAAAGTAAAAAAATGAGTTATCAAATATACCTATTGAAAGCTCTCCTAATTCCATCGACTCTGTTCAAATGGGTCCCCTGTAGATTTATTGCTCTATTTCAATTCTATTTTGACCGATTAATACTTTAGCCTGCTATGCTACTATGGATGGCATGGGAGGAGAGAAATATGATCTTACATGGGCGCTAGCCTAGCTCACATGAACTTTTGGTGGAAATGGCTGTTATGTATCACGAGAAACATTTGAAGGTTGCTACTACTGCTAAAAAAGCCTCGCCTTCAATGGATTCCTCCTCCAAATGGAAGGCTCAAACTTAATGTTGCTAGTGCTAATGATGCTCGGTTAGGTCCATTGGTGTGGGTTGTGTATTACATGACTCTGCAGGTGATGTCCTCCTATCTGCTGCTACTCCATCTAAACGTTTTTCTACTATCAGTAGAGCTGCGTGCAATCTATGAAGGAATTTGTGTTTCATGGGAAGTGGGGTTTAGGAGCTTTATTGTTGAGACAGACAGTATGATAGCCACCAAACTTCTAAAGGATGGACCTGGTTATTTTGTGCTTCAAGGATTGCTTGTGGATTGGGTTTTAGTGGCAGCAGGTTCGCTAAGCAACATAAACTGGAATCATTGTCCTCGATAGTGCAATGCAGTGGCTCACTCACTATCCAAATTGGCTCTAACAATTTTTGAACAGCTAGTATGGCTGGATGATTATCCTCCTCAAGTGACTAATTTTATTCATGGTGATGTTTCCCAGTGACTTAATTGTTTTCTGTTTTTTCTACCTAAATTTGGATGTATTTTGATATTTTTGAAATGCAATGAATCTTATTTCCTGATAAAAAAAATGTACCTAATTTCAAAAATTTTAAAATTTGAATATTGAAAATGAGAATTATGAATTAAAAGAGTTATTGAACGAGCCTTAAATAGAAAAAGAAATAGTGAAGTTAGTTATAGTAATATACTACTATCACCTTTTCAGCATACATATCCAGTAATGAAGGTAGGTCAGATTTAGGCTTCCATCCTCCAAATAGTGATCCTTTCAATGTTCTTCCAGAAAGAAATGTTGCGTAATGTGCTTTTAATTCAGGCTTTGTTTTTGGAACTCCTAGTGTAACTGTCAAACCCCATCCCTTTGGAAACAAACCCAGAAGAAAAAATTTAAAAAAATGGAAGCACAAAGCCAAGTACAATTATTAAAAAAAAAAAACAATAAAAATAGTTATCAATTACATCACTGGTAGATTGCATTGCGGTAGTTATCATTTCAGTATCACCAATGCATTCGAAAGAGTAATCTGCTCCTCCATCTGTAACACGCTTAAGAATCTGAAAATAAAATGCATGCATATAAAACTCCTGTAACAAAATTGTACTTTCACCATTGTGCTAATTAAACCATCGCAGTAAGTACAACAAAAGAAAAATGAACAATTTTGAAAACAGTTTTTTAGTTGAGAAAACTACTGCCATAGTCCTCACTTATTTCAAAAGTCTCCTAGTTATTTTTTATTACAATTTAGTCCTACTGTTATTAAAAAGGTGTTTAGACATGTACAAAGATAATTTCTTTTTTATTTTATTTTTTCAACTACATTAAATAGATGATGTTTTGACTTGAACAACTGCAGTTTGAAAATTTTGAGTAAAACTTAAATAAATATAGAAAAATAAATAAATAAAAATTGGTTATTTGTCCTCGTATGGTCGCTTTTTCTTAACATGACTAAGCTGTAACAAGTAAAATATATTTTGCATTGAAAACTGCAATTTGAGAAATTGAAGAAAAAACTTTTTTTTTTGACTTGAATAACTGGAGTTGGAGAAATTGAAGAAAATTTAATAGAAAATAGTTATTTGTCTTATACAATTATTTTCTTCATAACAATAGGATTAAGCTATAACATATGTCTTTGGTTTCTAATTCTTGTTACAAAATTCTTAAAGCTCATTTAACTATATTTCATTAAGAACGGGAATTTTAATAATCATTGCTCGGTTTTACATTTTACCTGTTGGATAGGCTCATTAATGTCACTTGGATTGATAAAATCCGTAACTCCAAAAGCTTTTCCTGAATGACTCGCAGAAATGTCAATACAAATGCTTGTGGTGTGTGTGTGGTGTTGGAAGGGGATACAAAATTGAGTCTTTAGAGGAGTAAAATTCATAATACCAATTTCATATTTATCAGGATTAGTGTCCACGCCAATTATTCTAGCTGCTCCTCTAAGCTTAGCACCCTGTGCAACCTATCATAATACAAAACGTTGATGTTTCAATTCATCAAATGTTGGAAAACACTAGTCAAGACATAGCATAAAGATGGAATGGCAATCTAAACTTACAGAGAGGCCTACAGTTCCAAGCCCAAATATTGCAACAGTGGATCCTTTCGATACATCAGCCACCTTCCAAGCTGCGCCCAAACCTAACCACACTTTATTTGTTAGGTTTAGAAGTTTGTCAACAGAGCATTCTTTTCTGCATAATACATGTGGCCTTATACCCAATTACATGAGTGTCAGTGTACCCTCCTTTTACCTGCTATAGAAATAAACTTACAAGAGTACTCTTCATTTTTCTTTAATTTGTGTTTTAAACGTAATTTAGATAACCACGTATATACATAGCTATTATGAAGCCATTTAATTTTACAATATATAAGTTTTCTGCAAGAGTTTGCTTTAAGTTTCCTAATGAGGCTTAGTTATGACTGATGATTGTCCTGATTTTCTGGGGTTCTATTGAGTTTTATTCAGTTTGCAATTTATTTTGGCTGCCTTAAGGCTGAACTACACGAATGGTCACTAAATTTTTTCAAATTTTACTCTTTAATTTCCTTATTATTTTTTGTTACGATTTGGTCCCTTTATTTTTTTAATTTTCACACTTTAATTTTATTACTTTTTTTTTTATAATTTGGACGTTTTTACTTTTTAATTTTTACAAATTTAGACCATCATGAAATTAAACATCAAAAGTATATATGGATTGGTTATGGATTGATAACTCTGTAGTTGTTTTATTAATCTCTTATATCTCGTATGTACACAATAAGGGTGTATATATAGTACAACCACTAAATCAAAAGTAAATCAGAAATAAAAATAAATAAATCAGAAAATAACAGAAAAAAGATTTAAAACAAAATATTCTCTAACTAATAAATCCTAACTGATTTCCTAATTATTCGGGATTTCCACACTCCCCCTCAAGTTGGTTCATAGATATCAATCATGTCCAACTTGTTTATGAAATCATCGAAACTCTGACGCGGAAGCCCTTTGGTGAAGATATCTGCAGTTTGTTCTTGTGTAGGAATGTACGTCATACAGATAATACCATTCTCAACTTTCTCTTTGATAAAATGTCTATCAACTTCAATGTGTTTAGTCCGATCATGTTGGACTGGGTTAAGAGAGATATTGATTGCTGCTTTATTATCACAATAAACTTTGAGTGGAACCTCAGCCTCTACTCGTAGTTCTTCTAGAAGTTTCTTCAACCATAGTCCTTCACAAATTCCTTGTGCAACTGCTCTAAATTCTGCTTCAGCACTACTTCTAGCTACTACGTTTTGCTTTTTACTCCTCCATGTAACTAGGTTCCCCCATACAAAGGTACAGTACCCAGTAGTGGATTTTCTATCTTCAATTGAACCAGCCCAATCAGCGTCTGAGAAAATTTCTGTTCTTCTTTGATCTGTTTTCCTGAAGAAGAGGCCTTTTCCAGGAGAGCCTTTAAGATATCTCAGAATTCTATATACTGCTTCTAAGTGACTTTCTTTCGGAGAGTGCATATGTTGACTTACTACACTTACCGCAAATGCAATGTCAGGTCTTGTATGTGATAGATAGATTAATCTTCCGACCAGTCTCTAGTATCTTTCTTTGTCAACTGATTCTTCACCCTATTCCATTTTCTTCCCTGTTTCAATAGGAGTGTCGCTTGGTTTGCTCCCAAGCATACCAGTTTCGGTCAGGAGATCTAGAACATATTTCCGTTGTGAGACACTAATTCCCTTTTTTGATCTTGCAATTTCCATTCCTAAGAAGTACCGCATTTGTCCTAAGTCTCTGACTTCAAACTCTGTGGCAAGGACATTTTTTAGTCTTTCAATCTCGGGCAAATTATCTCCTGTTAGTATTATATCATCTACATAGACAATCAGAATTGTTTTTAAACCGTCTGATGAGTGTTTAAAAAACATTGTGTGGTCTGATTGACCCTGTTGATAACCTTGACTCTTGATTACCTTTGCAAATCTGTCAAACCAAGCCCGTGGTGACTGCTTAAGTCCGTAGAGAGACTTGTTTAGTTTGCATGCCGCATTTGGACTATCTTCACAAAATCCTGGAGGTAATTTCATAAAAATTTCCTCGTCTAATACTCCGTTAAGGAAGGCATTTTTTATGTCTAACTGTTGGAGAGTCCACTCCAAGTTTGCTGCTAATGACAGTAATACTCTAACAGTGTTCAGCTTTGCAACCGGAGCAAATGTCTCGGTGTAGTCGATTCCATAAGTCTGAGTGAACCCTTTAGCAACTAGACGAGCTTTGTAACGTTCAACAGTTCCATCGACTTTATACTTTACAGTAAAAACCCACTTGCACCCAACTGGTTTCTTTCCTTTGGGTAACTCCACTATATCCCAAGTTTTGTTTTTTTCTAAAGCCCGTAATTCTTCCATTACTGCATTCCTCCACTCAAGGATTTCCCAAGCCTCATCAATATTTTTTGAAATTACTATCCTGTCAAGGTTAGTAGGGAAAGCACGGAATGTGGGAGACAAAGCATTGTACGATACAAACTTAGATAAAGGGTGAAGAGTACAAGACCGAGGTTGTTTTCTGAGTGCAATAGGCAAATCATCAAAGGAATTAGAGTTACCTGGATTCAAAGGAGTCTCAAGGGTAGGATCCATCACCGGGTTGGACTCTTGTAGTGTGTCAAGAGTGAGTTTCCCTTTGTACTTTGATTTTGGCCTCCTTGAGTAAACAAATATCTCCTTATCTACTTGTAACTCTGCGTCTCCCCCTGAGTTTAAACGGGTTTCCATAGATGGCACAGTAGGATGGCTTGGTGTAACAGGTTCTGGGTGATTTGTAGAGATTGTACTTGGTAAGGAGGTACCAGGAAATGAAAGGTCAAACAAGAAAAACTGATCTTCAGAGTTCATATTCTCCTCCTGAAGAGGAGTTTTGGAGGGATAATAGGGTGTGGTCTCAAAGAAGGTGACATCAAGGCTAGTAAGGACAGTTTTGGTGGCAGGGTCATAACATCGGTAGCCTTTTTGAGTAGGAGAGTAGCCAATAAAAACACATTTGAGAGCTCGTGGGTCCAGTTTTCCACGGTCGTGGGGATGAACGTGTACAAATGCTGTACAACCAAAGATCTTAAATGGAATATCTGACATAAGGCGAGAAGTTGGGAAACAATGTTTCAGTTTCCCAACGGGTGTTTCATAGGATAGAACACGACTGGGCATTCTGTTTATAAGAAAGGCAGATGTCAAAATGGCATCGCCCCAAAACATTTTTGGCACATTGGTTGTAAACATGAGTGCTCGAGCCACATCTAAAAGATGTCTATTTTTCCGTTCGGCTACTCCATTTTGTTGTGGAGTATACACACAAGAGGTTTGGTGAATGATTCCATGGGTTTGAAGATAATCTTTAAGAGAGCGGTTAACATACTCCGTACCGTTATCAGTACGCAAAATTTGAATTTGTGTTTGGAATTGTGTGTATATCATGGAATGGAAATTAATAAACACAGTTCGAACCTCAGTTTTATCTTTCAATAAATATACCCAACATACACGAGTATGATCATCAATGAAAGTGATAAACCATTTAGCATGAGTGCGACTTAGGTGCCGAGATGGGCCCCATAAATCACTATGGATTAAGGTGAATGGTTTTGAAGGTGTGTATTTGGATTTTGAAAAAGATGTACGATGATGTTTTGCAAGTTCACACGTTTCACATTGTAAATCAGATACGTCTTTATTTTGAATAAGGGATGGAAACAATTGTTTCAAATACTGAAAATTAGGGTGACCCATTCTAAAGTGCCACAACAAAAAGTTATTATTCCTAGGGAGAGAAGCAGAATTACAATTTTTAACTTGATTCTGTTCACTCACATTGGCTGCTTCAAAGTAGTAAAGTCCGTCACTCTCTCTAGCACTGCCAATCATCTTCCCCGATGATAGGTCCTGAAAAATACAAGATGAAGAAATGAATTTAGCAGAGCAGTTTGTGTGAGCGGTTAATTTACTGACAGATAATAAATTGCAAGATAATTTTGGCACATGAAGAACGGACTCAAGGGTAATAAATTCGGAAATTTTAATATTCCCTTTTCCGGCAATTGGAGAAAGGGTGCCATCTGCAATTCTTACTTTTAAGTTACCGGCACAAGGTACATATGAGGAAAAAAGTTCATGATTGTCTGTCATATGATCTGATGCCCCAGAGTCAATAATCCAAGGGGTATTCGTTTTTGAAAGTAATGCTGTTAAAAAATTACCTTTATGTGCTAGCGAGCCAGAAGGAACATAGGTAGAAGACTGACCAGGTCTTTGGAATTTGGAAAATAGGTGATAAATTTGTTGAAGCTGCTCAGGATTAAATGTTGAATTGGACATTTTGTCGTTTTCATTCTGACTGGTAGAGACTTGATACCCTCGAGTTCTGGAGTTCTGCCTTGGTTTCCAGTCTGGTGGCTTTCCGTGTATCTCCCAACACGTATCCTTTGTATGTCCATTTTTCCGGCAATGTTCACACCAAGGTCGTCGTTTCATTTGGTTTGGGCCTGTCCCAGATTGAGGCCCACGAGAAGAAAGTCCAGAAATTTCGGGCCCATTAAGTGAATATGATTCCTCATGGGCTGGATTGAAAATTTTATTTCCAGGCCCTGACCCGAGCCCATGGAAATGCCCTGACCCGAGCCCATGGAAATTTGACCCGAGCCCAGCAAGGCCCTTATATTCCTTCGGCCCGATCAGCTCGCCACTTCTCCTTCTCACCCATTCATCGTCGCTCCTTCGTCGCGCAGCAAGAGCCGAGCTCTCCCCAGCGCCGTCGCCGCCGTGTAACATTACTCCTCGCCGGCGTTCTTCTCGTCGCACCTCGGCAAACACCTCTCGAGTAGATGGGAGAGGCCGACGGCTTAAGACTCTCCCTTTTACGTCATCCAAATCCTTGTTTAATCCAGCCAAAAACTCAAACACTCTTTCACTTTCGATCCTCTTCTTGTGTTGTACACTATCGGTGGTACAAGCCCAGCTCTCCTCAAGGCTTAAATCCAGCTCTTGCCATATGTTCAACATTTCCATGTAATATTCGGTAACTTCTCTGGTTCCCTGTTTTAAATTCCACAATCGTGTTTTTAATTCAAAGATTTGGGAGTAATTTTCTGTGTCTGAATAGGTTTCCCGAACAGCCTCCCACACATCCTTTGCCGTGGGTAAGAACAGAAACGTTTTTCCGAGAGCTGGCTGCATGGATTGGACGAGCCACGCCGTTACCATGGAGTTCTCTGATTTCCAAGTCCGATGGGCTGTGATATCTCTCAGGCTGGGTTCGCTTATATCTCCGGTAAGATACCCTAATTTTCCTTTGCCATCCATGACCAGCTTGATGGATTGCGCCCATTCTCGATAATTTTTTCCGTCAAATTTTTCAACTGTAAGTTGAATTGGAGAGCTATCGAGCCCTGAAGGACTCATCCTAGGTCTGGTTGCTGCTTCTCTGGCGTTGTTATCAGATGAAACAGATTCGCCAGTATCCATCATAGTTCTGGCTCTGATACCATATGGATTGGTTATGGATTGATAACCCTGTAGTTGTTTTATTAATCTCTTATATCTCGTATGTACACAATAAGGGTGTATATATAGTACAACCACTAAATCAAAAGTAAATCAGAAATAAAAATAAATAAATCAGAAAATAACAGAAAAAAGATTTAAAACAAAATATTCTCTAACTAATAAATCCTAACTGATTTCCTAATTATTCGGGATTTTCACAGTATACAAAAATAATAGACCAAAGTGTAAAAATTAAAAAAATAAAGGGACTAAATTGTAAGAAAATTAAAGCAAGAGCCCAAAGCGCGAAAATTAAAAATAAAAGAATTAAATTAAAAGAAAAAAGTAAGGGATTAAAACGTAGAAGTATAGTTTTGCCTTGCCATAATGAAATTAGTCTATGCTACATGTACTAGTTTAGAGTGTCGATTTTTGGTTATATTCAAATTCAACTATTTTTCTTAATTTTATTTAAATTTCCTCTCCCAATTACTCATAAAATACTTTGAAGAGTCCATGTAATAGAAAAAATAGTGTACTTTCTGACAATAAAAAGTAACTTTATTTGCACTTTCACAAACAGGGGTGAAATGATCGCGATGGTGACATAATTTTCACAAGCTAATTCCTAAATCCTCTTATGCAGGACACTTGCGTCTCTGCCATGTATTTACAAGGGGTTAACAGTAAAATCTCCATAAAGGCCTATTTGACATGACAACATAAGACTTATTCAGTCTCACAATTCTCTGACCAAAAAACCTACCATTCAAAATTGATTTATTTAATATTGATTATAAATCTCAAAGCCAATTCAATTCCAAGATCAAACTATGACCATACTTTTAGAAATGAAACAGAAGAGACAAAACAACAAAATACTAAACAGTACTAGCAGATGATTTGATGGAAATATATATCATGAATAAAAGTTTACCTGCAGCTACACCACAGCTTAAAAGACATATTTTCTCAAGAGGCAAAATGGAGTTCACTTTGACAGCACATCCAGAGTGTACCACAATGTATTCGCTGAAACTTGAAACCGCACAATAATGATAAATTGGCCTCCCTTTTATGAAGAAGCGTGTTTTCTGATCACTATGCATTAGTCCTCTCCTTTCCAACCCTAGTACTTGACATATGTTGCTTTTACCTGATGTACACTGCCTGCATTTCCCGCATTCTCCGGTGAATACTGTAAGTACATGGTCCCCTTTATTAAATTCAATCACTCCTTGCCCAACACTTTCGACAATCCTGCAAATTTATGTGATAATTATGGAGTTGGAGAGGTTCATACCATGACATCAAGCCCTGATACAAGATTATTAGCAACCAATTATTCTAAGAGTTCATTATATGTTATATTTGGGTCTCTCTTTAGGCCTTACACAATCAAAGTGACATAGTTATATTAGTAATATACGAAATAAAGCTCCTAAACAACTCTTTTTTCCTACATTATTCTCCACCACTTGAAGAAAACTCGGCTCCAGTGAGTTCCACAAAGTAAGAGATGGAATAATAGGAAGCTCCTCAATTATTTCGAAACATGCATCAAGAATAGAAAATGATAAACACTATCATGCATAACCTGTAAAACTTGTGACTGCAAAGTCATATAATTAGAAAATATAAGTAATTTTGCATTAGATTCAAATGGGGCAACATGGGTGTTTTCGAGCCAAGTTTGGGTTTTGGAAGTGAAGGATAAAACAAACACCTTCTAGTCAAAGCCAAGCTCAATGGTCTTAACCACATCACCTAGGTTAGGAGGAGTGTAATCACAAAGCAATGAAATGCAAGGGTTAAGTCTAGGTGGAATCATTAGATAGTGGTTCTTAAGTTATAGGGTCTTTGATCAAGAGTACTTGGAATTGGTTTAGGAGGTGGTTCAAGTACACTTGTGGATTTCACAACAAAGGGTTGTTCTTTTGATTTTGATGGAGGGGAAGAACCTAGACTACGTTTAGAAGGAGATGGAGTACTGGTAACTTTGGGTGGGATAGGTTTTGGTTCCTCTTATAGCAATGTGGTACTTAGATTTTCTTTCAAAGGAACCAACCCTATTTTCTTACCATTCCAAGGAAATGTACATGTTTTGTTCCGCCATATGGACTGCTTATACATGATCACTTCAAGATTTACCAAGAACAACATGGAAACCACGTTAGGCATGTGTATCTATCACTTCACATTTGATCACATCCAAATAGGACATCCCAATTGAAAATGTAGGCATACAAAACTCATTATAATGATCGTCTTTATCAGTTTGTAAACCCAATGCTTTCACAACAAGTTTTGTTATAAGATTGTCACTACTTTCAACATTAATGATTACATCACATACCTTTTCTTAATGGTGAATCTAGTCCAAAAAGTATCAAGTATTTGAGGATAAATTGATGTTGAGAAATGGTTTTCTTGGAAAATTGTGTTGCTATTTCAGTCCTTGAGGTGGAAGTATGGGTAGACGTTGGTTGACACTCCTTAAAACTCTTGGCAATGGGTTCTGTTAGATATGGGATAACTCTTTGGTACTCTAGTACTTGTAGTTTTGCAAGTTTAAGTTCATACTAAGCTATATATGAGTTTATATGAATGTTGGCTTTTTGGCCACTCTCACAATAGGTTTAGTAGCTGTACTAGGTTCATGTGAGGTATATAGGTGGTTAGACTACTAGTCATTTTCAAGCATGGTGTAAGTTCATATTGGCTTGCATATTGAGGTAAGAACTTTCAGTATAATTGGTTTTTCATTCAGGGTAAGTATTATATGGTTCAACAATACATGATAAACAATTCTTATGAACTCAAATCACAACCACCTAATTTACTTTGGGCATAAGCCTCACATTCAAAATCATACAGGTCATAATAATCAAATGCAATTATTTAATCAATCCAAAAAAAGAAAGTGTCATCACTCCTTAATCCAATAATAACTGATGTAGGAGGTCTAGAGATGAAAGCAAAGAATTGAGAAGGAAAGAGAGAAGAAGAATTGAGAATATTTAGGGACATATGCAGACAATAAACCATTCTCAGCTCATACATTCTTATCAATAACCATTCAAAGGTGTAATTGTTTTTGCTGCAGGTTCAATTTTATGGGCTGTTATTCCTCGTGCATCTTCCAAATAGGCTCAAGCAATACTCAATCTTTCAGTTTTTATTTGATGGAACATGTCAGAGTCTAGTTCTTTTAAAGTCTGGGAGAATGGTGAGGAAACAGAGAATTAAATTAGGTATTATATTGTATTATAGATTGATGAATTTGATGGCTTCGACTTGATCTTGAGAGCGTATGTTCTTTGTATCCCCCAATTCTTCATCTTCTTCACTCCTCTTTTAAACAATTCTTGCTTCCCTTCTTAATCCCCCACATCAGTAACCCTTTTAATCTAGTTGATTATGGATACTAAAAGTAAGAAAAACTTCAGAAATTTTTCTTAGTATTATTTTTAACTGTTCTTTCATTCAACTAGCATCTCTTAGTATTTGAACTAAACTAATACTACAGTTACGTTCTAGGAAAAAATATGTTATTATTTCAATGCAAATGACAGTGTGCAATATTGTCTAATGACATGAGTTGATCTTCACATATAAACAAGTAATTCATCTGTCACATCCTAGAAAAATATGTTTTGGCATTTACGCACACATGACTTTCATATTGTTTGTTCCATGACATGATCATCTTCAACATTCTATACGATAATCTAATTTTTCAACTAGTGGCTTCTCAATGAAGTCTTAGTATCCGACTTTTAGACCAATGATTGCACTACACATCTAATAATTAAAACAAGGATATTGATATAAATGAGAGGTCTTCCACAAACTTAAGTAATTATGCAAGGAAGCTACGATGTGTAATGTTTTGAATGAATACTAGCAAAAGGGGGAGAGAAATTACCCTGATGCTTCATGACCAAATATCCGAGGAAATATAGTCTACAAAAACAAGCATATCCGTTAGAAAATTTAGGCCCATTGGTCTTGAAGCAAGTGTTTTAACTGTTGTACATATGTCACTTAGATGTTTACATCTATTTGAACTAATATTTCCTTTATCAAAGCATTATAAAGTCATGTTCTCTGAACGATCATTCAACAGCTAAACACCAATGGAAAAAAAAAGGATCATTCCAAGTAGTTTGAATTGGTTAAAGACGTTGATAACTATTAATTTTATAAGCATATTATATCGAAAATGTCCATAGCTTGAGTTTCAAGAATTGGTATTGCTGGACCAGTTTCAATAATTATCACATAGAAGTACCCTACCCTGTAAAAGAAAATAAAATTACTGCAAACGAATTAATGCCATAATATTATTATGAGAAACATATTTTGTGGGAAAAAAAAAAGAAGAAAATATATTGAACTTGATATTTTAAACAAGGAGCGGGGCCAAATTAGTCCTATTATTCATGAAAATGAGCAGTTTAGTTCCACTATTTTTTTGTTAAACCTAATTCAGACCCATTTTTAAGATATAGTCTAATAAATTCAAATCATCTATTTTCATTATAAATGAGCGAGTTTATTCTTTAGATAGTAAAAGTTGTAAATACCTTCACCTTTAATTATAAGACAATTATGTCCTCTCAAAACCTTAAATGTCACATGTTATTTTGTATTGGTTCAATTTTTTTAATTGAATGAATGTGAAAAAAAAAAAGGTTTATTTTTATCATCCAAATGAGACCTTTCAATACTACTATTGAATAGTTATGTTTCTCTTAACAAGTCCTAATAAATCCATATTTAATGTGATTTTTTAATTATTATTAAAGTATTTATTATAATGGTTATTTTTATTCTAATAAATAATAATTATTTTCAATTATATTAATTTTTACTTCAATATACTAATTAATAAAGAATGTTAGAGTTAAATATGTTTTACAAAAGCTAAAAATTATAACATGTACTATAAAGGCACCAAAAAATTTATTAGGAAAATAAACTTCTTAGTATTATTGAAGTTTTTTTTAGTTAAGGTATTTAGCTTAACTTTTTTTTTTCTTTCCTTCAAAATTTAAAATATCAAGGGTAATATACTATTATTACCTTAAAATATAAGGACATTTTTGTCTAAAATTATTTTAGATGTGATATATATATATATATATATATATCATTTTATAATTATAGTAATAAATGTTATGTTTATTTTATTGATTTCTTAATCCTTTTAGCAATTTCTTACCTAAGTCACGATGTTGTGTGAGGTAATAATAATAAAATTAGTGAATATTTTAGTAAAAAACAAACAAAAAAAATGATAAATAAAATTAAAATGCATAATAACGACATGTGTAGATAATTTTTTTTATTTAATTAATTTAAAATAAAAAAATAATTATCATTTTATTTGCTAATGAATGCAATGCATTCAATGTTACTAATGAAAAAATGCCATGTAAATAGATTTAATAATTTTCGTTACAAATTTAATGTCACACGTATACGTTTTATTTATGTTATAGTTTTTTTATTTTAAATTTAATGATATTAATGATTATAATTTTGTTTAATGATAATGAGTGTCGTTAAATAGTATTTTGACTATAAAAGAATATAAACAAAGAAATTTCAGTTATTTCTAGTGGTGTTGATCATTATTTTCTTCAAAAGTTTTCATGTTTATTGTACTAAGACCAAACAATGCAATCAATTATTATTATTTTTTGTCTCACTTTTCATAATATTAGGGTAGTCTTTAGTCTGCTTTAATATTTACAAATATTTTTTTTTTCACTTTTTTATTATTATATGGTTTATTTTTATCATTCTTCATTTTATTCTCCTTCGTGATATTTGTATGTTTGTATTTAATTTAATAACCATAACATATATTGTACCAAAAATATCTAAAATGTAGGTTTAATTGTTTTTTCTATTAATTTTATTATAGAATCTAATTTAATTAAAATAATTTATCTTTTATGTTGAAAGTGTTTCATATGTATGAAAGTAAAATATTTGACAATTATCAAAATAAGTATTTTTAAAATTCTAAAATGCACTATTCGTTAATTGTTTTGAAAAATAATATTGCATCCATTTTCTTATATGCTTATCTTAATTAAAATATGTTATTTACGTAAAATCTCTTTATTTTTTAAATTTTGAGTAATTAACTTTTATTGTTACTTATCTTAACGTTATTTCAAGAGTTAGAGTTTGAACTTCGAAAATAAAAAATACATTATATCATATAGTTTTCATCATACCACTTTAAACTTTAAAATTTTGACATGCTGTTACATAATTGATTAAGATTATACTTTCAAAAAAATTTATTTGATTGAGATTAATTTTACTTATAAATGAATGTTTATTCTCTCTTATTATCAAATTAATTCAATATATTCAAATTCTATTTAATTAATTGCATTATTTTTACGTCAATTTTAAGTTCTTTTTTTGTTTTATTCAAATTAGAGGAGCACAAAAGGGTAATTAAAGTCAGCATATAAAGGTAATTATTTCATGATATTTTTTGTAATTTTTGACTATCAATTTGATTTTTGAGAGCGAATTATACATCTAAATTAATTGAATTTTATAAAGATTTTAGCAAGTTACAAGTAATAACTATATTCTCATGTAAAATGTTATTCCCTAATTAGTACCAAACAAAATTACTATATGTCAATAATTTTTTTAAGATAAAGTGTCGCTTGAAATAGTTTCACTATTTTTTAAATTTATTTTGCTTTAATTTTTATAATGAATTTATCATCCTTTTATTACACATACAAGGTTTTTTTTCTTACTTACTTGGTAGACACAATCAAGAAAAATCAAATTTATTCTTTGTACTTAAATCAAAAATAGCGAGTTTGCTCTTTACATAGTAAAAATCATCTCATGTATTTAAAAAATTAAAAATCTCATACAATATTCTCTTACCAAGGAAAATTATTATATTACTAAATATAAACAACAAATATGTTCTAAGAAATTATAAAAAAATTAATAATTAAATTTATTGATTACATTTATTTTTTATTTGTTCAAATTATCACTTAATTAAATTAATGTGCACGTATATTATTACGTGCAAAGCACATATATTGTTACTAGTGCCGTTAAATTAGAGAAGGAGAAATGTGAGCGATGCACGACCTTCTTTAGGAAATTGGATGGATTTTATTCATTTGGTGCAAATGAAGCGGTAATATCCTTCAATCCCACCATTTTTGGCACATTTAAGAGATTCATACCAAAAACTTTTTGTTACATATGTACCTTCTTTTTTTTTAAAAAAAAAACCTCTAAAGTTTCCTTCTTTTTTATTAATAAAGAAAAAATACATTCACACACATGGGTGGGAATTAAACTTGAGTTTATGGTCGGGGAATTGAAAGTCTTACCACCTAAACTACAAAAGATTTCCAAAATTAAATACAATTATTTGAGAAATATCAAGGAGTGTTACATATGTACCTTTTTTTTGAAGTTTTTAAATTGTTGTATCTTGAAATTGTTAGTCATAGTTAATTAGGTATGTATTTAGTAAATACATTTTCCATTTATTATAATGCACACTTTCAAGAAAGTAATGTTATTTGCCGACTTTGATTACTTCTGTTAACTTATGGAACCTAATAAGACCAAGAATTATTATTATTGGACAAAATTACTTATTTTGCAATAATTATGGGACTAATCCAACCCATTTCCCATTTAACATACTTCAAATCTTCCATAAAAATGAATTAGCTAGTAACTGCATTTAATTTTTCAAAAAGCAAAGAGGAATTAAGAAAATAGCCAAAAAAGGGAGAGAAAAGAGTACTTGAGATTCCCAGGCACTGAGGTCACTGCGGCAAAGGGAGGTGCAAACAACTCTAACCCTAATCTCCAGAGGTTGAGGGGGACTCACTTCAACTTCTTCAATCACCAAAGGCTGTCCAGCTCCCCATGCCACCGCAGCTTTTCAAGTATATCACGAACAACATAACGAAAAAAAAATTAGACCATAAAAAAAACTGCCAATAGAAATTAATCACATATAAAATGAGGGAAATATACCTTTGCATGTGATTACTTGTGGCTGTTTGATTGCAGACGATGACATTTGTAGAAATTTCTTTCTTCCCAAAAGATCAAAAGACCCTCAAGAAGTAGTTGGTGTGATCAGCCAAATAAGTAGCAATTGGAACGCTGTTGGCTGTATCCACAAGCTCACAGACTCAAGGTTGGTTTGAAAATGCCTTTCTTTTTGAAATCGATGGTGGGTAGGTAATGGTATTCATAGAACACCCAAGACATTTTTAAATCTCTCTTTTACCTTTTTTTTTTTTTTTTTTAATTACTTAAAAATTAAAATAACATTTTTTAAATTTATAATAAAAATAATAATACTATTTTTTAAATTAAAAAATATATAAATTTTATTGAGTTAATACTTAAAAATATTATTTTTATTATTATAAATATTCTTAAATAATATTATATTTATTATTTTTTTAATAACTTTTTTAAATATAGTAATCTCACCTAACTCACCAAACTCACCTAATACTAATTGGACGCACACTCATCAGCGTGACCTAATACTAATTGGTCGCACACTCATCAGCGTGACAAGCTTGGTCACACGTACGTGGTTTAGGTAGTATTAATCAAGCAATTATAAAATATAATCATTTAAGCACAAACAATCTCAAAATTATAAAACACAATTATTTTTTATATAACCTAAAATATAATCATTTAAGCACAACCTCAAAGTGTCATTTATTAGTCACGTGTTTTACACGTGTGAGTTGAGTGAAGGAGCATTATCTAATTTTTAAGCCTTTCCAGCCAAAAACATAGCCAAATATGTTGCCACCAAATATGCATGGGTTGTACATAGGTATTCAAAAATCAAGTATCAAACCAATAAGGATTAATTAATTGATTATTGAGTATAGAAATTGGATCTCACCCAATACTATTTAAACTATCAAAAATTGATAGTTAAATAATTAAATTAAACTATTAATGAAACAAAACTACTCGAATAAAAAAATATTTAATTATATAACATAACCATATTTCATATATAAAGTTTTATTTTTAACTTACCTTATAAAAGCATATATTCATTTTTCTTATAACATAAAAGAACATATGTTTTTTAGTATTATAAGAAAATGAGCATATATTTTTTTACTGAATAGGTTAAAAAAAATCAGTTGAATAATTGGATCATTTATATATTTGAAGGGTAGAAAAATCAAAGTGATAAGAGATTTTCTAGGTTCGTTGTATCCCCCATTTCATGCATATGAAATTATAATTATCCTAATTACATACATGTTTAGGTAATCAACTATATACATCTCAAATATTTATGTCTTTTACAAGCACCAATAAAACTATCATATGCAATTAGTTACATATTCATGATATTTCAATCACATAAAATACATTAATTTCATATATAATTAAAGCTTTATATAATTAGTCACATTTTCATGTTATTCTAATCATTATGTCATTTATGCAATGTTTGGTTCATAATTTTATCTTTTCAAACTAGATTAGTGACCACATAATATTGGAATTAAATGAATCACCCAAACATATAATACTAATTAGGAAAATTACCAAAAATAGCACCCCCTAAAAATTATAATAACAAAACTAGCACCCCTGTGTTCAATTAAAATTGAACGATGATAATTTAGACTCGTTCAATATTGAACGTTCAATATTATCCGTTCAATTAGAATTGAATGACGACAATTAGACCTATTTAATATTGAACGTTCAATATTTTACGTTCAAATTGAATATTGAACGTTCAATATTAAACGTTCAATTTTAATTGAACACAGGGGTGCTAGTTTTGTTATTATAATTTTTAGGGGGTGTTAGTTTTGTTATTTTCCCTACTAATTAAAAAATAATAAAATCGCAATAAACATTAATTTGAGTTCAATAATGACCTTAGAAATAGGGTTTAGTTAATACAAAACATAATAACTATTAGCAACACCATCTAAGAAAAATACATGGAAAGAAATATAAGGGAAATAAAGATAGAGAAAATACTATCCAAAATATGTAGAATACAACTTTCAATCTCTATACTCTTTCATGATTTCTCTCACCAAAATCCCCCTCTTTCTTACTCTAAAATCCTAAAAATGTAGTAGACATAGTGAATTAATGAAAATGAGAGTTTCTAGTAGCTTTTTAGACCCAAAAAAGTGTAAAACATAGATTAGATGGTGACCATTAGATCAAATAGAATAGATGCATCAGATGGTGACATGTGGATTAAATGTTGACCAGATTGCATGCACAGATTAGGAGCTAGGCGTAGTTGTTGAGGCACTGTCCACAGGTGTCGACATCTGGTTGGTGAGCAAGGCATTATTGGTAGACTTGGAGAGTGACAATTGGCCAAGTCCGAATTATGTGGCACACAGTTGTGATTTTTGAGATGAACGCTTAATTGACATATGGCAGGCTAACTGAATGTCGAGAAGACAGTTTTAGATATGACATATGGCACATTTTGGTTGGTTTCGGTGGAAGGCGTGGCACTTTGTTATTAATTGTGAGGAATTTTCTAAGTGCATACACATTGGTTTCTAAATACATCCACCTAAAACAAAAAAAAAATTCTTGAAAATTTTATTTTTTCTCATTTTTAACATTTGACTTAAAAATGTTATATCTAAAAAATTTAAGCTAAAAAATACTATCTATTTGATAAAACAAACAAATATCAAGCTGAAAAATGCAATGATAGAGTTATCACACTCTAAACTGGGCATTATACATACAAAGGTATTATTCATGTATTAACAACCTAAAGTAGTGCAGCTTTGCGGCCAATTAACATTTTGACAAAAATTGCTCTACGATCTCGTTTTGGTCCTATGAGATTACAATTTTATCCTTTTAAATCTTAATCAATCACTATGCAGTATTTTAGATATTTATTCTATCTAACTCTCTGTTTTTTGGCCATCTCTTTCACTCATCCAAACATTTCCTTGTTGTCATCGCTAGATTTCTCTTATCGCCAATCATCTCTCTCATTCATCCATACCTTTTCTTCTTGATGTCTACGGATTTCTCTTCTTGCAAAACATCTCTCTCACTCCTTCGGGCCTTTATTTCTTTACCGTTGCCGAACTTTTCTTCTCCATTTTTGTCGTTAGCTCAAGGTTTATTTCATAATTACCCAACACATTAGATCTCTAGTATCATTTGAATTTTCTTCCATCTTCTATTTTAAATGAACTTATATTTACTTTCAATATCTATTTATATTTGCTTGTTTTTGCATTCGAAGAGTTCTCTAAAAATATATGCGATATCCCGATCTCAACTAATATAAGAAAATAAGTTAAAATTTATTTATTTTATTTAGTTTTATTTTAAATTTTAAAGTGATAAATTGTTTGGGTTATTAAGCAAATGATTACCAAAATGCCCCTAACTCATAAAACTTTTTAAGTTATAGGACAAGGGTATTTCAATCTTTTAACAAAAATTGATGAGCATCTTTGTCTTTTTCTCCTCAAGTGACACATAGCATTAATTTAAAAAAAATTAATTATGAGCTACAAGAGGTGATGTGAACCCACAAGCACCCACAAACACGATTTAGTTTGAGAACTACAAGAGAAACGATTCAAGACCCAATACTAAAAAGCATTCAAATTTCTAAGAAAAAAAGTTCATATTTTTGTTAGCAAACATACCTTAACGCATGGATATTACTCACCACGAGACAAGATATATAAATGCCACAAAGGTTTACGAGTCCTTTGATAAGTTGGTTGGAAAAGAACAAGGAGCTTTTAAGCTCTCAATCTTGATTGGATAATCAATTTTGTCATTTATGTGAAAAGTTGGAGGTAGCTGAGCTTTACAATTGTATTTATGGGATACAAACAAAAACCTAAAAGAAATTAGATCTCAACCATTGATTTTGATATAATGGTCAAAAATTACACAAAAATTTTAAATGTGCCCCGACGGTGAAAAACTCCTACTGCTGTGAAGGGGGTCGGATACCACAAAATCAATGTGGGTCGCAGTGGATGAAAATTCCTATCACTGTGAGATACTTAGTATATCAAACTCGAGAGTCAAGTGCCACGGCGTCCAAAAATTCATGCCGCAGCGTGCACTTCTCCCAGCCAAAATTAGAGGGTTGGTTTCTACGGCAACTAAAAATCCATGTCGTGGCACACAACTCCTTTTTGTGGTTCTGCCCTGAATTCATTGACTGGTTCCATCCACGCAATACGATCACTTTTTGACTTTTCTTGTTCATGTATCAACTCTTGAATGAGTCCATTTAAAGTTTCCTTGAGTTACTTTGTCTTTGATCTTGTGATTGGTCCATTGGAGATTTGTGAAGGTTGTAGCGGTCCATTATTCTCATAATTTCCCCCTCTTCAAAAAGATTCGACCTTGAATCGTTACCTGAATAATCAAAAGGAGAAAGGTTAGAAACATTGAAAGAAGCGCTAACATTATATTCACCTGGAAGGTCTAGTTTATAAGCATTGTCATTAATCTGTTCAAGCATTTGGAATAGCCCATCTCTTCTTAGTTGAAACTTTGACCTTCACTTGTCAAGAAACCTCTCCTTCCTCATGTGTAACCCAACCCAATCATTGGGTTCAAAAATGACTCTTTGTTGCCCTTTGTTTGCCTTGAAAGCATATTCCTTGTTCTTCTTGTCAATACCCTCAAGAATGCTTTCAATCAACTTCTTCACCATTTTAGCCTTTTTAGCACTATTAACGTTAGTTCTTACTGAAATAGGTAAATGTAACAAATCCATAGGAGTAAATGGATTAAAATCGTAAGCAATTTCAAATGGTGAGTGATTAGTGGTTGAGTGCACACTCCTATTATAAGCAAATTCAACAAAAGGTAGACAGTCTTCCCAATTCTTCAAGTTCTTTTGGATTACCCTATGTAATAAAGTAGACAAAGTTCTATTTACTATTTCATATTTCAGTTTGGCCATCAGTTTGGGGGTGACAAGTAGTGAAAAATAAAAAGTTTAGTCCCCAATTTAGCCCATAAAATTTTCCAAAACTAATTAAGGAATTTAACATTCCTATCAGAAACAATGCTCTATGGAACTCCATGGAGTTGAACAATAATTTTCCTAAAAAAATAACTAGAAAACCTATCTACAACCACAAAGATGGAGTCTCTACAATCACAAAGTGTGCCATATTGACTTATGTAAACCTAAAATAAAGTCCATAGAAATATTCACCCAAGATGAGGTAGGCACAGGTAAGGGTGTATACAGTCCTTGAGGTAGAGCTTTGGACTTGGCTTGCCAATAAGTGATGCATCTAGAGCATAATCTCTCTACTTACATCTCGTTTTTGGCCCAAAAAAATGTTCATGCAAAATATCTAAGGTCCTTTTAACACTAAAGTTTCCCATTAGACCTCCTTCATGAGCCTCCTTTACTAACAGTTCTCGCATAGAATAGTTAGGTATGCACAAAAGATTTTCTTTAAGCAAATACCAATCTAACTTGTAAAATTTTCCAAAAGTAGTTTTATGACATGCATTGTAAACAACCGAAAAATCATCATCATTAGCATACATCTTCTTAATATATTAAAACCCTAATAACTTAACATTCAGAGTAGAAAGTAGCGCATACCTCCTAGATAAGGTATCAACGACAATGGTGTCCTTATCTCTCTTATATTGAATAATATAAGAGAATGTCTCAATGAACTCCATCCATCTTGGATGTCTTCGGTTCAATTTACCTTGGCTCCTCAAATGTTTTAAGAATTCATGATCTGTGTGAATGATAAATTCTTTCGACCAAAGGTAATACTGTCATGTTTAAAGAGTCCTTACCAAAGCATAGATCTCCTTATCATATGTCGAGTAGTTAAGGGTCGCTCCATTGAGCTTCTCACTAAAAAAGGCAATTGGTCGCCATTCTTACATCAAAACAGCTCCTATACCTGCACTTGAAGCATCACACTCAACCTAAAATATTTTAGTAAAATCAAGTAAAGCTAGAACATATACATAACACAATTTATCCTTTATAAGCTAAAAGCCCTCTTTTGTTCCTCACCCCATTTAAAACCAATAGTTTTCTTAACAATCTTAGCTAAAGGTGCAGCTAGCGTGCTAAAATCTTTAACTTGCGATAAGAGCTAGCTAAACCATGAAAACTCCGAACCTCAGTAACAGACTTGGTATGAGACATTCCCTAATAGCCTTCACCTTGTCACCATTAACCTCTATTCCTTTAGAGCTTACAACAAATCCAAGAAAAACTAATTTCTCCATGCAAAAACAACACTTTTTGATATTAGCATATAGTTTTTCTTTCCTTAACACTTCAAGGACAGATCTCAGATGTAAAACATGCTCTTCTAAATTATTACTGTAGATGAGAATGTCATCAAAGTAAACAACTATAAATTTTCCAATTAAAGCACGTAAAACATGATTCATAAGTTTCATAAAAGTACTAGGTACATTAATTAACTCAAAAGGCATGACTAACCATTCATACAATCCATATTTAGTTTTGAAAGTAATTTTCCATTCATCACCTTCTTTTATCCTAATTTGATGTTATCCGCTTCTCAAATCAATTTTGGTAAAAATGCAAGAACCATGCAATTCATCTAACATGTCATCTAACCTAGGAATGTGTCTATACTTTACCGTAATGTTGTTGATGGCTCGACAATTAACACACATCTAACTTGATCCATTCTTCTTAGGCATAAGTAGCACTGGCCCTGTACATGGGCTCAAGCTCTCTCTCACTTGACCCTTAGTTAAAAACTCCTCAACCTACCTTTGAATCTGCTTGGTATCTTTCGGATTAATTCTATAGGTGGGTCAGTTTGGAAGCGACACTCCTTGAATGAAATCAATTTGATGTTCAATCCCTGTAATGAGTGGCACACCATCTGGGATCTCTTCAAGAAACACATCCTCAAATTCTTACAATAAAAAAACAGTAGCACTTGGTAAAGGAATGTCAAATTCATTAGCAGAAAAATTAGCCTCCTTATACAAAAGTACAAGTATGGGTTACTTGCCAAAATGGTTCTTTTGAAATCACTCGCCTTTGCATAGAAACCTATATTCTTTTTTACTATTTCTTTTTCTTTTTCTCCTCCTCCTTTTTCTTTTGTTACACTTTTCTCTCATTCTTTATCCTTTCCCCTCTTTTCTATTTCTTTGATCATCTTCAATTGGTCATCGAAGACTTGTTTAGGAGTTAGAGGTACAAGTGTAATATTCTTTCCATTCTTCACAAAGGAGTACTTGTTCTTATAGCCTTTCTATCATATTGCCAAGGCCTTCCTAACAATATTTGCCCGGCTTGCATTAGGACTACATCACACATCACTTCAACTTTATACTTTCCAATGGAGAAAGACAATAAGACTTTTCTATTGACCTCACTTCTCCACTATCATTCAACCATTGCAACTTATTTGGTCGAGGGTGTTTAATCATAGGCAACCCTTACTTCTCAACTAGAGTAGTACTAGCCATATTAGTGCAACTCCCCCATCAATTATGACATTGAACACCTTGTCACTCACATGACATCTTTATGAAAGATGTTCTCCCTTTGTTGTTCCATGTCATCATCTTTAAATTGGACACTTCAAGATCTCCTTATCACAAGTGACTCTCCTTCAAAGGGACCTATTTTCTCATCACTAGCTTCCTCTAGTGGTGTCATCTCTTTATCTCCACTCTCATCCGTCCACACTTTTCCATTTTCTTGGGTGATCATTGCTCTTTTTTTGGATATTGAGATGCAATATGACCCCTGCTAAGACAACGAAAATACTTAATATCATGGTTAAGAGTTGGGGTTTCAACTTTACCTTTGTCCTTACTAGCTTCCACCGCTTTGGCTTTGTAAAGTTCAAATCTAGGCTTGGAACTAAACCCTTTGTCCTTTTTCCAATTGGTCTTCCAAGGTGTAGTAGGACTTGCCTTAGGTGGAAATTTTTGACTACTCTTTCTTCTTAGCTACCTCTCCACCTTAATTGCCATGTTAACCATATTTTCTAATTCCACATAGTATTGAAGTTCTACAACATTGGTAATATCTTGATTTGACCCACTCAAGAATCGAGCCATCGTGGCTTCCCGATCCTCATCTATTCTAGCCCTTACCATGACTACTTCCATCTCTTTAAAGTACTCATCAATTAACCTAAATCCTTGATTGAGCCTTTGCAACTTTTGATAAGGCTTTCTTTTGTATTAACAGGAATGAACATCTTCCTCATAAGAGCCTTCATCTCTTCCCAACTGTCTTGGCCTTTCACGGTTCCTCCTCCTGCAAATTACTAATTGATCTCACCAATTCAGTACATAATTAGTTAATTCAATTACAACTAGTTTTACCTTTTATTCTTCGGCATAATTGTGGCACTCAAAAATGTTCTCCATCTTCTTCTCCCATTTCAAGTGTAATTCTGAATCATTCTTCCCTTGGAATCTGGCATCTTCATCTTAATGCTTCCTAGATTTCTATAAACCCCATCATAAGGCCTAGGTGGTGGTCTTCACATGCTTTCTCTTCTGTTTCTACATTCTCTATGCCCATGTCTTCCTCCTATGGGTACCCTTCCTTCTTCATCCTCAAAATCTCCCTCCCAACTTTTTTCTTCAAACTCTTCCTCAACATAAGCTCCCCTATCAGACCTTCTAACATTTGGAATGCCTTGTGGAGCTCCTTGTTGAAAATTGGAGATAGTAGCTTCTTATCTTTCCACTCTCTCATTCATGCTCAGCATGATGACATTCATCCTTTCAATGGATTATTGTAATGCCTTCATCATGAATGTTGTATTCGGTCTTTCTTTGAAGCTATCATTGTCAGATATTTTGCAACAACTAATACGAACAAACAATTAGTAATAACAAAAATTAATTTCACCCTATTACCTCACTTGTTTTAACATGTGGATTGATCACTCAAGCACTCTTAGCTGTTCAAAAAACCAAATTGTTCAAGTTTTTCAAACAATTGTAGAATTCCACTATCACCAATTATACTTTGCAATATCCAATAGTCAAGTACAAAGAAATTAACTCAAATTGTTTTAGAATTTCTAACTCTAGAATTTAGAATAAATTTGAAACAAAGATAATTTTAAGCAAAGAAATATATGAGGTATCTAATTGCTCAAAGTAGAATTCTTGAAATTTTAATATATCCCTTTTTTTTTTGGAAATATCTTCTTTTTTTTATAAATAAATATCCTAAGATATATTTACTCAGAGATATTTTCTCTTTTTTTTTATACCAAGAAATATTTTTGTTCAGAAATCAATATAAAATTTTTGAAAGATTTACAATACGTAAACACATGAAAAATGACCAAATTGTCCAAAATTTAAGAACAAAATTTGGAAAAAAAAAAATTTGAATCAAAATTTTCACCCAATCTAAGCAGAAATTGTAGGAAACAATAATACACAAATTGAAATTTGCAGGAACAAGCAAAAACTTGCTGAATCGAGCAGAAACAAGCAAAAAAATTGAAAAAAAACACACATGAAATTTAAGAACAAGTAGCAACAATGCAGAAACACTAAATTTTTTTCTTCTTATATTTTCAAAAAATGAAAAAATGGTAACAACAAAGATATAAATCGAAAATTTTTAACCAAGAGCTCGGATACTAAATGATACGAACCCGAGAGCATGAACCTTGTTACCCACAAACGCGATTCGGTTTGAGAACTACAAGAGAAACGGTCTAAGACCCAACACTAAAAAGCATTCAAATTTCTAAAAAAGAAGTTTAGATTTTTGTTAGAAAACATACCATAGCACATGGATATTACTTATTACAAGACAAGATGATATGAACGCCACAAATGTTTGTAAATACCTTGATAAGTTGGTTGGAAAAGAACAAGGAGCTTTTAAGCTCTCAATCTTGATTGAAAAATCAATTTTGTCATTTATGTGAAAAGTTGGAGGTAGTTAAGCTTTATAATTGTATCTATAGGATACAAATAAAAATCTAAAAGAAATTAAATCTCAACCATTGATTTTGATCTAATGGTAAAAAATTACGTAGAAATTTTAAGTGTGCCGAGTGGTGAGAAACTCCTGCTGCGTGGAAGGGGGCTCAGCAAAATCAACACAGGCCTTGGACGATGAAAATCCCTATCTCGACGAGTTTCCCAGTATATCAAACCAGAGGGTCAGGTGTCGCGGCAGCCAAAAATTTATGCAGCGGTGTGCACGTCTACTGGAGGGTTGGTTGTCGCAGGGGCTAAAAATCCGTGTTGCGATGCACAACTCCTTTTTGAGGTTCTTCCCTTAATTCATTAACTGGTTCCATCCAAGTAATGTAATCACTTTTTGACTTCCCATGTTCATGTATCAATTCTTGAATGAGTCCATTTAAAGCTTCTTAAGTTGCTTCGTCGTTGATCATGTGATCGGTCAATTCAAGATTTGTAACAGTTGTAGCAATCCATTATTCTCATAAAGAGGACACTTGTGCTCATTTGGTGTTATAAGAGTCCTCATCTTATGTTTATCTTCTTTAAACTGTAAAAGCTATATGAGAGCTACTTTGTTTTTCTTTTCTCTTCTATTCTTCACCTTTCTAAAGGGAGAATTTCAAAATTTGAAAAGGATATTTCTTCACTAGATTCAATCTTACAATTAAAATTATCCTTCAAGAAATCTTGGTATGCATTCAAAACTTGATTTCTTCTTCTTCTTCTTCTTTTTCTTCCTTTTGATTATATTTCTTTTTTATTTGGGATCTGAAAAAAAAAAAAAAAAAAAAAAAAAAAAAAAAAAAAAAAAAAAACTAAACTTGATAAAGATAAATAAAATAACCCATGAAATGAGAAGCCAAAACAACATTTTTCTTGATACCTTGTGTAATTTTCAAAGTTTCAAGTAATCATTTATATTTCATGTATCTTGAGTTTCTTAAACAATAAAATTGATTCAAGAAAACTAGCATGCTTTAGCTAAGTGTTTCTTTTTATTTTTTTGAATGATGTATTGTTGTGTTTTTTAGCCACCAAGGATGTGACTTGAGATGTTAATTGGACTTGCTTAAAACTTGTTTTGTAAATTTTGAAATATGTTTTCAGAAACTTTAAATAAACACTGAGAAACATGAATCATGAACTAGATTTTGGATATCTTATTAAAAGATGTTTAGTTTATTATGAATTTTATGGTTTGTCATTTGGAGTTTTTGCACAAAATTTTTCATGTTTAATTGAGGGTAGTTTTATTAAAAATCATGTTTCGAACTCTTCAGTATTTTTGTTATTTGAAATGGCTTACAAATTGTAATTGGGTAAATCATATCTTAGACATTTCTATAAAAACTTGGACATATAATAAACTAACACCCCCTAAAAATGTAATACAAAATACACCTTTGTTCAATTAAAATTGAACGACTTTAATTTAGGACTCGTTCAATATTGAACGTTAATATATACCGTTCAATTAGACTTGAATGACGATAATTAGACCTATTTAATATTGAACGTTCAATATTTTATCGTTAGATTGAAAAATGAACGTTTAATATTAAACGTTTAATTCTAATTGAACATAGGTGTGCTAGTTTTGTGATTATAATTTTTAGGGTGTTATTTATGGTATCCCTAAAAACTTATACATCTTTTATGTACATCAATTTCTAAGGTAGGTATGGTAGGATTCTAAACTTTATTTGTTGTGTTGTAGAAACTTTTGATTTAGTATTTTTGAAATTGTTTTGATAATACTTAATGAGCTTGTGATATCTTATTAGAAAGCTAGATATGCCTACAGTTTTTTTTTTTTTTAAATTTTATGGATTTTACAAAATGGAATTTGGATATTTTTATTAAAACATTTAATTATTTGATTGAAGATAGTGTATGATGAATGTGATATAACTTGGGAAGGTTTTAAGATTAAAAGCCTAAAAATTAAGATAACAAAACTAACAACCATTTAGAACATCAAACTAAACGTTTAATAATTGAACGTTCAATATTCAATTTTAACGTAAAATATTGAACGTTCAATATAAATTAGGTCTAAGGGAATATTTCAATTCTAAATTGAACGGATAAGGTTGAATTTTCAATATTTGAACGAGTCTAAATTAAAGTCATTCAATTATTGAACAAGGGGTGCTAGTTTTGTTATTATAATTTTGGGGTGTTAGTTTTGTTATTTTCCCTATAATTTTTGCCTAAGTTTATGGCCAATGGACTTATTTTCATCTTCTTGATTCTCAATGTTTAATATAAGTTTTGGGACTATCCTCATATACACCAAGTTGTATTATAATGTGAAAACCTTGTAGGAAATATGGTAATGAACAAACAATAAATTGTATTTTATAAATTTCTAAATGAATAAAAAACTACAGAATAACCAAAAACTATAAATTAAAAGAATGAAAACTACAAAAAAAAATTAAAAAAAAAAAAGATCGAGGCTCATGTTGTATGTTGTCCTTAAGATAATTTTTTTTCCCTCACATAGGTGTTTGAGATTAAGAAGTAATATCTCCCAAGATACAACAATCTAAAACAATTTAAGAACATCAAACTAAACTTTTATGCGAAATAAATTGTACCTGCTTTCTCTCAAACTGAACTTATCTCTAGAATATAATTTTATGGAAATTGGGAATAATTTGCTACAAGTAAATGAAGAGAAGAAGGTTGATTTTCTATCTATTTTTCCCTCATCTTAAAGTCAATTATATAGTCATTGAAGTGTGAAAGTTGGAGCAAAATTGACACAGTAATAATGGCTATCGAAACTGTTGCAACAAATGCCACATGTTCAAATTAATGCAGAACTAAATTCTTTCAACTGATGCAGAAAATTCAACAGTTACAATTAAGGAAAATAAAAATTATATGTAGCAAAAATTGAACTGTGCAAGGTTCATCAAAATTGGAAGATATTCTAACCCGCAGGATTTGTGAGCCTGCAATTGGAGTTTCAAAATTTTGGGCTGGATATCCAAGGATTTGCAACTCCATGTGTGAGCACGTAGAGAGAGCCTTATTACTACACAAACATACCTCTCGTAGGAAAGCAAATTATATATAAAACATTTCATGCCTTGTTGGTTTTCCCATGTCGGACAAACTAAAAATGACATTTTTTCTTCTCAATGAGTAAACTTTGAAATTCAAATTTTCATTCACCCTAACATCATTTTGAGCACGAAAATATACTATTTCGAAGCCCTCGTAGAGGATAACCCAAATTAGTCACGACCACATACTTAAACTAAGTGGGTCTCACTCAAAATGATGCTTCAAAATCGCATTTAACAATGGGTCAAAACCCTATTTTTCCAACAATCCCCCATATGAATTAAAATTGATGGAGTTTTTCAAAAGAAAACTAACTCAAATCAATTTGACACACAGTGATAGAGTTCAATGATTTGAAACCTGCATAGGATTAGTAAGTGTTGCCCTTTGAACCTTCCCTTATGAGAATATGTTTATTTTACTGGTTGATAGTAGACGCGATGTCCTTGAATTGTTCTGCTATTTATGTAAATGATGGGATACTTCACAAAGGAATCATTCCTAATACAATCAACTTCTCACTCTATGTTTTGGCCATGAACATACAACAGGTTATGTGAAAGTTTCTCAAGAATTGAGCCCAACAATTCCCTTTTGAAACGGCTCTACTTTTCTCTCACATTGATGATTACTTATCTATAAGAGTAATCTGCAAAGAGTAACTCACAGTACTCCGCTCGGTATTCTTTTCGTAAGAATCATTAAAAGCTTTTAGTTTAACCTTAACCTTATAGGTATCACTTTATTTCATCATAGGAATGGACTTGAGGGTAAAGCCCCACAGTGAACTCACTAGGTCTTTACAACTAGGTTGTCCCTTTGAAACTAGATCTTGGTATCTCTAATCAACTATGTTGAGTTTCCTTTTCAAAGCTTATTCATCCATGGCTTTAGTCTCATTCCTTCGATGATATCTCAACTAACTCTCTATTTAACTCTTTGGTTAATGGATTTGTTATGTTATCTTTTGACTTCACATAATCAACAAAGATAATCCCAGTTGAGAGTAGTTGTCTAATGGTATTATGTCTATGACGTATATGTCAAGACTTACCATTATACATATGCTTTGTGCCCTTCCAATTATAGATTGACTATCACAATGGATGTAAATAGCAAGCATAGGCTTTGGCCACTTTGGAATATCCTCTAAGAAATTACGTAGCCATTAGGCCTATTCGCTGAATTTATCCAAAGCGATGAACTCTGACTCTATCATGGATCTAGCTATGCAAGTTTGTTTAGAGGGCTTCCATGAAACAGCTGCACCACCCAATATGAACACATATCCACTAGTAAACTTAGAGTCTTTCATATCATATATCTAGTTATCATCACTGTATCCTTCTAATATCGCTAGATATCTCATGTAATGCAATCCATAACTACGTGTAAATCTCAAGTATCTAAATAATCTAGTAATACCTTTTCAGTGGTCAGATCTTGGATTGTGGTATACCAACTTAGTTTACTTACTGCATAAGCTATGTCCAGTCCTATACAACTCATCAAGTACATAAGACTTCCTATCACTTTAGAATATTCAAGTTAAGACACACTCTCACCTCTATTCTTAGATAGGTGTAGATTAACATCTACCAGTGTTGTAATAATTCCAGAATTACCTTTGTCGAACCTCTCAAGTATCTAGTAATACCTTTTCAGTGGTCAGATCTTAATTCGTAGAGTTACATCAGAAGGTTCCATGTCTTTCATGTCAAACCTTGATTTCAAGATATTCTTGGTAGATTTGATCATTACTACTCACAATTAGCATGTCATTAATATATAGACACAAGATGATATAGCCATCTTTAATGTCCTTGACATATACACATTTGTTGATTTTAAAGTTATTTGTCTTCATGACATTATCAAACTTTTCATGCCATTGTTTTGGTGCTTACTTCAAGCCATATAATGACTTCACCAACTTACAAACCTTTCCTTCTTGCCCTATGGTAGAAAAACCCTCAAGTTGATCCATGTAGATGTCTTCATCAAAATCTCCATTTAGAAATGCTATCTTTACACCCATTTGATGTATCTTAAGATTTTGCAAGGCTGTAATAGCAATTATCATCCTAATGGATGTTATTCTCATCACTAGAGAATAACTATCAAAGTAATTAAGACTATGTCGTTGTTTGTAACCGTTAATTACAGGTCTAGCCTTGTCCATTTAGTCTACATTTTCTCTTGAAAATTCACTTGAATTCCAGTGTTTTACTACTTAGAGGTTAATCGACTAGGGTCCCAAGATTTTGTAGAATGGGCTCAATTTCACTATTAATGGCCTCTTTCCACTGAGGACATTCAGAAGACTTTACAACCTCTTTATAGGTTTTAGGTTCACTTTCTAGCAAGTAGGTTAGAAAATCTAGATCATAAGACATTTTTGTTTTAACCATCTTGCTACGTCTAGGTTCAACCTCAATCTCAAACTCTTATTCTAGTTCTTGTTCTTGACTATCTTCATTCATAGTTTCATAAGTTTTTTTTAGAAAAACTTGATTCCCCTTGAGATTTATATGGAAATACATGTTCAAAGAATGATGCATTCCTTAATTCCATTATCATGTTCTTGTGTATATCTGGGATCTTTGACTTATGCACAATAAAACAATAAGCACTATTGTTATGTATGTTACCTAAAAATGCATGAAAAGATGCTACTCAAGTATATGTATCACAAACAAGTAATATAATGATTAGTAAAGATCATTCCCATGGAGATTGGATATTAGAAAATAATGTAAAAATTAAATCTCAAACTCGTTCAAAATATCCCCATGTGTGTATGATGCTCATAGTTATTCATTTGATAATCCCCCAAATTAGGACAAGTCATAATCCTTAAGCCTAAAATTATACCTCCATAGGTTGATCTTTTGAACCCCTTTCCACTAATGTAAATATTCAACTAGCCAAAGATCAAAAGGATGTGGTTCGTTTCCCATGCAATTTACATGCATTGGCTCGGTAGAAGGATGTTGTTCCTTCCAACCTCGATGCGTGTGTAAGTTCAGTGCATGATTATGGGAAAGGAGTGACCTTCCTAATGTTGGATAGGTTGGTTATAGTTACTACTAGTTTTAAGTTTTGAGTCTTGGTTGTTCCTAGGGTGAGGGAGACGAGGCTCTACCTACGCTACAAGTTTGTCCCAAGTCCAAACATGAACTCTGGGTAGTAAAGCTTTCTGATCATGACTCTGGCTTATCATAGCTATCAGGTCCTGGGGAAGGCCATGACTCACTCCTATGGGGTAGTAGTGTGATAGTGTAAAGTAGTCATTGAAGAATGAGTTACTGAAGCTCATTCTGAGTTGTAGCGCTTGTATCAGTAGCTAAGGCTAGTAATGACTACTAAGTCTGAGGGAGGGAGAGTGCTCACTCTTGAGACATAGTAGTGCCTAAGGGAGCAAAGCTAAGATTATCCAAGTCTACTGGTGACTTGTTGGTTTGTGGTCCAAGGTAGATGTTGGAACCTATCACATGTTTTCTATTTCCTAAAAGATGAAGTACAAATTATTTTGGTACCAAAGTCGGCTACATAATCCCTTATTTTCATTTATAATTCTCATTTTTTTATTTTTGTTGGTGTTAGTATTGACATTTCTAACCTTGGCAAATTCCCACATTGTAGCACGTTTGAGCTACCTTTTGTTGTCCCAGTACCATTCTCACTCCCATTTCTGTTGGGAACTTCAAGGTCAGGTTGTAAGTTGAGGACACTTCCCTGGCTGTATGTAGGAATGGTCGTCCTAGGATGTCAATGTATGATGAGGGGGAGTCTACCCCTAAGAAATTGACCATCAAGGTTCTAGTGATGTCACCCTCCCAAATTGTAATTGGGAGCTACACTACCCTCTGAGGTGAGAGGCTTCCCTGTGAAGCCATACAATAGAGTGTAGAAAGGACAAATAGGATGTTGTAGCTTCATCTACTTCCAAGCATCCTTGAAAAGAATGTCCACTAAGTTTCTTGTGTTAAAGAAAAACATGTAGATCTTGTTGTTGGTGATTTGTAGAGTTACTATTAGTGTATCATAATGTGGATGCACCAATTGCCTAGCTTCCTTTTCTATGAAGACCAATTCCTCAGCTACCAACATAGGTTCTTTCCCCTTCCTAAGGGTTTTCATGAGGTTGTAGACCTCTTGACTTGCTGGGAGCCCCTTGGCATGTGGTTTTCTTGCATTGTTAGAGTCTCAATTGGTTGATCCTCCTAGAATCATGCAAACCTTATAAGAGCTTAGGGTTCACATTCCTATATTCGGCGTCCTGGATCGGTGAGTGAGAATCTCCCTTGGCTAGAACAAAGTCCTTGAGGAAGCCTTTTCTGATCCAGTACTCAATTTTCCTCTTCAATTCCCAACAGTCTTCTATGTTGTGTCTATAGTCCCAGTGGAACTTACAGTATGGATCCTAGTTTCATTTTGCTGCGGTCCCCTTGATTGTTTTGGGAAAATGGAGGATTCCTAAGTCCTAGACTTACATTAGTACCTGTTCCTAGGATGTGTTGAGAACATATTTTTTGCACTCAAACGTAGTTGGAGGGCACCCTGACTTCTTTCGAGCCACTTCATTTCTGACTCCCTATTTTATTTTCTTACCTTCAAAGCTCCTAGACTCTTCTTTGGGCTTCTGCTTCTAAGGGTGCACTTTTTTTCAGAAGGAACACATCTGTAAGTCCTAGAGGAAGGCGTTGATAGCAAGTGAGTTTAGGCAATCTTTGATTTGAATCTTCTCATTGTTGAAGTGGTTGAAGAAGTCCTCTAGAGACTTACATTCTCTTTGTATCACCCTCACCAAGTGTGTCGGAGTTTTGGGTAGCCTCTGCTTGGCTAAGAAGTAATTTAGGAGTTACCTTGCAAACTCCGTAAAGTTTCAAATAGTTCCTGGTTTTAGGGATTAGTACCAAACTTTGGCCTTCCCTATTAGTGTTATGGGGAATGCTCTACAACTAACAATGTCACCGTGAGCATAGAGATTGACCCAATCCTTGAACATATCAAGGTGGTCTAATTGATCAGTAGACCCATCATAAGCCGCAATGGTGTGTTCCTTGAACTTTCCCACGAAGGGGGTTGATAGCACTTTTGAGGTCAATGGGGCCTGAGTTGTGTATGTTATGTCTTGCTCATGTCTCTCTCCATTTAGCCTCTGCTCCATCTTCTATAGTCTGAATTCCAAGTCCCCCATTGGTTGGGTTGGAGTGGGATGATCACCTGCCACTAGCCCTTTTGGTTAAGCATGAGTTGAGTCTACAGCTTTGTCAATGTAGCTTTCCTTGCCAAAGCGTGCACAGTGCTTGGACTTGAGGTAGTTCCTCAAGTCCTAGGGCCCAATGTGCTGGTGCTCTAGGCCAAGTTGGCTACTACCAGTTGCTTGCATTTTTAAATGTAGGAAGTCACCGCCATTCCTGTGAAAAGTGTCCCACTCCTCAAGATCCTAGATACGAGGGCCTAACCTAATGTGGATTGGACCTTTTGATTTGTGGCTAATGATGTGCACTGAAGTTAGTCTTCCTAGGCATCAGACCCTAGGGGTCCAGTGGCAGTGATGGTACTGTTGAAGCACTGGGTTACCTCGAAGAAAAGGTCAAGAATTGCATGAGTTTTTGCATAATGTCTTCCAGCCTACTAAACCTTTGTCCCAAGATTGCTCACTTAGACCTCATCATAGTCTTCATCCCTTGGGGGAGGAGGAGAGTTTTGTGGAACTTGATTAACTCATTCTCACTATAGATGGATTAAGCAGTCTTTTTAAGAGAAAATGGATGAAGAACGCGATGAAGAACATGATGAATGTTCTTTAGTTTTCACTAGTTTCATCAATTAAACATCAAATTTATTTCCCATAAAAGGTGCCAGATGTTGGATCAAATTTTTGTCCATCCTTTGTTTCCTACCACGTTAACCTGCATGTCATTAGCAAACCACGTCAGAAGGTACGACACTGTAGGGTATCATATCCTCTTTAATGCTTAAGTCTGTTCTTGAGAGAAGAATCAAGATCAAGGAGTAGTTTTAGTGGTTCTGAGAAAGAGCTTACGCATACCTTTTCATGTTGTGGGGCCCTATGCAAATTAGGATACATCATATCGTTTTATGAAAACCTAAGCAGGAATATATCATTTGCTGATGTGTTAAAAAATGCGTGAAAAAACCTAGTTCCCATAGGCAGGATGATCCATCCTTGAGGGGGATCGATCAAACATTGAAAAAGTTACTCCAATATGGCTTGGGATCTATCCAACTATGGTGGGGATCGATCCATCCCAAAATATTGTTACACCTAAGTATAGGGGGATGAATCTATCTATGATGGGGATCAATCCATCTCTCCAAACCCACTTTTTTAAAGAGTATACAATTCAATGGAATTGATCGGGATCTGTTTGAGATCATTCCATACATAGAGAGATTGATCCGCTCTTAGGGGGATGAATCCCGCTTCCTTAAAATGCACATAACTTTTTATCTACATATCAGAATTACTCCAAACAAAATTTTATGTAAAATACATGTGAAGGAGATCTTTTTTATCTTAAAATGGAGAGATTTTGAGGCTTTGAACATGGCGTAACTTGAAAATAATTGAATCAAATATGAACGATATCGTGCCATTCTTAAAATCTGAATATTACAAAATATTTTGAGATGAAAGACACGGGTGAGGCAAATTATGTTCTTGGAGTTAAGATAGTTAGGGATGGAGCCTAGAGACTACTAGGTTTGTGTCAAGAGCCATATACACTTAAAATCCTTAAGAGATTCCAAACGCAAAATTGCAAACCCATTGACACTCTTGTTGTTAAAGGTGAGAGCTTAAACCATGATATGGGACCTAAGACTCTTGAAGAAAGAGAACGGATGGCTCTTATACCATACTCTAGTGTTGTTGGGAGTGTAATGTATGCCATGATGTGTACTCATCTTGATATATGTTATGTAGTTTGACTTGTTAGCAGATATCAGTCTAACCTTGGACTTGTTCATTGGAAGTCAGTCAAAAGAATATTAAGATATCTCAAGAGAACTGTTGATTACATGCTTTGTTACCAAAGCTCAAATTTGCACATTCTTGCCTATAGTGATGCTAATTGGAATGGTGATATAGATGAGCGCAAGTCTACATTTGGATATTCTTTCCTCTTTAATGGATGAGCTATCTATTGGAGTAGTAAAAAACAATCATGTATTTCCTTATTTACTATGGAGGTTGAGTTTGTGGCTTGCACTATTGCAGTGTAAGATGCATTTTGGTTAAGGAGGTTTTTTTTAGCACATTGGAGTTGTTGCTAATTCATCAGATCCTGTAATGATTCATTGTGATAGTATGGCTAAACTAGCATATATTAAGGATCCTAAATATCATGGAAAAACCAAACACATTGATATAAAATATCACTTTATTAGAGACATTATTGCAAGTGGAGAAATGACTTTGGAATACATACCCACTAGTCAAATCGTTGTAGATCCTATAACTAAACCTATAGCCAGAGATTCTTTCATGGCTCATGATAAGACACTAGGATTGCGTAGATTGGGATTTATTTACTCTATGTTATTTGATTTGTTTGAAACTATTTACATGATGTATAATATTTGATGCATATTTATATTACTTTATTGCATTTTGGAAATATTGGTATAGCATGCATACATATATATGTCACAGAATCATGTCAACATATTAGATTGACTCTCTCACATGAACAATCACCTTATGGCCATTCAGTGGGAGTGAGCAAAGATGAGAAACATTAAGCAATTATTGTGATAATAGCTTATTGAGTAAATAAGTGTCGCATTGGTTTACTCATTGAGATCGAGATGAGATCTATTTAGAAATGATCGACACTAGGTATACCCACTACCTATTAAACCTGAATCTATTACTAGATGTAAGTTCCAAAGGCATTTGTTGCCATGTGGTATAGTTAGGGACTCAGATTAGGCGCTATAAAGATCAATATCCGTACAATGTTTTGTTGAGTATATACATGGTCCTATAATAGTAGGATTACTCCACTCTAGGAAAGCTATCAATTTTAAACAAAGTGACATGAGAGTAATGGAAAGATTATCTGAAATCACATATGCATTTTATATTAATTGTTGACAACTTATATTGCATCAAGTGTGATGCAATATATGTATGAATATAAGATTATACCTTATAGAGGTTAAGTATGACTCTTTTACGAGGGATCAAAGTTACTTGAAACTTATGTTATTAGATGAATCTAGGGTATTTAGAGACACCATATAAACTGATGCGAACTTAGCAACATGATTCCTACGACCCACAAGCGACAATGGCTTGAGAACCACAAGATATATGGTCTAAGACCCAACAACAAATTAGTATGAAATTTCTAAGCACAAAACTAGATTTTTGGTTGCAGAAACTCAGCTTAACACATGGATATTACTCACCACATACTAAGAAGAGAAGAAACGCCGTAAAGGGATGCAAATCCTTTGATAAGTTTGGGTTGCAATAAGCAAGGAGCTCTTGGGCTCTCAAATTTGATTTGTGGAATCAAATATATCATTTATGACAAAAGTTGTGTTCAGCTACTACAATATGTCCTATTTATAGAGTACAAAAAAACCTAAAGTGAGAAATGGATCCCAGCCATTGGATTTGATCCAATGATCCAAAATTACATAAAATCATACTGTGCCGTGGCGAGGAGGCTCGGGATACAATTAATAAGTAGGTGGGCCGCGGCAGATGAAAATCCATGCCGCGACAGGGAACTTGAAAAACCAATCCAAATGGTTTATGCCTCGGTGGCCAAACTTCATGCCGCGGCGTGCACGTCCTTCCACCTCTACGCACACATCTACCCATATCGCAAGCACGTATGCCAAGCACTCCCAACCAAATCAGGAACCCTTGGGCCACGGTGCCTCAAATGCATGCCGCAACGTGCATCCCTGGAAAAATTCCCAGCCAAAACAAAGTGTCTTGTCATACATGCCGCAGCGCAGCCCCAAATTCAGAATTTCCACTATTTGGCTTGACACGTCTATGCCTCACATGCTTGCACATTTGCTCGTGTTGTGGCATGCCTCTTTGCGCTCTTATTTCACCCCGTTTGTGGCTCAGTTCTTGACATGTGTTGTGCCTTCCTTGTGGCGCAATCTGGGTCATATCATTCCCTCCTTCTTCAAAAGAATTCGACCTCGAATTTGGACCTTCATCATGGGGTAAGTTTTGTAGTCCATCCTTGTTGTGCTTCTCATCATAATGATCCTACAAGAAAGAAAAGTTAGAAAATAAACACTCTCTCATTTTTTTTTCTTTTCTTCCTTTTTCTTGGTATTCCCAATCTTCTCTTTGGGCTCTACACCTTTTTCATTTTCTTTTTCTTGCTCTCCCTTGTTTTTGATTATCAAATGATCTTCAAGAACTTTGTTCAGGGTAAGGGTATAAAGGTTAGGTTACTTCCATCCTTTTCAAATGAATACCTATTTCTATACCCATCATAGGTCACACTTCGATCATATTGCCAAGGTCTGCCCAACATCAAATGTCCAACTTGCATTGGTACCATGTCACACAATACAACATCCTAATCTTTGCCTGTAGCAAAGGATACCATCACTTGATGTTCTACCTTCACCTCGCCTTTATCTTTTAACCATTATAGTTTATAAGGTATAGGGTGTTCAATTGTGGGTAATCCTAACTTCTCAATTAGGGTAGTACTAGCAATATTGGTACAACAACCCCATCGATTACTAAGCTACAAACTTTTCCATTCACATGACATCTAGTATGGAAAATATTTTCTCTTTGTGATTCAATGTCACATTTCTTTAAGTGATCCATGGGCGCTCACCTCACCATAAGCAATTCTCCCGCTACAGGACCTATTTCCTCCTCACTTGCTTCTTCCAATGGTTGCATCTCCCCTTTATCACTTTCATCATCAATCACCACCTCCCCATTGGTTTGAGTGATCATTGTCCTCTTATTTGGACATTGGGACGCGTAATGGCACTTTTCAAGACAACGATAACAGTTAAGATCTCGATTAGGAGTAAAGGTCTCAACCTTATCGTTATCATTACTAGCGTCCATCTCTTTGCCATTGTTGGCTTCAAATTTGGGCTTGGAGCTAGTTCCCTCATCAGTCTTACAATCTTGCATCCAAGGTACTGAAGCAATTGGCCTTTGTGGTAGTGACCGATTACTTCTTCTCTTGAATTGATCTTCCACTTTAATTGTCATGTGGACCATGTCTTCTAACTCCACATAATGATGAAGCTCCACAACATTGGCAATTTCTTGATTTAGCCCACTCAAAAACTAAGCCATTGTGGCTTCTCCATCCTCCTCTATGCTAGCCCTAACCATGGCCACCTCCATTTCCTTGTAGTACTCATCAACCGATCAAAATCCTTGATTGAGTCATTGTAATTTTTGGTAAAGTTCTCGGTAGTAATGGCTTGGAATGAACCTCTTCTGCATGATTGCTTTCATATCCTCCCAACTACTTATTGACCTTTATCCATTCCTTCTCCGTCTGACTACCAGTTGATTCCACCAGTTCAATGCATAGTCAGTAAACTCAATTACCGCTAACTTCACCTTTTTCTCATTGGAATAATTACGCATTCAAATCTGTGCTCCACCTTCTTCTCCCACTCCAAATATAACTTTAGGTCATTCTTTCCTTGGAAGGTTGGCATCTTCATCTTAATGTTACCCAAATTTCAATCAACCCCATCATAGGGTCGTTGTGTGGTCTCCTCATTCCTCCCCTACCACGGCCACCTCTAGGCCCATGTCTTCCTCCTAAGGGTATCCTCCCTTCATCCTCATCAAAATCCTCTCCAAAAATATCCTCCTCCAACATAGGCTCTCCTATTAGGCCTCCCTACATTCGGAGCGTCTTGCGGTGCCTCTTGCTGCAAATTTGCGATAGTTGCCTCTTGTCTCTCCATCCGCTCATTTATATTTACCATGATGGCATTCAACCGTTCCATGGATTGTTGTAGCGCCCTCATCATAAAAGCGGTGTCGGGCCTTTCCTCGAAACTGTTCTTATTAGACATTTTTAAAACAACTAACACGAACACACAATTAGCAATTAAGAAAAATTAGAATTTCACTCGTTACCTCACGTGTTTTAATGCTCAATTTTGATTGCCCAAGTGCTTGAAGCCATTTAGCAAACCAAACCGTCCAAGTTTTCTAAACAATTGTAAAGTTCCCGTCCTCAATAATTCGTAGTTCGCAATATCCAATGTTAAGCACAAATGAAACTAACTCGAAAGTGTTTTGAAACTCTAACTCTATGAATTTGGAAACAAGTTCAATTTAGCAATTTTAAAATTGTAATATGTAAACACACAAAGAAACGATCCGTTAAAGCGTGAACGACACTATAACGAAAGAAATTTCGTAAATTCTTGGGAAATTAAAATTTCACTCTCTTTTCCCTTTTTTTTTTTTTTATAATTCCCGAAAATATCTTCTTTTCTCTTTTCTCTTTTCTCTTTTTTAAATAAAAATATCTAACGAGATATTTTCGTTAGATATTTTCTCTCCTCTTTTTTTTTTTAAATCCAAGAGATATAGTTTTGTTCTAACTTTTTGATACGAACAAAACACGAGAGATTACCAAAATATCCTCTCTTTTACGAAAACAAATTTTAAAAAAATTTCAAAATGAAAACGTCTCCAAATCAATTCAGAATAAGAAGGAAACAACAACACCAATCAGATTAATCCAAGAAATACAATAAACAAGTAGAAACAAAGAAGAACACATAATTTTTTTTGAAGTAATTTTCTTGTTTGCTATTGAATCAAGAATGACAAAAATAAAGATAGGAATCTGATATCACAACCTAAAGCTCTGATACCAAATGATGCGAACCTAGCAACATGATTCCTACAAACCACAAGCGACAATGGCTTAAGAACCACAAGATATACGGTTTAAGACCCAACAACAAATTATCATGAAATTTCTAAGCACAAAACTAGATTTTTGGTTGCAGAAACTCACCTCAACACATGGATATTATTCACCACGCACTAAGAAGAGAAGAAACACCACAAAGGGATGCAAATCCTTTGATAAGTTTGAGTTGCAATAAGCAAGGAGCTCTTGGGCTCTCAAATTTGATTTGTGGAATCAAATATATCATTTATGACAAAAGTTGTGTTTAGCTGCTACAATATGTCCTATTTATAGAGTACAATAAAAACCTAAAGTGGAAAAAGGATCCTAGCCATTGGATTTGATCCAATGGTCCAAAATTATATAAAATCATATTGTGCCGCGGTGGGTAAAATATTTGTGCAACGGCGAGGAGGCTCGGGATACAATTAATAAGTAGGCGAGCCTCAGTGGATGAAAATCCACGCCACGGCAGGGAACTTGAAAAACCAATATGAATGGTTTGTGCCGCGGAGGCCAAACTTCATGCCACGGCGTGCACGTCTTTCCACCTCTGCGTGCACATCTACCCATACCACGCACGCTTCTACCCAGCAATCTCAGCCAAATCAGGAACCCTTAGGCTGCGGTGCCTTAAACGTAAGCCGCGGCGCGCATCCTTGGCAAAATGCCTCGCCAAAATAGAGTGACTTGTACCGTGGCGCCCATAATACATACCGCAATGCATCCCCAAATTTAGAATTTCCATTATTTGGCTTGACACGTCCATGCCTCACATTCTTGCACATTTTTTCCTGTTGTGGCGTGCTTCTTTGAGCTCTTATTTCACCCCGTTTGTGGCTTAGTCCTTGACATATGTCGTGCCTTCCTTGTGGAGCGATCTGGGTCGTTTCATAAACACTTCATTCTTGTTTATATTAATAAAGGTTGATGTCTCTATGCTGACTCATAACTGAGTTGCTAGTATAGAGCTCTCACATGCAGTATTCTCAATGGTCACACGATCCATTAGCTTGTATGAATTATTTTTGTGAGTGTGGTAGATATGAGAAGAAATGACATAGCATCGTGTACTTCTTGTGTGAGTAAAAGATGTTGGTTTTTAAACTTGGGTTCGAATGGGTTGCGCATGGGTGTACCCGATCCAACTCATTAAATATTATCAAAATATTTTATTTTAAAAGAAAAAGAAAATATTTGGATAATGATTAAAAAAATTGCTTTGTAGTTATTGTTTTTTCTTCTTTAAATTCAATGCTCTACTCATTTTGAGAGAGACAGAGAGGAGGGAAAATTGAGAAAAAAGACAAAGACTAAGAAAAAAATAGAGCGTACACATTTTCTTCTCACTACCAAAAATAAAAGGCTTTTGGATTGTGAAACTATAAGTTATAATTCTTTGTGGTATTAGAATTTTATCATTGATTTTTATTGGGAATTACAAGAACGTAAAACATTCAATTAATGATCCTCTAATTTTAGTTGGTGAAAGGTATTATGCAAATATAGATATATTTGAGTTATTGTTATTATTATACAAAATGCACTAAATAGAAATTTACTTTATTTGTTGTTATAATGATGGAATACATTTGGTTTCTTAGAAGCAAGGTTATTGGTAAGAATATTACCCTTGAAGTAAAGAAAGTTTACAAGCTGTTTATAAAAGAGTTGACGAGTTTCAAATTTTGCTTACGAAACATGAAACAAATACAACAAATGACTTTGAAGAAATAACCAATTCCCATTATATATTCTATCTGAATGACAAAGTTCTCCTGCAAATTTTTCAAAATAAATTGTGTTGTAAAACTCACATGAAAAAATAGAAAAGCATGGACATAAACAAATTTTTGTTCTCATATAAAACTAGTTGAGACTTATGTCTCCTCAAAAGTATTCAACTGTGATTTAAAATATTTTTCCTCCACCTATATTTAAGTTAATAATAAGAACATTATAAAGGCACTTCTATTTTTAGTACTGGACCAAAGTGACAACGAATAATTGTCAAGAGATTTTAAAGGAGTTACTTCCAAAGCTTGAGTATTTCAAGATGATATTAATCAGATGGATACTAATAGAGAATTATCAAGAAGTAGACAATCTCGTCAAATGGGTATCAACTGTTGAAGCAAAGGATTGTATTTATGTTAGAGATATGTTGAGATCAATTCTTCAATCGAACTTGTATCTTTAATTACCACTTTGTTCTTTTAGCAGCTTTTGCTACTTTTTGATTATCAAAATAATAAAAAAAAAGTTTGCAACTTAGGACCGAAGGGCACCTCATCCTTTTAAAGCCTTTTTTCACAGTACAAATAATTACATCTTAATCACTAATATGTGTCTTGTTCTTATTCAATGGGATTCCTATATCGAATGAGTTTATCATAATGTTGTCCCCACTCGCCACAACAAAAATTCTTATTCTTTTTAGTCAACCTTGGTTTTTTTGGTATTGTTGTTAGGTATGATTTGTTGTCAAATTTTTATAATTTTAGGTATTATGGTAAAAAATTTATGATGTTGCCTTTGAGGTCCCAACAAATTATCACTTTAGAACTATGTGAGCCTAAATTAGTTAAATCCACTTATATTTCAAACCCAATTATGACTGAAAGTATGAAAAAAAATTTAAAGGCAAGGCAATGCGTCTCTTCCAAATTGACCATACAACCTCACCCACTCTAATGAGTATTTTAGAATATTCACATTCTTATAAACTAGTTAGTCTTTCCACAAAAAATTTAGTGAAATTGATGAACATATTGATCCTTTTCACCCCACAAGTTGAATCTAATGCATCTTTATTACAAAGCTTAACAATATCACTAAGCATACAATTCTCAAATTGAAGAATTTGTTACCTAACAACTACATTCCAATGTTTTCTTTGTTATTTTTGGATATTTTACAGATCGAGCTCCTTTAGTTATATTTGTTGTTTATAATCAAGAATAATGGAGACAATTGATAATGTTTTTAAAGTTTCGATTGTTGCTTTATGGGTCCACAATTCACCAAGAATCGAGTTCTTTCAATTGGAAAGAAATTTCATGAATTAAGATAGAAAATTTAAATTATGATTATATGGATTATGTTGTTATCTATTTTAATTTTAATTAGTATGTTTAATAGTTATTATTTATCAACTAAATTCAAATATCTTATTTGGGGTAACTAGTTCTTCAAGTCACTTTGTTTATGTCATTAGAACACTTTAGTCATATAGCTTGTACATGGTACACATAAGTTACTCATTCTATAAAACTAAGACATATAAGTCACTTTTTAAATAGTAACATGAATATTTTATTATTAAAAGTAACCACCTATTTAAGACCCCATTTAATTAGAGGCAAAAATATCATTGTACATGTTTCCCTCCATTACCAACTTATCATCCTCCTTTTTATTATTTATGGAAACATTTTTTCCTTTTATTATAAGCTGAACATAAATTTTTCAACTTTATCTTCATTTCCTTATTTCTTCCTCATGCTATAATCATCATCTATTCATTGTCAAACAAGAAAACTATCAAAATGAAGAGCACCTTTTTGTTTTTCAGTATAGCATAAGAAATTTCAAACTGATTTTATAGAAAAGTAGCACCTATAATAACTGTATGGACTGTTTCAAACCCAAGAAATAGATTTATCTCACTCTTGTCTGATTTGGGGGTTCGATTTGTAATGGAACCGAAGGTGGGTGTATGACATGAACGGAATGAGAACTTTGTGTGTGTGTGTGGTGTGAATGAAACTTATGGCTAAAGGGTTAGTTTATTAATTCAAAATCCCCATTGTGCTCTTTAAAAGAGTCACACATGCACTAAATGTAATAATTTATTAATTTTTAGTGAGGGTAGGAAGTTTAAAGTGACTACATGTCCTAAGTTTTCAAAATGATTGACTTATGTGTAATGTGCATAAATTATATGACTAAAATATTCTATTGATATAAACAAAATGACCTCTAGGGTATTTAATCCTTTTATTTTGTTATCAAAGTAGTTCTATCATAACATTGTACTTATTTCTAATACTTAAAATATAAATTGAATATCAACATCTCCCTTGTTCTTTCTATTATCGTTTTTTTCTTTCCAATTTCTATTTGTCAATCCCTAACCCTAAATTCAACTTAACGATCTTCCTTTCGTATATTTTTCTTGATCCACATCACAATATCTTTCCATTTTCAACATCCAACAATACTCAATAATACAACACTTCTTATATTATCATCCTTAAAATTAGGGATCAAAACTAAATATAAATAAACAACTTAGAAATCTACAAATACATTAAAAATAATGAATTATCTTATTTTCACTAAATGAAAATTGATGTTATTTTACTTGTGATTTAAAAAAAATTTGTAGAATCTTCGTTTCACTAATGGAAATGCAACTCTTCAAGAATTTAAGTCACTTTATATAGTGTAAGCATTACATAATTACCATCATCATTTAGTTTGCCAAAAAACCAACATAAAAGGTAACATAAGTATCAATATCATTAAAAAGTTTATTAAAGTTTTTTATCAATCTAACGGTAATTTTACTTATGTAATATTAGCAAAATTTCAATGGTAATTTTGTAACAATTAAAATTTGGTGGTACTTAACAATCACCATAATTTGGTAGTAAAAACAATCTATTTATTCTTTTTATATTTAGAATACTAACCATTTTTTTTGTCTTTCTTTATTTAGAATGTTAAAAGTTGATATGAAGTATGATGGTGAAAATATGACAGGATGAGGTTTTGTGCATTTTAAAGTTTATCACTTAATTATTTCATTAAGGGCATGTTTGATTGATAGTAATCGTAATCGTAATTGTAATTGTAATAGAAATCATTCAGGGTAATATTGTGTTTAGTTTGACTATACTCTGTAATGAATATAAAGGGATTACAGCAGTAGTAGTAATCCTCATTACGCCTGCAGCCCTCTGTAATCCTTATTACGCCTTCAACCCTCTCTATGTTTCTCAAGATTTTTATAATCATTTATGATTTTTTTGCTCATTCTATTTCTTTTAGTAATAAAAAAGGTTTATTTTTTAAGTTTACTTCATTTATAATTTTATAATCTTTATTTTAATATTATTATTTATTTTGATTACACTGTTTAAATAAATATTGTAATAATAATACTGTTTCCTTTACATTCAATTCCATTATAATTACTATTCTCATTACTTTTACATTCAGCGAAACAAATATCTCCTAAATGTTTAATGAACTTTTTATTAATAGTTGGCACATTATCTCTCAATTGTCTTTTTATAATTTTTTGATATGCTCATTAGTTGTTGTGGGTTGGACACATTATGGATTAGTTATTTTTATATGTTATTTAATAGTTTTGCTAAGATACTTCATTAACATTTTAATCATTGTTTGGATTGTAATAATAAAAAGTTATGAACTTTGAAATTAAAGACTTGAAAAGGTTCTAAGGAGATTTTCCTCTTAATCGAATCCTTTGCACAACAATCCCAAGTGCTGCCTCTTCCACCAAGTGCTCACCTATGGTAGCCCCTTCATCAATCCTTCCCCCTTGTTCCATCTATGGCTAGAACCTTGGTATTGTTTCCTGCATCTTTCTAGTTTTTTTTCACAATATTACTGGTTTTTTGCTATCTTGCTACTGCTTTGTGCTAGTCCATCGATGCCTATTCTGGTCAAGTTGCCTAGAGTGCATTACTTTGGTGGCCCTCAACTGGATTGGCTAGTTAACTAGAGGCAGTTTCGTTGTCTTACCTGTACTATTCTTCCCACTGAAACATTTTCTACCTTTACAACTAAAGGTGGCAATGTTTGACACAATACAAACATGGCACAAAATAGATAAGAAATTTAGTAAGAAATGATCAATAATTTTTTCACGTCCTTACTATTATATATAGGCAATACGGAAAAAAGTTAATAAATTCTTTTCACATGTCAATGTAATACAAGTTTTTCATGAGCATTTAAATTGGATGGGAGTTATATGTCTCTTGCTTATAAAAAAAGATTAAAAAAAATAATTATAATCATAAAAAGCTAGAGACATAAAAGAAGAGATAAATTAAACAAAGGTTAAAGGGAAACATGGAGTTTACAAAATAGGAGGAAAAAAGAAAAAAATTGGTTAGAAAAGTGACTAAATTTGTGAGTCATTGAAAAACTTAAATTAGTGGTGTTACTCTAAAAATGCTAAGTACTCTTATCTTTGTGAGAATAACATTTCCGTTCTTTCGTAACACCAAACCTGAGCCCAACATTACAAGTTTAATGAAGTTCTATTTATTCAAGGTAATCGCGGTTTCTATTTTAGTAGAGATAGATTTGAAATGTAAGCCTATAAAATTTTTTATTACAATTATCGTTCACATCTTATTTGCACAATCTTGATATCTAAAATGCAACCTATGAATGTCATGCAAAGCATAATCTGATATTGCAACTAACGGGTTTATGGTTTGATTGTTTGTTCAAGAACCAATTATCAAAATAGATTTGATGTTTGGACTATTTTTAAGCTTAAGTGATTTTCAATTATTTCATATGTCATTTTTTATAAACAATTTTTGAGACATATACATGATTGATTTGAGCATGTTTTAAGTCAATTTTACTTTTAATATGTTAGGATGTTTGTAGGTATTATTACTAGAAACCTTCACAAGACAATAACTCTTCCAATAAGGCCACTTCGGGTTTTTATATGGGACTAAGAATTCAACATGTGCTGCAGTAGGAAAAATTGTGTGCTGTGGTGCACTGGTTTATGTTTTTATTGCCGCGGGGGGGAAATTATGTGCCATGGTGCACATACAATTTTTGTGCCTGAGTTTTAGGCAAGCCTTACACCTATAAATATCCCATTAGGTTTTCAACTTATAAAGAATTCGATTTATCATGATATTTATTAGAATTTTTTGAGTTTTTTCACATTTTAAGAGGCAAGATAACAAATTCTAAAGATACAAGAAGCCATTGAAGATTGAAGATTAAGATTTTGGAGAAGGAAACATTACCAAATCATTTGTGGTATTTAGATGTAAGTTTCTTGTTGTTGTTAGAATCTTTCTTTTTGTTCTTTACTCTCTAGAATGTATGTTGAATTATATTTATCTATAAATATTAATTCAAATATGATTGTCTAATTTTATCATAGGTATTTAGTTTGTGTCGCCATGTTTGCTATATTTATTATGGTGAATAATTTTAGTGCATAAAAAAAATAAAGTTTCTTTATGATTAAGAGTTTGTTTAAATATTTATTTGTGGATTTTCATGGGCCAATTTGAGGTCCATTGATAGATTGAAAAATTTGAGAATTTAGTTTTAAGAATATCACCTTGACTAAATTTTGAAAAACTTAATTAAAATTCAAATTGATGACCTAATCATGGCATTTGATAGTTTGACATATTTTACCTTGAGAATAATTTGATTCTAGTTAATATACCTGATCCGTAAGATATTAGTTAGTTAATTATTAAAGAAAATTACTTGATCCATAGGAATTTTTGTAAATAAAAGAAATGCTAGTAATCTTTATTTATAAGTTTGTTCATGTTAATTCAGCATATTACTTCGATTCAAGTATGGTCAATAAAGCTAAATGTCCATATATCCTTCATTGATTTTATCAATCTTTTTGAGCTAATTTAAAGTCGAAATAATATTTTCTTTGCTTGTTTGCCATATTCATTGTTCTTTCTCATTCTTACTCTCTGCGATTTGATTTATTACTTTTCTGTTAGCTTTTAGGATTTTTAATAAGTTAGGACGATTATTTAAAACCACTGCAATTCCTTTAAAAATCGACCTCGAAGTTCACTTATCGCTTGCTACAAGTAATTCGTACACTTGCAAGTACTAAAATTTACACATCATTCACTGTCACTTTTTCTAGGGAAGATGTTCCCTGCATTTTAAATATTCTTATTGTTGATCAACCTTCTTTTCCACCTCTTCCCTTTGAATTTGAAAAATGTTCTTGTTGTTCCCTTTCATTTAGAAGAATTTAACCTAAGTTCACTAGACATCAATGCAATGGCGACTCAGATGGTTGGTCCCAACCCAAAATTTTTAGGGAATGCTCTTGTTATTAACAAGATCATTCCTTTCTTGTTCACTCTCGTTGCTACACTTCTTCTCTTCCTCATCTTCGCAGTCAGTTTTTAACTACAATATTAAACAATGAGACTATTGATATTCCTTGCATTATTTTTAGGACCATTGTCTTTAAATCTTTTATTACACGCTCTTCCATTCTCCACAATCCAAATTTTATCTCTAGATGGGACACTGCACCCTTTACTAGGGTTGTTTCTTTTCAAAATTAAGTCACAGCCCTCTTCTTGCTTCTCATTTTTTGCATACTATATGCTCTTTTTCTTCTGGTGGACCTTCTATCCCCTCTTTGTAGAGAGATTTTGCTTCCACAAACACTCCTACTCCTATTGTTACCACTGCAACATGTAGTCACCAGTATGCCAACATTACTTCAATCAGACAGGAGGTAGGATCCATTCATTAGTAGATGACTAGTGTTTTAACTCGTCTCAGCGAGTTTGGATAGAAGATGACCTTCCTCAAATAGACCATCCTACAACTGAATGATAGGGTTTTCATACTTGAGTGCCCTTCCTCCAAATACGATACTCAGAGGTCTTATATTTTTAGACAATCTATTCAACCTTAGCGTAGCGGAGGTGGTTCCAAAGCTTACACTGATGTGGCCCTTGGAGACAACACTACTTCACTCTTACGCATCATTAATCATTTACCTATAGACACTAACCTCTTTGGATTCTCACTTCCCTCTAGAGATGATGGCACAGGACCTAGTCGAGCTACTCAATATGATGGAGAGGATGGAGCAGACTCTTGATTTATTTTTCATTTGTTTTCTTGTATTTATTTTTTATTTCTTGGAATTCAAAAATGATTATTAATAAAAGGAAGTCATTCATGTTTACTATTTTCCACTGTTTTATATTTGCTTACATGTGTTGTTTTTTTTTTTTTTTGTATGCTTTAATTCTTGTCTACTATGTTGCGTGAGTGATTAGGATTGTAGCGTACTTGTATGTCTTCTCTCCCTCATGTAGGAGTGTTTCTTTGACTTTCTATGTCAAAAAGGGGGAGAAATTTGTGTTGCCAACATGTTTACTACACTGAATGGGGATATGAGTATAGGTTGCATTGCATCTGTTTTATCTGACTTTCATACATTTAGGGAGAGTGTTATATGAAGTCAGGGGGAGTTAGCATGTTTGATTGCCTATTCATGTGTACCTATGTAGGTCTACACGATACAATCGTGTATTGGGTTGGACTACATGTAGGTCTACATGATAAAATCATGAGCATGTGTCGTTTTGTGTGTCTAAGATATAGGTGTAGCTAGAGACCTTATAGCTCTGGCAGAGGTGTAGTCAAACATGCTATGCAAAGTTTGCATCAAGATAAATGTGTTGATTCATGAAGATGGAGAAAGCACAAGTACATGGATGCACTTGGAGTAGGTGTGTTGAGGGTGTCCATTGCATTAGAGTTTGTTCATGGGAATGAACTTCTATAACTCATCTTGCATGAATATATTATGTTTGATGCATGTTTGTATAGGTTGTACAACATTTTTCCACGAAAAGCCAAAGGGGGAGATTATAAGTCATGTAAGTCCTTTGAGTCTTTTCTTGGCATTCATGTGTGTAAAACACAAAGTATGCATTTTTATCCTAGTGTTTTGTCTTCCTCTATATAAAATACTATACTGACGGTTCAATATTGCACACACTCACATAAAACTTGATACTTTGGAAGTTTGCATGATACACACACCACAAGTTGATTGGAAGCATAAAGTTTGCATGTTAAGTTGTGTTATTTTCATGCATTTGTTTTTTTCCCGATTGAGTATTTGGGGAAAATTAACTTGAGAATTTTTTTGAAATTAAAACTGTCATTTTTGTGGGTTCCTTGAGTGCTCACTGGAGGCTCACTTTTATATTAGCAAGGTGTCAGCGAAGGGTTCATTAAGGCTGACAACAATTAACCTTGTCATTGCTATTATTACCCTCATCGTAGAGCTTGTTGATGGCTCGTCGTATATGCAGTGAGGGTTCGGTGTGCTCACCAAAAGCTTAAGGGTATTCTATAAATACCTCTCATTCCTAAAATGTTTTAAGAATTAGAAAACAAAACAAACTCTTGCATTTTGAAAACTGAAATTTTAAGTCAGGAAAAATTATTTTCTACTTCCCGATTAATATATTGAGTGTTATTCCGTATTAGTAATTCATGATATTTAGAATATCATATCATTGATACATAGAAAAACTGTTTTAGTGTCAAACACATTTTTGGGTGGATTTCTTAATTATCGAATTAAAACCTTATTTGTGTGCACGAGATTTTCCATAAACCTAGGTCTACAATAAATTGACCGTTAGTGTTTTTACCACATCATGTGATGATAGGGCTCTAGAGGAGAGCTAGATTTAGCTTATGGGTCATAGTTACTGTGCAGACAGCGACCATAATAAACTGCAAGTATACAGGAAGCATACAAGTGATAAGTATTTTTAAAACAAATGTCAAACTCATGATGAAAAGTATAACTATTAACCGATTACCAACATGAATATTAAGACTACTATTTAGACAACAAAATTTAGTGGCTAAAATTAAATAACTAAAAGCTAAGCTTCATTAACACAAATCGTAGCATAGAAATATGAATAGGAGTGATAACCGAGGAAGTCATTAATCCCCCAATCATCTAAGCATATGTAATACTAAACTTCTTCCCAAGTGACTAGCAACAAATTATATGATCAATTAACCATAAACTATGCATACATTCCTCTTTCAAGTAAACTATATACAATATAATAACCTAACCTACTAACACTCTTATGCTAATTAGATTAAATCATTACTCATAAATAATGTTAATTATAGATCATACACATACAAATCGTACCTTTAGGCCTAGAAACTATGCATGCAATTTGATTAAGACAAATACATAGATATTTCTCTCAAAACTACCTATATGCCTCTATAAATTAATTGGTGATCAATCAATTAAATAACAAATAAAATCAGACCAAATAATATAACATAAATTACACTCACAAGAGGAGAATAATTTAGATCAATATATGTTAGAAAATTGGGTTCATAAGAACGCTAGACATTATATTCATCAAATCCAAATTTACAATTGACGAATACATTAAAATATCTAGAAGATAGAATAAGAATTACAAACTTAATCTCATGAAGAGTGTCACCCTATTCTCTAATCCTCCAACTCTTGATTTGTTCTTCTAATTGCTCTTTAGATTTTTCTCTCACAATCTCTGCTGAAAATTGCCGCTTGAAGGTTGATTAAAATTCTAAGAACTAATTTTATGATGTGTAAATATTGCACTAAATTGCTCCTAATTTTATGCTTATCTTGTTTAGGACTCTAACTGTGTATTTATAGGTGCACACAAAACCTAGGCACAATAGGATTTGGTTACAAGTGAAATGCTGAAAATAAGCTCTAGAATTTGCACTAACTCAGCGCGGGCCGCGGCTCAACGTTTCCACCGCTCCAGCACACAATGAATTATGGGAACACAAAAGTAACCTGAGAGGGTTCCGCTGCAACTCAAACAATCCACCACAGCAACACACAATGATCTTCAAATTTGTACAATTTGATCCGACAAGGTTAAGCAGTGGTGCCAATAGTCTTAGGCTACGACATGCATATTTTTGTGTTATTTTGCTTGTTGTTCACCATTTTTCGTGTTGCTTAGCATGCATATGTGTCGTTTTCACTCAAAATACCTGAAATGCATCAAAATATACCTCATGATTTCAAAAACGATAATTGTGCAAAATTTCACTAAAATGAATATAATTAGATCCTAAACCCTCATTTATGTCCCAAATAATCATATAGTAATTGCGTATTTGAAGACACATCAACAACAGATGGGGGTAGCTTAGGCATAGTTGAGTAAGGCTCCAACTCCTAGAGGTGTTAGCATATATCTTTAGGTTGCATATTATTAATTTACTATTTTAGTGAATTACTTACTGCCAATGACTGTCGAGTGGTTACCTTAAGCAATTCGTGAATGTTATCACAACATTGTGTTTGTATGCTCTATTATTTGCGTGAATACAATTCTTGAGTTTTTTAAGTATGTTCTAACATATGAGTATTCCTCTATGATTGAAATTTTTTTACGATTTTTCTAATACTATATTATCTACTTTTGCCTATGTTTTCTGATTTAGTTATTTTATTTATGCTATTTGTATGATAGGCATGAGTCTTAAGGTGTTAGTATTATCTTACCTGATAGGCCTTGGAGTCTCTCAAAAATAACAAAATTTAATATATAACTTCTATTATTACCTTTGTTTCTTCTCCCTATATATATATATATATATATATATATATATATATATATATATATATATATATATTATATATATTTTTTTTTTTTTTTTTTCGCTTTAAGTTTTTTTTTTATTAGAGACAATCTTTTTAATCTTAGGAACCTTCCTTTTTTTAGCTGGATCCCATTGTCTCCTAAATGGTATAGGACTTTGAATAAGTTTATTGGTTTTCAGTGACTTCTCAGAGGATTCTTCCAAATCTTGATTTCCAACAGTAGCTTGTTCTCCAACAAAATCTTCTAATAAATACTTGTTCACCATTTCTTATTTTGAATTGAATTTCATCCATCCAATTGGTTAAACAAATAGCATTTTCATAACTCAAAACAACCTAATATGCAAGCTTGTCAAACTATGTTTTACAATTTCTAACAACATTGTACTTTAACATTGTTACTTAAGGCTTAGAATTGGTTCAATCATAATAACAAAAAAAAAAAATTATATTTCAAGGAAAGTGACACAAGGAACTATTTTCCATTTTACTCTCATTCCATATTGTTCAAGGAATTGCTACAAAGTTATCTTTGAGTTTACATATCCATCAAAGAAATGATTCATGCTTTCACTGGGTTGTGTTTATGACATGCCAACTAAAAATATGTCATTTACAAAATAAGAAACTTAATTATGCCTTTCTTGATATAAATCACACAACCAAATTCGTCATAAGTTTTTATGTTCTTGCATCGGTCCAAAATAAATTCCTAACTCAACGATCACCATCCAATCTAATAGATAAAAAGAGCTTGAGTTCTTTGTTTGCTTGCTTATAAAATGATCATGAATTTCTTGAGTATCGCATGCACCAAGTCATCTCCTTGCTTTCTCAACATGATTTCTCCAATCTTTTACTAAAAACGGGACATTTCATATCCCCCAACTTCAACAAGAAATTATTAAAAATCCTTTGGCAAATTAATCCCTACTTGATCATTCAATTCAAGTCTTCTATAAAAACCTTTTACTTATCTCTCTACTACATATTAAAAATATAAATTTATTAGGACTTAGGGCTTGAGTATGCTCTAGCAAAATGGAATTTATCCTACATCTTCCATCCTCAATCATGGTAGCATTTAGTTTAGCCTTGTATTCAATTTTGGACATTAGGTTTTGATTAAGATAATCTTGTTTTTGTAAGCAAGTTTTGCCTACTCTATAACATGATAAACAAATATTGTTAGGATAGGATCCCTAATACTATGTTTTTATTTATTATTACTGCAATTAGAATAAATAAAATTACATTTTATTTATTTGCTTATGTTATTTAATTCTTCAAGTAAATTATATAAAATTTAGTAATTCTTCATTTTTGCCTAAACTTAGTATACCAAATATGCATGATAATTGAGTTTAAGAAAAATAATCTAAATAGTACGTGACAATTAATTAAAGCTTATTTGGATATGTAATTATGTGACTAATATGACTGATATTCATTATTAATGAAGTGAGCCAAATTTGGGTAGAGGTGTCAAACTTGTCGGCCAAGCAAGGCATAACCACGTTATCTATTCTGCCCATAGGGTCGGTTTGACAAGCACATCCCATGAGCCTAAAAGAGCAATAAGGCACAACACGCGGCCCGTAATGGGCTGGGTAGGGCCAACACTCTAAGCCCATTTTTGTTAAAATCTAATTTGAACAAAATTAACACTAAATATATATAATATATTGTATATTACTAAATGTGGGCACAGCCAAGTGGATGGAGTATCTGTTGATATATCTAAGATTGTAAGCATAGTCTAACAGACCAGGCAAGACATGACCTGTTATAGCCCACTAGCTAAGACCAAAGGCATGACACAACTTATGTATGGGCCACAAGTCATGGTTCGACACGACACATAAGCTAACGGACCATAGGTCTGCATAACGTGCTAATTAATGGGTTGTGCTGACTCATCAATTCAAAACCTTTATTCTAGTGTAAATGATATAGAGACATCTAGTTGAGAGTACATTATGTAATAATAGTTTATATATTTCAATTGTGGGACAATCTTAATGGTGAGCGATTTAGCTAGCCTCTTGAGGTAGTACCTTAGCATTTGAGCTACTTGGCGATGTGTGTGTAGGTGGGTTAAGAGGCCTTGTAACTTTATGTCTCATTTTTTTAGTGAACTAGGAGGTTATCTCACAAAATAAGGAATTCACTCCATTTATTTTAAGATGTTAGACAGTAGCTTCCTTGTTTAGCGATTCTAGAGTTTGTTTAGATTCACAGAATCTATGGTATGATTTTATATAGTTATTCAAAATAATAGTGGTTTTTTAAGGATAAAATGAAATTAAGAGGATAAAACATTCTAACCCAGTATAATTATAAACTAGTTGTGGAGGCTGAGTTGCCCCTAAAGATTATTGATAGAGTTATCATTGTACTTTTTGACTTAATATTTATTTATTTTATTAAATAAATGTGTGATTTTGATCTTAAAAGGATAAGTATTAATTTTATAGTCAATAGACAAAAAATAAGAAATTTATGGTATTTTTTAGTGTAGATGGATATGCTTAGAAATATTTGATGTACTTAGAAAATGCTAGAGCCTAACAAAATGAGCTGTATGTCCATCATTTCTCTATGCAAGCACCATGTGCCAAAGCATATCGATTTCGTGTTTTGGTGCTCCGCTCAACTTCTATACTTGTTGCCAAGCCTTTTTTCCTATGTTTAGCCTAACACCCCATCCATCTATCACCATTTGTCCCACACTATGTTAATTTTTGTCACTTGTTGATGTTGTTGTCACCCCACAATTTGCATAGCTCCTATTCCATTTGCGCGACAAGTGTGCCACCCTATCTTAGAGCTTTCCCATTCCTGTGACACTTAAGGATGTGAAAATTTTAAATGCTAGCAAGTGCATGAGTTACCTATAGAAAGTGAAAATTTACCTCGCGGTCGATAATGCTCGCAAGTGCATGAGTCACCTACAGAGAGTGACAAGTTACCCCGAGATTGATATATTAAGAAATTTGCTGTGGTTTTAAAACGTTACTTATTTTCTAAATTAATTACGAAAAATAAATCATAAATATTCTAGCAAGTGTCAATCATGAAAACAGTTGAAAATTTCTAAAATCTTAAAACCATTAAAATAAGCGAGTGAATTGATTGTTGAAGTGATATAATGAATGAGTATGAAATTAAGAGAGTCTCATCTCGGTGTACAACTAAGTATAGTGATATAGATAACTACAGACTCGCCCTTCTCATATGGGAAACAAAAATAATAATAATAATAATAATAGCAAATAATTATAGATAAACAAATAAGGTAGATATCCAACAATAAGGCAAAGCAGTAAATACTTTTTCAATCTTAGTATAACTTATATATGTTGGCACATATATCGAGAATATTACGATTTGATTAACTCATGCAGCAGAGCAAGCAAAACACATCAAAGTAACATGGTAAACCCACTTAGGTTCCAATCCTTAAGCAACCACTTAACAACCAAATTCACTAAATGGGAATAAATAGTTATATAGAGTAGATAAGGTAAATACTAATACCTCTATTAGTAAGGGCCACCTATCCTAACTACATTGGCTACTATCACCAACTATCAACATGGTTACCTTGATCCACACTGAATCTAACTCACCTCCAGAGCCACACTACCATGCAGTGTAATGTTAATACTTATAATCAGTATGCATGAACAATATATATATTTTACCCATAAATTGATTTTAAGAAAAAACTCTACCTTGTAATAACAATACAAAAATACACTTGAAAAATTGTTATTATGGAACTTCATTTGATAAAATAATTTAACAAACTCCACCACCACCTTATAGCTCAATACACACTCGATGTATTCAGACAACTAAAACTCCTTTTTAAATATGTTTAAGTTCAAAACTATCCAACTAATAATTTTATCAACTCCAAATCACTCATATAGAATAACACTCGGCATATTAGTGATACGAAAAATATAAAATATTTTTCAAGAGCTCAAGAAAATATTTTTCACAAAGTCAGATTTTACACAACACAAAAATCAGTTTATAAAAAATGTATAAAGAAGTATGAGAGAATGTGTAATTAATAGAGAGGGGATATTTATGGCCGATTTTTCAACTTTCGATACCCTCTCCAACCCCTCAAGAGTACCTCGCCGTGCACCTCTATGGGGCCTTGCAAACCCCTTTAGCGAACCCTTCCAAGGTCCCTGACAAACCTCATTCCTCCCATGGACCTTTTCATTTATATGAGTTGATGTAACAATTCTTGTGTGGGATTTGCATATTGAGTTTCTGTTCACTCCTCCATTCTGACATTTACTTCTGGTAAACCTGGAGCAACCTGTTCATCCTAACCTTCAGGTCTATTTCTTTCTATAGCTCTAATCCCAACCATCTAAGTGATGCAATTCTAACAAGTACCACTCGGGATATCTCTCTTAACAAGACTATTCTAGAACTACAACTTGATCATAATGCTTGAGGGGAGCAAATCAAATTGTTGTGCCTTTTTGTTTCTTGCCCACTGTGGGCGGCAAAATGTTGGGAGATAGACCAAGTTCTAGAGAAAGGGTAGAGAGAATAAGGAAAGTAATAAATGATGTGTAATGTTGGTGGTTCAATGACCTTTTTATTGAGTATTTATGAGTATTACATTTCTAATGAGGGAACATTTGTAATCTACACATGTAAATGATATCAATATAGGCCGAAGCCAAGTATGTGGTCGAACTTTGTATCTTTGTAGAAGATCATCTGATCCCTGGTTATTAAAGTGCTCAGTAAAATATATGGATATGAGTATTTCGTTATATGTGAGACACACGGTCTGGAGGTCGGTAGTAGTACACCTCAATCAGACATTAGGTAGCGATCTAAACATGTATCATAAATTTGTATTTAATTAGATTTAATCTCTATTATATCTTATATTCAAAATTTATAATGTATCTTGCAAATCCTATAAATAAGGTCTTTAGCAGTGTACTGTAAACACAACAATTAATAAGAATCATTTCTTCTATTTGTTCTTTATTTTATGCTCTTATTTTTATTTAGTTTTATAACAGGATCAAGAAATAATCTTTATTTATTAAATAGAGTAAATATTTATCTAATCAATCTAAGCAATCATGGTAACAAAGCTAAATCTCCAAAATTAAATTAGTTAGACAAACTTAAATTAAAATCCATGATCATATTTAGCAAAGTATTTATCTTAGAAAAGAGGGAGAAGATGAATCTAAGAATGAAAAAAAAAATCCTAATTAGTTTTGATATCAACTATAGATTATTTGATGTTTCCTTCTCCAAAAGCTTGAAATCTCTTCATAGGGCTTTTTGTCTTATATAATGGCTTCTTCTCTCTTCTAACATCTGAAAAATTTCCCAAAATTACTCTCTGATATGTTCTAACTCTCATACATAACTCTAAACTCTTAAAAACCTATTTAAACAAAAATATTGTTCACAAATACTGAATTTCACAAAATATACGAGGGTTGTGGTATACCTTTTTTATGTTGCGGCATACTAGATGATCGAGGCTCCCGTAGTGAAATCTATGACTTGGACTTTGCGGTACAGATTTGGTTATGCCGCAGCGCAACATCCTTGTCGCAATGTACAAAATTTTCCGCCTCAGCGCGCTTCTTAATCCTAGTTCTAATAGTAAAATATGGGGCTTTGGTCCCGTAGCGCACAAAAATCCATGCTGATACGTGCTCCTTTATGTAAACCCTTACATGCTAGTTGTTTCTTGATGTAAGATGTACATGTCTTAGCCTTCTTTACCTCCTAAGATGTTATTTGAGCACTCCAAGTGTTGAATTTTTGTATCTTAACATCTTATAACTCTTCTAAAGCTAAAAATAACTACAATCTTCAAAACATACTCATGATTCCAAAAAGATAAATTTACATAAATAATTTATTAGTGAGAAAAAGGGAGAAAACCCTAACTTTCTATTAAGAATCTCGAGTCACTACGGATTGCCCCTACTTAACTACATGGTAGTGGGAGCACAATTGTTAGAGCATGGGAGAATGAAGAGTAAATGATTTCAGCAAGAGCAGCCAGACGACAAACTACTAGAGAAAGATATGCCTTTATTTAGTAAAAACACTTTAACCAAACCTATGCATTTCAAATAAGCACATTAAATCACAAGATATGAGTATTTTTCAAGCACTTATCACCATTCTAAATCAAAATCAAAAGTCCCTGAGGATGAAAAAGAGAACGAGAAGGATAAATAAATCGCTATAAGAAAATGTAATTGTTCATTTTCTCTTAAAGGTAGAATGGTATAAAATAGTTCTAACAAGAAGTTGATGGTTAGTTGTGGTACACATAATCACTAATTGGCACAATATCTCGAGGGTCATCCACATGCAGAAAAGCTCAATTTTGCACCCACATCACAAACTACTGAATCAGATTTGAATTGCATTCCTTTGTTTGAGAAGTTTTTATAAAATGCTTTAAGAGGGCAATAATGGATGTAAAAATCCAAATGTACAGATCATTAAATGCCTTAGGAGATCCAAGTACAACTCATTTGGATGAGCCACTTGTGAAACCAAGGTCATCCTTTTAAGTCTGATTCATCAGCATGGCGAGATTCTTCTGGTTTTGGGTATGCATTAGCTGAGAATGCATCTGACATATTAATGTCTAGGTCTCAACTGATTGTCTTCCAATGGGGCACAATTCACAAGAAAGCAAAAGTTACCAGTGAAAATAGCTCAACCAAAACTATCAGTTGGATCTTCATCATATATATGTCAAATGTCTTTTGGATTTTAACCATATGTGAGGTGTTTAATGATGTTTCGGAATAAGGTAATTGTGGGATTAGAGATGTGGCAGTTGGATTTGGACTTGGGAAAGAAGCATGGCCTACAGTTAGGGCTGATATGCATCGTGAGTTACAACTTCATTATGAAGAGTACAATTTATTATATGATCTTCTTGAATTTACAACTCAACTTGTTTATAAACTTTCTCATTTTAGTGGTAGATATGGCTCTGACAAATACATGTTATTACTCGACATGGGACATAGCATTGTTTCCACATACAAGTCGTAGTAACTGCATTCAATTTACATGGGTCATGGACATTTCTCACTCTTTAGTTTGAGTCACCTAGCAACCATAAGATGATTGATATATGTTTTGTGGATGGGAATCATTTTGTAGAGGTAAGTCAAAAATGTTATTATTATAATGTTGTGATTGCTACAATTATTGTCTACATATAACTTTAATTTTTTTTCATAATGCAGTTAAATTTGCATCCAGGAGCTCCTATCTCTCTTATATGCCTAACTTGGCATGCATTTTATAAACCATGTGCAAATTGTTGGATTTTACCATATGAAAAGAAATTTGAAGATTACAAGTCATTATAATTATCTTCAAATTGTTCAATGACACATACGACAATTGTGCTCAACTATTATTATGATGATTAGTTTTTTTTCTTTTCTTCATATAACTAATTAATTACCTTCTTTAGTTTAAATGTTTATAATGATAATTACATATGTTTTGAAAATTGTTCTTACATATCTATTATATTGATCTTTTATTTGTTAATATAATAAATTATGAAGTAACTATTTTCAATTTGAATCCCAAAATTAGAAATTATAAATAATGAAACTATCATAAATATTAAAATAACAAGTAACTACAAGTATTAAAAGTGTTACAAATGTTTTAAACTTACACTTTTATATGTAAACTACAAAAAATTTACTCCTAAAACTACGTGTTCCTTTGACTAGAAGATGGTTGAGATGCATCTGTTGTGCTTGAATTAACACATCCTTGCAAGATATGTCGAACCTTCTTGAATTTTTTATACCATTTCTTAGATGCTTACTTTTTTCCTCTTGCTAAGGCGTGCTAAACAATGGGCAAAGGCACATAACTTAAGTAAAATCTTGAGTTACCGTGTGACGGTAGTTTGCCGTGTGTCGGCTAGGGATTGCAAGGTTGCAACGTTTTGCATAGATGAGGAGCCTATGTGTTGGGGTGTGCCATGTGTCGGCTAGGTGTTGCAAGGTAGCAACTTATTTGCATGTTAGTCTTTGGATAGATGAGCTTTTAGTAGCCAATCACATCACTTGGTATGGAGCTTTAGGGACTAGCTTGGATCTACTTGATCACAATAGCTGTGTAGATAGCAGGCGAGAGCAGCATGGGCAGTTGGGACAGGCGGTCCCAACTGATAGAAGTATAGGCATTTTTACCTTATCGAGTTGTATTAAATGTTTATTTTCTTTAGTAAATTTACTATTGAGTGGTTGCCTTAAGCAAACCGTGGCCTAAGTGGATTTATCATGTTACATGTTGTGTTATGTATGATCACATGTTTTGAGAGTACAATCATCATTTACCAAATATGTTCCCACATATGAGGTTTATATTGATTGGAAATCTGTTATTCATTTCACTGTATGTTTACTTGATAAACATGTTATACACTTATTGCTTTTCTATTACATTTTGCTAACTTGAACATAAGCCTGTGAGGCACATCGTCACTAGTGTGTTTAGTGCAGATTAATCTTTCTTATCTATTTGTTGTTTAACTTAGTGTGTTGATTTAACCATATTTTTATTATTTATTCCGTTGTGTTATTTTCTTAATTCACGTATTGAGGCTTGCTTGGCTGAGTTGGAATAAAGTTTGCAAAAATATTCTATGGATTGGCGTATCTACCCCTTTTTAGGTCCCAGTTTCCTATTTAAGTTGGAAGTTCAATTCACCTATGTGCAATTATTCCGACGTATAGAACTCTCAATATTGTTTTTACGATAACTCCATTTGATAAAGTAATTTTAACAAACTCCACCTCTACCTTTTATCTCATTACAGAAATAACACTCGATATATTGAGAATACGGAATTACATTTTGAAAATATCAAAGACATTATTATAGAAACACTCAACGTATTAATGATAAGGGGATTATAAAATGATATTTTAAATACACAAAAAATTTGTTTTTATTCGCTTGAAAAAATACGCAACACTAAATATGTAGTGTAAGAAATATATGTAGAAGTGATAAGAGAGAGGATAAGAAAGTATGTAGAAAGGTGTATTAAATAAGAGAGAGGATGGACGCAAGGAACATCGTCCAGCCACCATCTGCCAGCGCTGCCATCCACGATTTGCCCAACATCGTCCAGCCACCATCTGCCAGCGCTGCCATCCACGATCTGCCCAACATCATCCAGCCACCATCTGCACAGCTACCATCTGTCCAGCCACCATCTGTCCAGACACGATCTACCCACCAGCGCCGCCATCCACGATCTGTCCAGACACCACCGCCGCCATCCACGATCTGCCCACCAGCGCCATCCACGATCTGCCAAGCCACGATCTGCCCACCAGCGCCGCCATCCACGATCTGTCACACTCTCGAGTCCAGCGGAATAGCAAGCAAGAGCACTACCATCCATCATGGGTATCGATTAATCTCCTCAACCAGCACCATCGCACCAGTTGATATTATCTTGTGATTTGATTCTGATTTTTCTGGATTTTGCTCCTTTATTTTGGTAAGAGTTTATTTACATCTTCATTTCCAAAAATATAAAATATTTATTGGATTTGCTGTGGATATCTTATGGTTTTGGATGAACTATGGAACACATGGAAAATGCACCTAAAAAAAGTTATGCTGAAGTCATTTCTAATTCACTCACAAATGTTGTGATTGAACCAACTGATGCACATCCAAAGAAAAAGGGTGATATTGCATGTGTTGTCGTAAACCCCGATCTATATCAATCCCGCTTGGAATTATGTAAATTTTCTCTAATTGGTAGACTAATTCTTTCTAAAGGAGATAAGCCTTGGTCTCAAGGTGACTTAAAGTCACGATTAGCAGCAATTTGGAAGTTATCTGCTAATTGGAAGCTCATTTCTTTAGGACGTGGCTATTACCATATGTTATTACATACTCCAGAGGACAAAGCTAGGGTTTGGGCTAACGCTCCCATCAATTTAAAGCCTGGTATTTTTAGAGTCCAACCTTGGATGCCGAATTTTAATCCCTTGCATCAGAAGGCAACGAATGCCCATGTGTGGGTTCGCTTCTACAACTTGCCATGGGAATTTTGGGATAAGGAAATTCTTGCAAATATGGCTCGTGCTATTGGTATTCCCCTAAAAATTGACAATGCCACATTAAACGGAGAAATGGGAAAGTTTGCACGTGTTTTGATTGATATAGATCTTTCTGAAAAACTCGATGAGCAAATAATGATTGAAGTGGGTTCTCTAAAGCTCTTTATTGACTTATTCTATGAGAACGTTCCAGACTTTTGCACAATCTGTTCATCAGTAGGACATACTGCATTTAAATGTCGAAAAAATGGTTCCAATATCACTGGTGATCTCCCAAAAAGGGTACCTCATTCCAATATCACTGGTGATCTCCCAAAAAGGGTACCCCTTTCAAATACGACGCCTCAAACTCGTTCACATCAAATTTATCGACCCAAAGCATCCACAAATAATACAACCATCCTGGTCAGCAATGTTTTCTTCGCACTCAACATTGTAGAGTTTAATGATCCTACTATTGATAATACACAGGCTGCTACCTTGAATGAATTCAGCTCTGTGCCTGTGGACAACATTGATGTTCGCCCAGTCTCTCTTGTGACTACTAGACTTGTGAGACCTGTCGAATCTACAATTGTCTCTTCTAGACTACCCACTAAAGGTATATCTCAAATTGCAGCCCCACTTTATGTCTTTCATACTGCAGATTTGCAGGCAGCAGTTGGAACCGTACCTTCAGATGTCTCCTCTATCAAACCCGGTTCTACAGACATCCCTAACACAGGATCATTGCCTCCTCTTGCTGCATCAAGACTTACCTTGCCTACTCTTTCCCTTCCATCCTCTTCTGCAGTCTCGATAGCTGACCTAAGTGAACGTATACAAAAAATGAAACATGATTATGCCAAAAACAATGAGGATCTAGGTTGGCAAGTTGTAACCGGGAAAAATCGACAAGCAAGATCAGCTAGCCCATGTCTACAGCCTATGAGATACACTTCCAGCACAGGGAAGTTTGATGAAACTTCAACATGATAGTCCTCTACTGGAACTGTAGAGGTATTTCCAATAAAAACACACTGAATACCCTACGCAATTTTTGTAAAAAGGACAGACCAGATTTTCTTTGCATAACAGAACCAATGTCCGATCTTAAAAACATTCAAGATCATTTTTGGCAAAACTTAGGTTATACTTTCATCGGTTCAAACTCCACAACAGTCAGCAAGCTTTGGCTATTTGCAGCCAACGCAGTGGTAGGTGATACAACAATTGTTATACAACATCAACAGCATATAACGATCACTTACACAGCAAATTCAAAAAATTTTCTTTTAACATTTGTTTATGGCAAGGGAACATATGTTCGCAGAAGGGACCTCTGTGACTCACTAAGGGCGATTTCAGATACTCAAGCGCCTTGGTTGGTGATAGGGGATTTTAATGCTGTTCTTGGATCCCACGAAACTACTAGCTTGACTCGTAGTAATACCTCTATCGAAGATTTTTGTGCTATGATCTCTTCCTGTAACTTAGTTGAAATTGACACAAAAGGGGCATTTTACACTTACTGCAAGGGTGGACTATCTCAAGTACGATCTAGATTAGATCGTGGGTTGTGTTCAGAATCCTTTCTGGACTCTTGGACTACGGTTTCTTGTTGTACCCTCCCTAGACATTGCTCAGATCACCATCCGCTTTTACTCACGGCTTCCACGGCAGAGAATGGTGGCCCAAGGTGATGCGAACCCCGCAACACGATTCCTATCGACCCATCTAGCTACAAGGCTAGAGAACCAAAAGAAATGGTCCAAGACCCAACAACAAATTGATAGGGATCTCTAAACACAAACCCACAGATTTTGCTAGCAAGAAACTCACCTCAACACATGGATATTACGCACCACGCACGGAGAAGAGGTTGAACGCCACAAAGGGATGCAAATCCTTTGATAAGTTCTTGGTTGCAATTAAGCAAAGAGCTTTGGCTCTCAAATTTGTTTGAAACAAACAAAGAAATTTCATAAAATGTCAAAAGGTGCCTTTTGGGCTGCTACACTTTGTCTTATATAGAGTACAAATCAGACCTAAGAAAGAGAAAGCTTTACAGCCATTGGATTTGATCCAATGGTCCAAATTACAATATTTAAACGGGCGCCGCGGCGGGGAATTAAGTATGCCGCGGCGGGGAGGCTCGGGTTACAAAAAGTTAAGTAGGCGGGCCGCGGCGGAGTAAATTCCATGCCGCGGCGAGGAAGCTTGACATTCAATCTGAGAAGCCCGGGCCGCGGCGCACAAAATCCATGCCGCGGCGCGCACACTCGTCCAGCCCTGCGCGCACATCTGCCGACTTCCGCGCGCGCGCGCTTGTCCAGTTCCCACGCCAATGCAGAACCTTCTGGGCCGCGGCGCAACAATCCTATGCTGCGGCGCGCATGCCTCGCCAAAAATCATCCCAAAACAGAACCTTCTGGGCCGCGGCGCAACAATCCTATGCCGCGGCGCGCATGGCTCGTCCAAAATCATCCCAAAACAGAGGACCCCTCGCCGCGGCGCCAATAATCCATGCCGCGGCGCAGAACCTTTTCTTCATAATTCTGCCTCTAACACATTGCTTGGCCTCTCACAAGCCATGTGCTCATTCCTCATCATCCCTTGGCCTTGTAATAGCTCTTGGACAAGTCCACTCAAGGCTTCCTTAAGTTGTCTCGCCTTTGACCTCGTGATTGGCCCGTTCGGGATGCGAAGTGGTGGTAGCGCCGACTGGTTCGTATCATCCCCCCCTTCTTGAAAAGGATTCGACCGCGAATCTTCACCTGCATAATCGAAAGGAGAAAGATCAGAGACATTAAAAGACGCGCTAACACTATACTCACCTGGAAGGTCGAGCTTGTAGGCATTGTCGTTGATGCGTTCGAGTACTTGGAATGGCCCATCCCCCCGAGGTTGTAGTTTGGACTTTCGCTTTTCGGGAAACCGTTCCTTTCGCATATGTACCCAAACCCAATCACCGGGTTCGAAAATGACCCTACGTCGCCCTTTGTTGGCCTTGAACGCAAATTCTTCATTCTTTTTCTCAATGCGCTCGTGAATGCTTTCATGTAGTTTCTTTACCATTTCAGCTTTCTTGGCACCTGTCAAATCTGTCCTAACTGAAACAGGTAAAGGCATTAAATCCATAGGAGTGAGTGGGTTAAAACCATAAACAATTTCAAAAGGCGTATGGTTAGTAGTGGAATGCACACTCCTATTATAAGCAAATTCAATAAAAGGCAAACAATCCTCCCAATTTTTCAAATTTTTCTGAATGACCGTTCGTAACAGAGTAGATAAAGTTCGATTAACTACCTCTGTTTGGCCATCAGTTTGGGGATGACAAGTAGTAGAAAACAAAAGTTTCGTCCCCAACTTAGCCCATAGAGTTTTCCAAAAATAACTCAGGAATTTGACATCCCTGTCGGAAATTATACTTTTTGGAACCCCATGCAACCGTACAATCTCTCTAAAAAAAAGATTAGCAATGTTAGTTGCATCATCGGTTTTGTGACACGCGATAAAATGTGCCATTTTTGAAAACCTGTCAACAACTACAAAAATGGAATCTCTTCCGCCCCTAGATCTAGGCAAACCCAAGATAAAGTCCATGGAAATATCCACCCAGGGTGAACTAGGCACCGGTAGGGGTGTATACAGTCCTTGAGGTAGGACTCTGGACTTTGCTTGCCTACACGTGATGCACTTAAAACAAATCCTCCCTACATCACGCCTCATCTTAGGCCAAAAGAAATGCTCCAGCAGAACATCCATGGTCTTGGCCACACCGAAGTGTCCCATTAGACCGCCACCATGGGCCTCTCTAACTAGCAACTCTCTCATAGAGCAGTTGGGTATACATAGATGATTCTCCCTATATAAATACCCATTGAACAAATAGAATTTCTCGAAAACAGACTTATGACATGCATGATATACAGCAGAAAAATCATCATCAGCAGCATACAGTTCTTTGATATACTCAAACCCTAATAATCTAGCATTTAGAGTAGAGAGTAAGGTATACCTCCTTGACAACGCGTCTGCGACAACATTTTCCTTACCTCGCTTATATTGAATAATATAAGGAAAGGTTTCGATGAACTCCATCCATCTCGCATGCCGCCTATTCAACTTCCCTTGGCTCTTTAGGTGCTTCAAGGATTCATGATCCGTGTGGATGACGAATTCTTTAGGCCACAGATAGTGCTGCCAAGTCTCCAGGGTCCTAACCAACGCGTAAAGCTCCTTGTCATACGTTGGGTAGTTCAGGGATGCTCCTCCAAGCTTCTCACTGAAATAGGCGATAGGTCGCTTTTCCTGCATTAAAACAGCTCCTATACCTATACCTGAAGCATCACACTCAACTTCGAAGGTTTTAGTAAAGTTAGGCAAAGACAGAACAGGTGCAGTACATAATTTTTCTTTTAACAATTTAAACGCTGTCTCTTGTTCCACTCCCCATCTAAAACCTACAATTTTCTTAATCACCTCAGTTAGAGGTGCGGCTACAGTGCTAAAGTCTCTAACGAATCTTCGATAGAAACTAGCTAAGCCATGGAAGCTTCGAACCTCCGTAACGGACTTAGGCGAGGGCCAATCCCTAATCGCCTTGACCTTTTCCTTATCTACCTCTATTCCCTCAGCACTTACAACAAATCCAAGAAAAACTAGCTTGCTCATGCAAAAACAACACTTCTTTAAATTAGCATACAGTTTTTCTTTTCTCAAAATTTCAAGCACAGCACGTACATGTTCAACATGCTCTCCTAAACTTTTGCTGTAAATGAGGATATCATCGAAATAGACAACCACACATTTTCCAATTAAAAAACGCAAAACATGGTTCATTAATCTCATAAAAGTGCTGGGTGCGTTAGATAACCCGAAAGGCATAACTAACCACTCATACAATCCATGTTTCGTTTTAAAAGCGGTTTTCCATTCATCCCCTTCTTTCATCCTTATTTGATGATACCCACTTTTAAGGTCAATTTTTGAAAAGATGCTAGAGCCATGCAGTTCATCTAACATGTCATCTAATCTAGGAATTGGGTGACGATATTTTACCGTAATGTTGTTGACGGCTCGACAATCAACACACATACGACTTGACCCATCCTTCTTAGGCACAAGTAGCACTGGCACTGCACAAGGGCTTAAGCTCTCTCTGACTTGCCCCCTAGTCAAAAATTCTTCGACCTGCTTCTGGATTTCCTTGGTATCGTCCGGGTTGGCACGATAAGCCGGTCGGTTTGGAAGAGATGCTCCAGGAATGAAGTCAGTCTGATGCTCAATCCCTCGCAATGGTGGAACACCGTCCGGGATCTCTTCAGGAAACACATCTTCATATTCCTGTAACAAAGAAACAAAAACACTTGGCAACGCATTGTCAAGTTCATCAGTAGATAAGTAAGCCTCCTTATATGAGAGTATAAGAACAGACCTCTTCGCCAAGACGGCGTGCTCTACATCACTTGCCTTTGCGTAAAAATTTTCAATTTTTTTTTCTGTTTCTTTTTCTCTCTCTCCACTCTTCTCTCCTACTACACTTGTCTCTCCCAATCTCTCCTTTTTTTCTCTCACCATTTTTTTTTGGTCCTCAAAGACTTGCTTAGGAGTTAAGGGTGCAAGTGTAATCCTTTTCCCTTTCCACTCAAAGGAATACTTGTTATTGAATCCATCATGTGTAGCCCTTCTATCATATTGCCATGGTCTTCCAAGCAATATATGTCCTGCTTGCATAGGGACCACATCACACATGACCTCATCCTTGTATTTTCCAATAGCAAAGGAGACTAGTACTTGCTTGCTAACCTTTACTTCCCCGCTATCATTCAACCATTGGAGCTTGTAGGGTTTCGGGTGTTTAAGCGTTGGCAACCCTAGCTTCTCAACTAAGGTGGTACTAGCCACATTGGTGCAACTCCCACCATCAATGATGACATTGCACACTTTAGAGTTCACATGACACCTTGTGTGAAATATGTTCTCTCGTTGTTGCTCCGCATCCTCGTCCTTGTATTGGATACTCAAAGACCTCATGATTACTAGAGCCTCTCCCTCCAAGGGCCCTATCTCCTCATCACTAGCTTCCTCTAGCAATGGCATCTCCTCATCACCGCTATCCTCATCCGTTTCAATGTCGCCATTGGCTTGAGCGATCATCACCTTTTTATTCGGACATTGGGATGCAATGTGTCCGGTTCCAAGACACCTAAAACACTTGATGTCTCGGTATCGGGTCGGGTTTTCAATTTTACCCTTATCCTTGCTAGTCTCCAATTCCTTGCCCTTATTCAACTCAAACCTAGGCTTGGAGCTAGTTGCTTCATCTTTCTTCCAATTTTTCCATGGTGTGGTAGGGGTGGGTTTTGATGTGGTTGGGTTAACCTTAGGTGGGAAAGTGCGGCTGCTCTTCTTTCTCAATTGCCTCTCCACCTTGATTGCCATATGAACCATGTCCTCTAACTCTACATAGTGATGTAGCTCCACAATATTGGCAATGTCTTGGTTCAAACCACTAACAAACCTAGCCATGGTGGCTTCCCTATCCTCCTCAATATTGGCTCTAACCATGGTCATTTCCATATCCTTGTAATAATCATCTACCGACCTAAATCCTTGAGTGAGCCTTTGCAACCTCTAATATAGCTCTCGGTAGTAATGGCTCGAAATAAACCGCTTCCTCATGATAGCTTTCATATTCTCCCAACTATCAATCGGTCTTTCCCCATTCCTCCTCCTAGCTACAACTAGTTGATCCCACCAATTTAAAGCATAGTCGGTGAATTCAATTACGGCCAAATTAACTTTCTTTTCGTCCGAGTAGTTGTGGCACGCAAAGATATGTTCAACTTTCTTCTCCCATTCTAAGTAAAGTTCTGGGTCATTCTTTCCTTGGAATGCCGGCATTTTCATTTTAATACTATCCAAGCTCCTATCAACCCCATCATAGGGTCGTTGTGGGGGTCTCCTAAAACCTCCCCGACCATGGCCACCTCTAGGCCCATGGCGTCCTCCAAAGGGCATCCTCCCTTCACCCTCATACTCATCCTCACCAAAACTATCCTCCTCCAACTCCTCCTCCATTTGGGCCCTCCTTTGAGGCCGTCCTACATTAGGAGCGTTTTGCGGTGCTTCATGCCGCAAGTTGGCGATAGTTGCCTCTTGTCTCTCCAACCGCTCATTCACATTGGCCATGACGGCATTCATCCGTTCCATGGACTGTTGTAACGCCCTCATCATAAAAGCGGTGTCGGGACGTTCCTCCGAGCTATTCCTGTTTGACATATTTAACAACACTAATCCAAGCAAACAATCAGCAATAAACAAAATTAGAATTTTCACTCGTTACCTCACGTGTTTACACTCGAATTTGATTGTCCAAGCGCTCGAAGCCTTCTGACAAACCAAAACCAACCAAGATTTCCACCCAATGGTAGAGTTCTCGTCCTCAACAATCCGTAGTTCGCAATATCCAATGTTGTGCACAAAGGAAACTAACTCGAAGTGTTTTGAAACTCTAACTCTATTAGTTTGGAAACAAGATCAATTTGACAAATTCAATTCGAAAAAGCAAACAAACAAGAAAACGGTCCGTTAAAGCGTAAACGACGCTAAAACGAAGAAATTCCGCAAATTCTTGGGAAATCAAGAATTCACTCTCTTTTTTTCTCTTTTCTCTTTTTTTTTTTTTTATATATTGTCCGAAATATCCTCTTTCACTTTTTTTTTTTTTTTTTTATAAAAAATATCTAGCGAGATATTTTCGGGAGATATTTTCACGAGATATTTTTCGTGAGATATTTTCCGAGATATTTTTCGGGAGATATTTTCGGAAGATTTTTTTTTTTTTTTAAATAAAGAGAAAATGTTTGGCTCTCACTTTTCAAGAAGAAAAAATCACATGTGAGATTACCAAAATACCCTTCTTCAAAAAAACGAAAATTGGGGGTAATTTTCAACATGAAATATGCTCCAATTTCAATCAAGATAAGAGGGAAAACAACAACACCACTCAGGTTAATCAGGAATTGCAATAAACACTTAGAAAAAAAGAAGAACACAGAAATATTTTTTTGTGAAGAATTTTCTTTTGTGCTATGAAGTAGAAATTGACACAAACTAAGATAGGAATCTAGAGTCTCAACCTAGAGCTCTGATACCAAATGATGCGAACCCCGCAACACGATTCCTATCGACCCATCTAGCTACAAGGCTAGAGAACCAAAAGAAATGGTCCAAGACCCAACAACAAATTGATAGGGATCTCTAAACACAAACCCACAGATTTTGCTAGCAAGAAACTCACCTCAACACATGGATATTACGCACCACGCACGGAGAAGAGGTTGAACGCCACAAAGGGATGCAAATCCTTTGATAAGTTCTTGGTTGCAATTAAGCAAAGAGCTTTGGCTCTCAAATTTGTTTGAAACAAACAAAGAAATTTCATAAAATGTCAAAAGGTGCCTTTTGGGCTGCTACACTTTGTCTTATATAGAGTACAAATCAGACCTAAGAAAGAGAAAGCTTTACAGCCATTGGATTTGATCCAATGGTCCAAATTACAATATTTAAACGGGCGCCGCGGCGGGGAATTAAGTATGCCGCGGCGGGGAGGCTCGGGTTACAAAAAGTTAAGTAGGCGGGCCGCGGCGGAGTAAATTCCATGCCGCGGCGAGGAAGCTTGACATTCAATCCGAGAAGCCCGGGCCGCGGCGCACAAAATCCATGCCGCGGCGCGCACACTCGTCCAGCCCTGCGCGCACATCTGCCGACTTCCGCGCGAGCGCGCTTGTCCAGTTCCCACGCCAATGCAGAACCTTCTGGGCCGCGGCGCAACAATCCTATGCCGCGGCGCGCATGCCTCGCCAAAAATCATCCCAAAACAGAACCTTCTGGGCCGCGGTGCAACAATCCTATGCCGCGGCGCGCATGGCTCGTCCAAAATCATCCCAAAACAGAGGACCCCTCGCCGCGGCGCCAATAATCCATGCCGCGGCGCAGAACCTTTTCTTCATAATTCTGCCTCTAACACATTGCTTGGCCTCTCACAAGCCATGTGCTCATTCCTCATCATCCCTTGGCCTTGTAATAGCTCTTGGACAAGTCCACTCAAGGCTTCCTTAAGTTGTCTCGCCTTTGACCTCGTGATTGGCCCGTTCGGGATGCGAAATGGTGGTAGCGCCGACTGGTTCGTATCACAAGGCCTTTTAGGTTTCATGGAATGTGGCTTGAACACCCTGGATTTATGGATTTGGTGCGTGAAACTTGGTCGATGCCTATTTAGGCTAGCGCTATGGGCATTGTTACTGGCAAACTTAAGGCTCTTAAATTGATTCTCAAGACATGGAACAAAACTGTCTTTGGTAATTTGAACCAAAATATTATAAATGCAACAGATACTTTGGCTGACATTCAACAATGTTATAATGATGACTCTTTCTCAGAAGAACTGTTGCAACTGGAGTCCGATGCCCATGCTGAGTTAGATAGATTGTTACGTCAGCAAGATATCTTTCCAAGAGAAAAGATTAGACTAAAATGGCTGAAAGGTGGGGATAAAAATTCTACATTTTTTCACTCACTACTTCGTCGTCTAAGAGCAAAAAAACCTTTGACACATTTGGAAATTAATGGAGAAATAACTAATGATCCAAAGGTAATAGTTACTCAAATCTTGGATTACTATGAAAATCTTTTCTCAAGTCATACAGGTGGAATGACAGATCTTGCTCCCATAGAATCAGTGGTACCTTCCCTGGTCACCTCTGTGGATAATCAAACTTTACGACGCATTCCATCATCAGAAGACATAAGAGCTACAGTTTTTGACTTGGATCCAATGAGTGCCCCAAAACCAGATGGATTTACTGGTAAATTTTTTCAAAAGTGTTGGGATATTATCAGTACAGATATTGTACGAGCGGTACAAGATTATTTTAAAACGGGCCACATGCCCTCGGGGCTAAACTCCAATTTCTTAATTCTTATACCCAAACACCAGCAAGCAAGCACTATTGATCAGTATAGGCCTATTGCTTTAGGCAACTTCATGTTCAAGATAATAACAAAGATTATTGCTGGCAGATTAGGACAGATATGCGCTCGCATTCTTTCTCAAAATCAATTTGGATTCATTCCAGGTCGAAACATTAGCGATTGTATAACATGTGCTTCTGAATGTTTTAACGCTATGCAGCTTTCCAGCCGACAGGGGAACATCGCTCTAAAAATTGACATTCACAAAGCTTTTGATACTATGCGTTGGGATTTTATTATAAAAGTCATGCAATGTTTTGGTTTTGACAACATATTCCTGGGCTGGATTCGAGATATTTTTGCATTAGCGAGAATCTCAATCCTGGTTAATGGTTCACCCAGGGGATATTTTTCTTGCTCTAGAGGCATCCGACAGGGGGATCCTCTGTCCCCACTATTATTTTGCATAGCTGAAGATTTCCTCAGCAGATACCTTGGAAAATTAGTTGATATGGGAAGTCTAATCCCAATCTCTTCACCCAGAGGAGCTCGTGCACCAACACACTTTTTATATGCAGATGATCTTCTTATTTTTGGTCGTGCAAGCGAGAAAAACATTCGGGTGTTAACTGAGGCTTTTTCCTTGTATAGTCGCCTTTCGGGCCAAATGGTGAATTTAGAAAAATCTTTTATCTATTTTGGAAAAGGTGTTACACAAAGCAACATTTCATCACTTCGAAATCTATCTGGCATGCACACTGGAGCAGCATCCTTATCTTACTTGGGCATCAATCTCTTCCAGGGGGCCCCGAGAAAGTGTTGGTTTCAAAGCTTAGTTGACAAAATCCGTGTAAAGCTTGAGGATTGGAATGGGCAGACGATTTCATTGGCAGGACGGCGTTGCTTGATTTCTTCTATCATTCAAGGAACATTCCTCCACTCATTTCAGATTTATAAATGGCCAAAAACAATCCTTGATGACTTAACAAAAATTATTCGTAATTTCTTTTGGTCAGGAAAGATAGATACAGTTAAAAAGGTACAAGTGGCTTGGAGAGACTGTTGTCGTCCAATAGATGAAGGAGGCCTTAGTCTGCGGGACCTTCGTCTCCTAAATGAGGCCATGCTAAGAAAGTTTGCATGGAGGCTAATCACAGGAAAATCTAACATTCTGCTTTACTTACGTAGCAGATATTTAGCAAAAAATGGCTATCCAAAGAATTATTATGTCTGCTCATCAGTCTGGCCTGGTTTGCTGATGTGTTAAATTGTGTACTCGCAAGTGTACGAATCACTTGTAGAAAAGCGATAAGCAACTTCCAAGGTCGGTCTCTCAAGGAATTGCAGTGGTTCTAAATAACTAACTTTTTAATCTAAATAGAGTTCTAATGAAAATAAAACACTAATTAAATAGAGTTCTAGTAAAACTAAAACTCTAAGTAACTAGAATCCTAAAGCTAGTAAAACTTTAAAAAGGTGTTGGATTTGTAACGGAAACAAAGTACGAGCAATTAAACGAAAACAAAATTGCAATTAAACAATCAATTCAGATATATTTGAAGATCAATGGAGGATGTATGGACATTTAGCTTGGTTGACCATGCTTGCATCGAAAAGGTATGGTGAAATAACATGAACGTCCTATATAAACAAAACTACCGGCTTTCCTTTTAATTACGAGACTGCCTTTGGCGGGGGTAAATCTCTTTATTGATTAACTAATTAACTGCCTTTGGCGGGGGTAAATCAAATAGCAATCAAATTATGCACAAGGAAAAAAATGCCAATCAAATTAATGCTATGACTAAGTCACTAAATTGAAGCTTTGATTAAGTGTTTCGGAATAAAGTTAAGGTGACGTTCCTATAACTAGATTCTAAGATATTTCAACCTAACTACGAACATCAAATGGGCCCATGATAATTCATAATTAAATATCTAAACATGCTCTTAATCAAAAAGTAATTTGTTTATTTTAAATCAATAAAACATACACCATACACAGTTCTAGCAAACATGGCAACACAAACTAAACATCCATAATAAAACTAGCCAAACATGTTCATATTAATATTCATAGACAAATAAAATATGAACATACACTCCAACGAAAAAAGAAGAAAAATAGAATTCTACAACACCAAAGAAAACCTAGATCTAAATACCGCTTATGGATGGGATAGCGTTCTTCTCCAAAAGCTTTATCTTCGATTGTCGACGGCTTCTTTGGATCCTTAGAATGGTTTCTCTTGTTTTGTTTTTGTGTAGCAAAACTCCCAAAGTTGATTGAATGTAGTGTTTGGTCGCAAAATTGTAGTGTATAAAAAGTTGTGTACAAGTTCGAGTTCTCATTGTAAAGGGGGTCTAAGGGGGTATTTATAGATGTAAGGGATTCCTAATTGCAATAGGAATAGGCGCGCCGTGGCATGCATTTTTCCCGCCGCGGCGCAACACAAATTCTGAAAATAATGTAAAAACCCGAGAGCTCCCCGCCGCGGCATGCATTTTCCCCGCCGCGGCGCGTGTTGCTTTCCTTTTCTTCACATGTACCCCCTTACATATGTGCTGGCTCAACATGTACGGCTTACATATTTGTCTCATTTAGCCCGTAACTCGTGATCCGAGCGCCGTAAGTGTTCCGTCTTTGCGTATTTGCATTATTTAACTCATTTGACGCCAAAAACACCTGAAATGCACTAAAATATACCCGTGACTTCGAATGGATAGATTTATGAAAATAATCGAATAAACAATCATAATAAATCTATATATCAAACAATTAAGCACAATTAATCACGAAATATTAGTGCTTTTTGAGCACTCATCATTTGCGCCCTCACTATTTAACCCTCTTGGAGGAATCCAGGTGGTTAGTTGGAAGAAATTCTACAGTAAAGTTTTGGACAGACAATTGGTTGGGTACACCTCTAATTGATATGATGGATAATCCCCCAGTGGACCCCCCGATACATTCACTAGTGGGGGATTACCTACAGGAAGATGGTTGGCATTTACCTCAAACTTTCATGGTATCCTATCCAGATATTACCTCAGAAATTCAATCAACAGTTGTTGGAATTGGTTCAGACATCAGAGTTTGGACACGCTCAATTAAAGGAGGTGTTACAGCCAGTGAGGCTTATGACTCACTACGTGTGGTTGGCGAACGCAAGTTGTGGGGTAAGGCCATCTGGGCCCATTATATACCACCATCAAGATCTATTTTGCTATGGCGTGCTATCCAAAATAAACTTCCAACGAATTGCCAGTTAAAAAGGAGGGGACAATCGTTTCCTTCCCGTTGCTCATTATGTGGATCCAAAGAGGAAACTATTTCACATCTTTTTTTAAGTTGTCATTTTGCAGGTGCTCTCTGGGACTTCCTATGCTTCTTTTTTGGAAAATGACCATGTACAGACTCCTCTATCCTAAATTTATGGACGACCGCAATGGCGATGGAATTTGGATCACAGCTCGCCAGCTTATGGAAAGCAGGAATTATTTCAGTCATTTGGGTGATTTGGACCACTAGAAATAATTATCGTTTTAACAATAAGAGGACGACGCTGAGCTCGGCCTTTGCAACAGTGTGGCATTTTATTTGTGAAGCGAGTCTCTCAAAGAGTGGTTGCATGCAAAATACTGTGGATGATCTACAGGTTCTTAGACGACTTCGAATTCAAGGCATCCCACGACGTGCTCCAAGGGTTATAGAGGTTAATTGGAAGGCACCACCTTCGGGATGGATAAAGGTTAATACAGATGGAGCAGCTTTTGGAGCACCAGGATTATCGGGTTGTGCAGGCATTTTTCGAACTTCTAGATCATTTGTTAAGGGTTGTTTTTGTGTCCCGCTTGGAATATCACATGCTTTTGAAGCAGAACTAGCGGCAGCCATTTATGCGGTGAAATATGCATATACATTTCGGTGGAGGCGTCTTTGGTTGGAATCAGACTCGGCATATGTTGTTGCTCTACTTCAGAATCGGTCTTCTTCAGTTCCTTGGAAATGGCATTCAGCTTGGACAGATTGTTTAGATAAAATTACACACTTGGAATTTCACTGCTCACATATTTACAGGGAGGGCAATGCTGCAGCTGATAGTTTAGCCTCTAGGGCTCCTAGTTTATGTACAACGACTTGGTGGTGGAATGCCCCACCTTTCGCTAGCTCTTTTATTTATTCAAATGCTAACAACAAACCTAATTACAGGTTTTGTTGAGAACTTTTATTTGTATGTTCAATTTTATTAAGATTTAATATTATTAGTGGTGAGCGGTTTAATGAAGAAAGTTAAGGAGGTGCCAACCTAGTTGGGATGTCCCGGTGCACCCACTGAAAACTGCTAGCTACAACCTTTCATAAAAAAAAAAAATAAGAGAGAGGATGGATATTTATAGCTAATTTTTTCAACTCTTCGGACCCTTGCAGACCCCTCATTGCGCACCTTCGCGAGACCTCACTGACCACCTTAGCAAACCCTTCACGAAATGTAAGCGAGGTCCAAAGAGCCACAGATCCACTCTATGCACACTTACGAACCCTTCACCAACCACCTCGATAAGACCTCCGTAAGATCCCATCGAACCATTCAAAATAAGTTTTTTCAAGGCTAAACTTCACCAAATAAAAAGGCATAAACACCCACTAACTTAGGGAGACAAATGCAAGTAAAAACACATTTTAACATGCAATCTATATGCTCTCAGCCACTTTATGGTGTGTGTATCATACAAACATACAATAGTGTAAAGATCTACAAGAATATATACGATATTGATCATAAGCAAAGTACTATGCATAGAGGTAGATAAAACACAAAGTAAAATAAACAGACTCCGTATTTTTCTCACGAGAACGCCAACAAAGACTAAAAGGGATTTACAAAACTTATAAATCCTCTAGTAACTTTAGAAGGCTTAGCTGGATCAAGTGGAATAGTTTGAATATGTCTAAATTTGTGCAATAACCTATGACCATGATAAGGCTTGATGACTTATAAAAATCAAATACATCCGTGAAAAAATGTCATCCCTGGAAGCTCAGTACAATACAGATCCCAAATAACTTGAAAAAATAGAAATAAAAACATTAACATAGATCATAAATTTATACAACTACCATAAACTTGGAATAAATAAAGGAAGAGTCTAACATACATTATTAGCTCCAAGGTCATCTAATGTCTCTCTTAACTCCTCCAACGACATCTTCTCTATAGAAGCACGTGTGTACAACCTCTAACATTGCACTCATGAAAGTTGGTTATTGTAGTTTAGGTTCAGTGAAGGAGCACAAATAGGAAAATGTTCGTAAATTCATGCTTATAGCAATATTAAATGCCCTAATATTTGATTGGCATCATATCGACTCGCTTTCTCCAACTGTGGATACAAATAAACCAATGCAGTTGTACTTCAATCATACTCACGTACACCATCCAAATTAGTCATCATTGTTAAATAAGATATTGGGACACTGTTTCCAATGTCATTAACAAATTGTGTACATCCTAATACATGTAATAAAAAATGCTCTACCAATATAGTTAGCATGTTTGTCTCTATAAGTAGTGAACAAACTCCTCAATCAACTTAATTTAACATATAATCCTTTTTGACTCAGCTGACTCTTGGTTATATTTGTACTAATGCCTAATTGCTCGACAATAAGAGAAATAACCTCATCTCTACTTAGTTTCACACTAGTGCAAGCATTACTGGTAATCTAAAGGCTTGACAATTGTTGTACCTTATGTAACGTGATAGTCATCTCACTAAATGACATGTGAAATGTGTTGGGTCTTTGGATGCCATCTCTCAACAAATGCCAAGATCAATACCTTGTTTGCCTACTTGTACGTGGCATAGCATAATGCAGCAAAGCCTAACTAATTTATGCGATTTACAATTTATTCAAAGCGAGGTTGATTGATATCCTAGTTGCTATGTCTTCTAGAAAGACCAATAGGTCTCAACAAGTCACGATCATCCTAATACATGACATAAATATAAATAATTTAATTATAATTATAATTTTAAATCTAATTATTATATTTTATTTTAATCATACTTGCAACCTTGTTCCAAATTTATATGCTGTGTGAGATTTGAAACTCTTCAGCATGAACATATTTTTTGGACCAATTGGGGATGAGGAGGGTTTTCTATGAATTTCATCATGTTCCACCTCATGCTCAACTGACATATCAAAAGTATGATCATTTAGCCCGTGTAAATAACGATCCACATGTCTAGGCTGATTTGCTATAACCTCTGTGGAAGGATATATTGTCATTTGAACATTTGAAGGCTCGACTGTCGACATTTCTCTAGTTTTTCTTATTTTATACACAAGTCCTTGTGCTTCATACAATTATTTATTTATTTTTCTATGCAAAGGGGTTTGAGATTGTTTACTTATACCTAAAATAAGAAAGTAGTTGTTAATTGCATAAATATATTAAAAACAATTATTGACGGCTGATCAGTGAGGTTTTATAGCCCCAATCGAACATAATTATAAGATCCTTGTAATTTCAATTATTTTTAGTTACATGTAAATTTTTAAACTATTTAGAATAAAATTTGGGATTTTTTTAGTTTTTTCCTTATTAAAAACGAACAAGAAAAAAGGAAAAATAACAAAAATAGTACCATTTAAAATTTATAATAACAAAAAGGGAAATTCTCGAAAAATCTCGAAATATACTATGAGACATCCCGTTAAATTATTTAATATTTTAAATATACTAAAATGTCAAATTTACCCTTTTTACTAAAAACTTAAAAAATACATCACATCCCCCACACACACACCCCACATCCCTCACACTCACACCCATACCCTACATCCCTCACATCCCACCGTCTTAAACTAATTTAATACATCCCACCTCTTCTCCCTCACTCACCTCCACCTCCACCTCTACCTCCACCTCCACCTCCATATTCATTATTAACTCTAAATCTTAACACAAAATATTAAGAATGGAGAATACATATATGAATGATACAAAAGAGATGAAAGTTTTTGAAGAAAATGGAGACAAAAAGCAATTAAAACAGGTACAAAATTTTTTTTTTTTTTGCAAATCGTGCAGTGGTTCGGTAAGAATTACCGAACATATCACATAGGTTCGGCAACCCCTACCGAACATATATGAAATGTTCGGTAACTCTTACCGAACCATTTTGAAAATGGCGCTAACAATTTTCATGAGGTTCGATACTCCCTACCAAACCTTTTATAAAATTCCCATGTTTTCCTACCGAACCTTTTATAAAATTCCCATATTGTACTACCGAACCTTTTATAAAATTCTCACATTTTCCTACCGAACCTATGTGAGAAGTAAAAAAATTCAATTTTTTTTACAGGATTTAACGTACGAGTTACAAGATGGACAAACTATCGACTGCACCAAATTGTTCAATACAGATAGAGTGATATATGTTATAAATTTTTAATAAATACTATGTATTACGTAATTTAAATGTATTAATTTTTATTATTTTACTACAGATATTTATTTCAAAAGAAGAGTTAATTTCATGGACAAAGTCTAATGGGACAAGTAATGGGATGGTGGTTGTGATGAAGAAGTCTGACACTGGGTCAGATGGTAGGAGATCTAGGATTGATTTTGCATGTGAATGAAGTAGAGTATATCGTTCCAAAGCAAAACTGAAAGACCCTAAAGATAAAAAAAAGGATGAGAAGGAGAAACGAATTGGAACAAGAAAATGTAATTGTCTGTTTTCTTTAAAAGGAAGGATGATCGAAAATAGTTCTCACTAGAAGTTGACAGTTAGTTGCGGTACACATAATCACCGATTGGCACGATATCTAGAGGGTCATCCACATGTCAGAAAACTCAATAATGAAGAGATGAATTTGCTTGTTGACATGACAAAGTGCAATGTTAGGCCAAAACACATTTTGTATAGGATGAAACAAAATAATGAACAAAATTGTAGTACAATGAAACATATATACAATGCCTGTCAAAAACATAAGCTTAAAGAAAAAGATGGAAGGTCAATTTCCCAACAATTGATGCATTTATTGGTTGTTCACAATTATATGGAGTGGCATAGGAGCAATGATGTTGATGAGGTTATTACAGATCTATTTTTTGCTCATCCAGTTTCCATTGATTTGTAAGAGCTTTTCCTCATGTGATTATCATGGATTGCACCTACAAAACTAACAAGTACAAATTGCCACTTCTTGAGATTGTTGGAGTTACTTCTACAAATTTGACATTCTCTATTGCGTGTGCATATCTGGAATTTAAAAAAGAGGATAATTATCGCTGGGTATTGGAGAGATTGAAATCATTGATGTATACAACCTCTATGCCAAGTGTCATCTTAACAGATAGAGAAAAAGCTCTCATGAATGCAGTGACAGAAGTGTTTCCTATATCTGCTCACCATCTTTGTAGATGGCATATCTCCAAAAATGTATTAGGAAATACAAAGAAGTTATTCAAAGATAAAGAAAGATGGGAAAATTTTAACCATTTTTGGCATAATATTGTATCATCCAAGACTGTTATTGAATATGAATTGAATATGGAATATATTGAGAGAAACTTTTTTGAATGTAAAGAAGCAATACATTATGTGAATAATGTATGGCTTAATCCATACAAACAAAAATTTGTTTCAGCTTGGACAGATTTACATATGCATCTAGGAAATTCAACAACAAATAGGGCAGAAAGTGCACATGCTGCATTGAAACGACAATTGAAGACATCACAAGGGAACTTGGTGTCAAACTGGGATAATATTCACCAGTTACTCGAGCTCCAACATACACAGATTAAAGCTTCATTTGAGATGAGTTTAACTACACTCCAACAACATTTGAAGCCCGAGTGGCTGTACAAGGAGTTGAGAGGATGTGTTTCACGTACGTCACTTGAAATTATTTTTAATGAATCTCAAAGAGCAGATCAGGTATCATTTGATGCTACAACTTGTGGGTGTGCGAAACATCAAACTCATGGACTACCATGTGCTCATGTCATTGATGAATATAAATGATTGAGTCGTCCTATTGAGTTTTCTTCACTTCATTCTCATTGGAAGAAACTCAGTTTTGCACCCACATCACAAGATGATGATTTAAACTTGGATTGCAACTATTTGTATGAGAAGTTCATGAGACGCTTTCATAGTAGTGACAAGAATGTAAAAATTCAAATGTACAGGGCATTCAGCCTCCTAGCAGATCCAAGTACAACTAATTTGGACGAGCCACTCATAAAAAATGCTCATAGAGGCTGTCCTACTAAGGTTGAATGTTCCACACGACGAGATCCTTCAGGTTTTGAGTATGCTATATCTGAGAAGACAATTGATACAGATCAAGGTTCCCAAATAATTGTGTCTTCAAGTGGAGCCAAATTCACAAGAAAGAGAAAGTTACCAGTTAAAAGAGCTCAACCATTTGCGTCTTCATCATATATATCTCAATTGCCTGTTGAAATCGAACCATTTGTAAGGAGATTTAATGATGTATTAGGAGATGGTAATTGTGGATTTAGAGCTACAGCCATTGGACTTGGATTTGGAGAGGAATCATGGCCTCAAGTGAGGTATGACATGCTCGATAATTTACAAAATCATTACGATAATTATACTTGCGTGTATGGTAATCTCGAAATAACGAAGGAGCTCGTTCATAAACTTTCTCATTACAATGGAGGTTGTGGTTATGAAAAATATATTACATTACCAGACATGGGACATATCGTTGCTTCTACATATAATGTCGTCGTTGTTGCATTCAGTTTACATGGTTCATGGACTTTTCTCCCTCTTTGGTCTGAGCCACCTACCGATCATAAGATAATTTATATATGTTTTGTCGATGGGAATTATTTTGTGGAGGTAGATTTATTTTTAATATTTATGGTATAATTGTATAATTAATCAAATGTATATTGATTTTATTTGTTTGATACATTACAGGTAATTTTGCAACCTGAATCTCCAATACCACCTATACACTCAACTTGGTGTGTATTTCATAAACCATTAGCACAAGATTGGATTACACCATATACAAAGCAAATTGAAGATTATAATTCATTACAATCATCTTCGAGTAGTATGTACACAAATTCAAATATTGTAGTTGACTTAGATTGTGATGATTAGTTCATTTGATATTAACAGTTCAAATATTGTAGTTGACTTAGATTGTAAATATATGCATTGACTACCGTATATTTTGAAAGAAACAATATATATATCATTGAGTAGAAATAGTTGATATTAATATGATATTAAGCGTTCAAACTAAATACATCAAAAGTTATTACAGGTCAATTACAAATAATAAAGAAATCAACATGACTGATGAGCATCTGTAGTTGATGAACTAACACATCCTAGCAAGATTTTTGAACCTTCTTGAATTTCTTGTACCATTTTTTGGATGATTGCTCTTTTCATTTTGACAAAGCACGCTCAACAATTTTTAATGCTTCTTTGACACCCTAACAAATACAACAAAATTAAAAGTTAGTCGATATAATAGAAAAATATTATATTAGAGTAACTATTATGTTAATGAATACTAACAGCTCGTTCAGGTTGGGTTGCACCGTGAGTCGTCGTCCTACCACGTGTTAATCTATGTATTGGGTTTTGTACTCTCACATGCGATATATTTTCATACCATTGCATGTAATCTGAAGAACAATCAATTGGTAGATTAACACGTGCACCTCTGGACTGTTGAGATAAGACATGACTATCCCAACTTGTCCAATATTGATCTGCAAAATGAAACTCCACCTTGTACATCTTTGGGTTGGATCCTCGATTAACTTTAAAAGGCTCAACTGGATCAGGTGGAATACTCTGAATATGTCTAAATTGGCGCAACACCCTTTGGCTATGATAAGGTTCGACAACTTCCATAAAACGGATGCATCCGTGAAAAAAAGTTATCTCTTGAATATCGGTGCAATATGGATCCCAAATAACCTGACAAATCAAAGTATAAATATAATGAATTTAAGATACAATAGAAATAAATAAATAATTTAATTAAAATTAAAAACACAATAAGAGTAACATACGTCATATGCTGTAAGATCATCGAGTGTCTCTCTCAACTCCTCTAACAATTTATTGTCTACAGAAATACGGGTGTACAACCCCCAACGCTGTACAAGAGGAAGTTGACTATTGTAGTTTGGGTTTAGTGATGGAACGCATATGAGAATATGTTCGTAAATCCAGGCTTGTAGCAAAGTCAAATATCCAGATAATTGCTTGGCATCATATCGACTGGCTGTCCCCAACTGTCGGTACAAATAAGCCAATGCAGCTGCACCCCAAGCATACTCATGTATAGTGTCTATATCTTCCAATAATGTCAAGTACGAAACTGGGACACTGTTTCCAGTTTTATCAACAAAAAGTGTACATCCTAATAGATGTAGCAAGAATGCCCTAGCCACCTGGTCATATGGTCGGTCACTAGAAGAAGTAAACAGAGTCCTTAACCAACTTAGTTTGACATATAATCCTTTCTGACTCAGTTGAGACTTTGCTACATCTGTACTAACTCCAAATGCCTCCACAATAAGTGAAATAGCATCACTCCTACTTAATTTCCTTCCGGTACAAGTTGTTCCCGTAACCTGAAGGCCCAATAGTTGTTGTACATCATATAAAGTTATAGTCATCTCACCAAATGGCATGTGAAATGTGTTAGTTTCTGGATGCCATCTCTCAACAAATGCCGATACCAATATCTTGTCTGCATGTTTGTATGTGGCATGGCATAACGAAGCTAGGCCTGACTGATATATGTGATGCGCAAAATGTTGATTATGAGGTTGATTGAGATCCTAGTCATTTTGTCCCACGGAATGACCAATAGGTCGTAACAATTCACGATCAACCTAAAAATAAACAAAATTACAAACAGTTAAATAAAATTAATTAATTTTAAATCGATAATAACATTTAACAAATGAAATACTTACAGTCTTATTCCAGATTTTATATGCTATGTGAGTTTTAAAACTCTTCAGCATTGACAAATTCTTTGGACCAATTTGAGATGATGAGGTGTCTTCGTGAACTTCATCATGTTTCACCCCATGCTCTACTAACGTCTCAAAGGTACGGTCATTTGGCTCAAGTAAAATGTCGTCCACTAATTCAGTCTGATCCTCTGTAATCTCTGTGGCATGATCTACAGTAGTTTGAACATTTGATGGCCCACCTGTAGACATTTGTCTATGTTTTCTTCTTTTATATACCAGTCCTTCGGCTTCATACAATTCTTCATTTCTTTTTCTATGTGAAGCAATTTGAGGTTGTTTACTCATACCTACAATAACAAATTAGTTATTAAATATAAATAAAGAAATCAAAAAAAAAAAAAAATTCAAATAGGTAGGTTCGGTAGGGGGTACCGAACCAAATTGGTATGTTCGGTAAGACACTATCGAACAAAACATATATGTTCAGTAAGACACTACCGAACAAAACATGTATGTTCGGTAAGCCCCTACCGAACCTCACAGTTTTGTTTGGCCACCCTTACCGAACATACCAGTTTGGTTCGGTGCCCCCTACGGAACTTACTGTTCATCATCTTCCCCCCTTCGCGAACTCCGAACGCCCAAAACACCATATTTTCTCTTTTTCCCACATTTAATCACCAAAATACAGCCATAATGAACAATTAACTATGAACATAAATTAAACAAATTAAAATCATACCTAATATTTGAAATCCCGTGCGTTTATAGTTGGACAATTTCTGAAATCAGACTGGACAATTTCTGAAATCAGATGCGTGGTGTGGTAGCGCTAGAGCTCGGACGGTGGCTGGGTTATCGACGTTGGCGTGGTGTACGGACGATGGTGGTGCTCGAATGGTGGTGGCAGCCAGGCGGTGGATGGGCAGCGGCACGTTCGGTAGGCAGTTTGGGAGATATATTTCAAATAACAGTGGGATGTATAATAGTAATATTTTAGGGTAATTTTGGTATTTTATGTATTATTTTATTTTTTATTACATTCTTATATTTAACGGGATGTCCAGTAGTATTTTTCGGGATTTCTCCAGAATTTTTCTAACAAAAATAGCACACTCAAAACTTATAATAACAAAAATAGCACCCCTTATGTTTAAATTATATATTTTCACAATTAAAAATAACTTTTACATCATTTTTATTTGAACGCCCTTCCAATTGAACGTCAGTATAATTAAATTGCGTCAATACCATGTTACAAAGAGAAAGTTTTCTTCTATTGGATCAGTAAAATCTGAACTGGAAAATACAAAGAAAAACTGCTATGTACATAGCAGTTTGTTACAAAGCAAATGGCGGGAAGAAATGAACTTAAGCTATAGAAAGTACAAAGACGAAAATACCCTCTAACTGATAACAAATCCTAATACTCCCCTCAAAATGGACCAAAAATATTCTTTAGTCCCATCTTGCCAATAAGAAAAGAAAAGGAAGAAGGATGAAGAGGCTTGTTAAGCACATCAGCAACTTGATGCTCAGAGGAGACAACCATAGTTTTAAAACACCAGATTCGATTTTCTCCCTAACCAAATGACAATCAATCTCAATATGTTTAGTGCGCTCATGGAATGTTGGGTTTTCGGTTATATGCATAGCTCACTGGTTATCACAGAAAAGCAAGGCAGGGAAATCATGAGCCACCTTGAAATCTTTGAGCTTACGTTCAATATTATACTTTAATATTAAATGTTTAATATTATTAAGATGCTAGTTTTATTTTAAATGTTTAATATTATTAAGATGCTAGTTTTATTTTTTTGCTATTTTCAAGTTTCGAACTCGAGAGATCCACCTTATTTTGGTGGTTATAATGCCGCTTGGCTACTAAGGCCTTGACAGATACTAGTTTTATTATTATAAGTATTAAGTTATTATTTTTGGTAATTTAAAAAAAAAAAAAAAAAGCGCAGTAGACGTTAAAGTTTACACGCGCACAGACTAGAACCACATTCATGCATGGAATTTTTGTCTTATTGGTAAAACTGGTGGCATTATGGCATATATGTTCGTACACATTCAATTCCAATCGACTTGGGCAAAAGCAAATTCAAAGTAAGTCATGCCAACATTATCCATTCCCTTTTCTTCAGTTCATTCTTTTAACTCCATCTCTCATTCCTATCACTTAAAACCGAACTATCCTCTGACTTACTATCGCAGCCGGCGGTCATTTTCATCATGCGCCGTTCGCCGCCTGGACGATGTCGACCCCTTCACGCAGAAGTCAGGTTACCTATTCGAGCTCAGTTTCTCTGAGGTCGAGTCCTTGGCCGATTATGATATCTCCAGAATCACCGCCATTTACAGACGCAAGCCTTTTCTTCTTGCTCGCCGTCTCTTTCAGATTGGTAACACTTTCGGCAAGTGGTTCGCTCTTCGCTACGTCGATCGTGTTATGGAACGCTCTGATGAGAGGTTTAAGGTCTCAGTATTTCTTTTTGAGAAAAAAAAAAAATTATAGAAACGTTTTGTTTTGTATTCGAGCGAAGAGTTAAAAATTGAACGTTCTATTTTTCTGATAATTGGCTGCAGGTCAGGGCCGGAGAGCTTCGGAAAATACTAGTAGAACTTGGCCCGGTTTGTACAACTTACTAATACTTGTTTATACGCTACTATTTTTTTTTTAATCATGTTTCTTCTAATAAGCTATTTTTTTTGGAACTATTGCAGGCATATATCAAAATTGCTCAAGCAGTTTCTTCTCGAGCTGTAAGTTAACTGATGATTTTGTTAATGGTTTTCTTTTGTGCTTCCTTTTTTCTTTTTTAATTTTTTTTAAACCTCCTAAAACTTATAACTACAAATATAGAGCCATCATTTCTAGCTCATATATTCTTATGACAAAGAAAAAGCTCAACCCAAATATTTCACATTGGACCTGGCTATTTGAATGCCTTTCAAGAACTCCGGCTAGTTAGACTGTTCCATGCTGAATTCTAGCCAACTTAGCTTCTATTCCAGTTCAATGTTATTGAGTATTATTTTTGTTGTTATAACATTTAGGAGTGTTATTTTATGTGATTTTACTTTTTTTTCTTGTATTTTGCTGAGAATTTTAATTTAAGTAATTATTTATAGTTACTAGAGAAATTCAGTATGATTCCTAACAAGGGCAGGGACTTCTTTTTATAGGACCTGATACCTCCTTCATATTTGGATGAGCTCACGCTGTTGCAAGATCAAATAGCACCTTTTTCCACTGAAGATGCTATCACTTTGATAGAGGAAGAACTTGGTTTACCAGTAGATATGCTTTTTTCAGAGATTTCACCAGAGCCTGTAGCTGCAGCATCCCTGGGACAGGTTTGTGTTCAGCTTTGCCTTCACTCATGGTTGTGTGTTGTCTAGCAGCATCCTTTATGTAATACTCTATTTAATATTAGGTCTACAAAGCCAGGCTTCGGCAGAAGGGTCAGGTTGTTGCTGTTAAAGTTCAAAGGCCTGGAGTACAAGCTGTTATCTCCCTAGACGTATTAATATTGCATTTTCTAGCAGGAGTGCTTAGGAGAGTGCGGAAATTGAACACTGATCTTCAGGTAATGTCATATGATTTGACCTGGTTATTTTCCCTTAAGATGTTTTCAGTTTGATGAAACTAATGACATGAAAGTCCACATCCATCTTATTGTTTTTCACTTTGGCATGGTGTTGATGTCAATTGCCTTCAGGTCAAATGAAGTAACATTAATCATCCTATTGATGCACAATAGTGCATGAAAGTATGAGTGTGTATATGGGAATTTTTGCTTCTCACTGATAAAATGCTTTTAGCATTAAGCTAGGTGGATCTGACATACCAAATATGCTCTGACATGCAGGCAGTTGTTGATGAATGGGCTTCAAGCCTTTTTCGGGTATATATTATTCTGCTTATTCTATATTTGTTGATTTTGATGTTTCCAAATAACAACTGTATCACATATGACATTGAAACTCATGAGAAAGAAAATTGAAGATAAACTGTAAACTTGGATGCTTAAGAACACGATTTTCTGTTTTATGGTAGTTGCTTCTTGCTAGTAGTTCTGGTGTATAGACTTGTCTTTAGTTAACACGAATTGACTAAGAATGTGTTTAGCAATGCAATTAGGCATACGTTAGACTGAAATGTTGGTATCTTTTTGCACTGGAAATTTGATTAATGAACTCCTAAGTCTCTGCCTTAAAGCAGCCGAAAGCAGGTGTTAAATACTTGTAATTCACTTTTGAGGAGTAAATTTCTCTTCTATCTTCCAGCTGCATAACATTGTAGTTGTCTGGTTATAGTTGTGTACATTGCATTAGGTATACTCCTAGAGCTTTATATTGAATACAGGTAAATCACATTGTGTAGAGATTCTATGAAATCAGGAAAATCTAAAATATTTAAAAAAATATTATAGCTGTTATAACTGTAAACATTTAGTTAATATTATTTATGATTTATTTATTTATTTTGTTTAGATACTATAGATTATGTACAACTCTTATTTAAGGATATTGTTTCATGTAAATTATAATCATTCAGAAATTCAATGAAATAAGAATTATTTCACATGGTATCAGAGCCTTACGCTCGTCCATAATGAAAGAAACTTTTGATCAATCTCGTCCCTCGGATTGAACAGAGGAGACAGCAATGCCATTTCCAAATGGAATAGAACCAGAATCTGGAGGAACCGAAGTCTCCCCTCTCCAACTCACCATTGAAAAATTCAATGGGAGAAATTACCGAGAGTGGGCTCAGTCAATCAAACTTATTATCCGAGGAAAAAGGAAAATGGGTTACCTCACTGGAGAAGAAAATCAACCTACAGATACTTGTGGTATCCAGAAATGGGAAGCAGAAAACTCCATGGTTATTTCGTGGCTAGTCCATTCCATGCTGCCTTCGATTGGAAATACGTATTTATTCCTTCCCACAGCTAAAGATATTTAGTCCGTAGTCAAAGAAACATACTCCGACTGTGGAAATGCGTCTCGCTTATTTGAGATAAAAACCCAGCTCTGGAAGATGAAACAAGAGGATTTGAGCGTGACAAATTATTACACAAAAATGTTAGGATTGTGCCAAGAGTTGGACCTAAATATAGAAGAAGAATGGGAAAGCAGCTCGGATAGTGTCATATACCGAGAAAAACTCGAAGATGAACATGTGTTTTAGTTCTTGGCCGGATGGAATCAAGTGTTTGATGATGCACGGAGTTGGGTCTTGAGTCGAAGCCCATTACCGAACATCAGGGGAGCCTTTTCTGAGATCAGGAGAGAAGAGAGGAGGCGTGAGGTAATGATGGGTGACTCGGGTGGACTGGCCGGTGAGAACCCAGTGGCCGTGAGGCTGAGAACGGCGCAAGATGGCGGCTGGGACGCTAGTGGTTCCTATGATATCGGCGCCACTGGAATTGGGAAACAAAGAATGATCTGTTCGAAGAGAGGAGATAGCTTTAATATGCGTTGGGCTTATGGGCCAAATGGGCCGAATGGAGCAATTGGGCATAATGGGTCAAGTGGGCCGAATGGGCCAAAATTGACTATGGTGCAAATGGACCGTGGATACCAAAATTTTAATTCTTGTAGCCCTGCTTACATCCCAACAAATGAAGACAGGCCACAAGGACTGTTATCTAGAGGAGCCCAAAATAATCATGGACAGAAAAAACAGCCGTGGTGTGATCGCTGTCGAAAATTGGGCCACACAAAAGATACATGCTGGGAATTACATGGAAAGCAGGTTGATTGGAAACCGCGACAAAATTTTAAAAATTGAGGTTATCAAGTCTTAACCTCTCAGAATGATTCCTTCAATCCCGAGCAGATGAAACAATTATACAAAATGTTCTCAAAATTTCAAACATCTGGTCAGTCCTCTCATGTTCACTCTGGTGCATTGGCTCACAAAGGTAATTATTTGACTGCTTTAAATACAACATTTGGAAATGCTCGCTGGATTATTGATTCTGGTGCTTCTGACCACATGACTGGTATTTAATAGTTAAAATTACAGATGATATTCTTTCACCAATTGCAGGAAAAGGGAGTATAAAAATTTCTGATACTATTATTCTTGAATCTGTTCTACATATTCCAAAATTATCATGTAATTTACTATCTATTAGTAAATTAACAGCTCACACAAATTGCACTGCTAATTTTACCTCTTCGTGTGTGTTTTAGGACCTATCATTGAATAAGACGATTGGCAGTGCTAAAGAACATGAAGGACTCTACTATTTTGAATCGGTTACTACGAATAAACGATATCATATTACCAGTTGTAATTCTATATCTATTTCTAAGAATAATGAATTAATACTATGGCACCGTAGAATGGGTCAACCTAGTTTTCAATATTTAAGATAATTGTTTCCTTTTATTTTAAATAAAGAGTTACCTGAGTTGCAATGTGAAATTTGTGAACTTGCTAAACATCATCGCACTTCCTTTCCTAAATCTAAATACATGCCCTCAAAATCATTTTCCATAATACATAGCAATTTATGGGGACCATCTCGGTTACCTAATTGTACCTATATAAAATGGTTTATCACCTTTATTGATGATCATACTCTTGTCTATTGGGTATACTTATTGAAAGATAAAACTGATGTTTACTATGTGTTTATCAATTTCAACTCAATGATTAAAACACAGATTCAAACCCAAATTTAGATCCTACGTATTGATAATGGTACTGAATATATTAATCGAACTCTCAAAAATTACCTATAAAGTCATGGTATTCTTCACCAGACTTCGTGTGTTTATACCCAACAACAGAATGGGGTTGTTAAACGGAAAAATAGGCATCTTCTATAAGTTGCCCAAGCACTCATGTTTACCACAAATATGCTGAAAATGTTCTGGGGTGATGCCATCCTTACATCCGCCTTCCTGATAAATAGAATGCCCAGTCGTGTATTATCCTTCAAAACACCTATCCAAACCCTCAAGAATAATTTTCCTATCTCCCGTCTTGTCTTTGATAATCCACTCAGGGTATTTGGATGCACCGCCTTTGTCCATGTTTATCCACATGGTCGAGAAAAATTAGACCCTCGTGCGCTTAAGTGCGTGTTTGTTGGATACTCCCTAACTCAAAAGAGTTATCGGTGTTATGATCCCACTACTAGATCCATATACACTAGTCTTGATATGACATTTCATGAATCTACGCCGTACTACTCATCCAAAACTTCTTTTCAGGGGGAGAACATAAGTAAAGATCAGTTTTGTTCCTTTGACCTTTCATTTCCCGAACCTGGTTCACCCAAACCTAGTAGTCCTGAACCCATTGCATCTTTCCTTCCCAGACGTAGTTCACCCGAGCCTCATTCACCTCTCCATTCTACTATACCATATATAGAAAATGGGTTAAACGTAGAAATTGATGTAAACACACAAACAGGTAAAGAGTTACTTGCTTATTCAAGGAAACCAAACTCAAGGTACGAAGGAAAAATCGTGTTCGATACACTACAAGACTCGGACCTGGTGATGGATCCAATAAGCCTTGAACCTTCTAATGATGACACCTTCAAATGCTCCAAGTAACCCTAATTCTAATGATGACTTACCCATTGTTCTTAGAAAACAGAGATGAACATGCACCACCTTTCATCCTATATCAAATTTTGTGTCTTATAAGAATTTGTCTCCCAAATTTCATGCTTTTACTACTAATTTAGACAGGACAAAAATTTCAAAAGATATTGATGAAGCTTGGGAGATCCCTGAGTGGAGGGAAGCAGTGTTGGAAGAATTATGGGCTTTAGAAAAAAATGAAACATGGGATATAATTGACTTGCTGAAGGGAAAAAAATTAGTTGGGTGTAAATGGGTATTTACTATATGTTAGATATATATATTAATTGTGATTAGCTATATATTAGGTATATATAACTAATTAGCTTAATTATAGGGATTCTATTTAATAACTTTCCTAAGTTAGAATCTTAGCTTTGTGTATATATATGTGTATTATCTTTCAATGGAATCAAGTGAAATAATCCTATTCAATCTTGAATAACATGGTATCAGAGCATTAGGGTTACAAAGTTGGAATTTTTTCATCCAAATTAGGGTTTGGTTTTGGGCAAACACAAATTAGGTATAGTGCATTTTTGGGTCCCAACTTGGAACACCCTTTTCGAGTCAACATTTACTCTCACCGCCGGCATAGGGAGGAAGCCCAACCGACGACCGGCAAAACTAGAAAGTCTGGTGACCAGACGAGCCGCGAGTGGTCCCAGCGCCACCGCGAGTTTCTGCGTTCTTCCCACGCGTCGAACATTTACTCTCATCGCCGGCACAGGGAGGAAGCCCAGCCGCCGATCGGCAAAACCCTAAAGTCCGGTGACCAGACAAGCCGCGAGTGGTCCCCACGTGCCACCGCGAGTTTTTGCGTTCTTCCCACGCGTCGGCGCGTCTCTGCCTGAAATCTTCTCCGGTCGACCTTGTGCTGCTCGCCGGCGTTCCCTTGTGTCATTTGTGGTGGTTTGGCATTCATTGGTTCAGGTTTGGGTTCTTCCAATTCGGGTTTTGGCCAATTTTGTGTTCTTGTTCGCTGCCTTTTCTATTCGCTGCTTTGTTGGATTTTGTTTGTTCGCTTGTTCGCTGTCTTGTTTTGTTGTTTGTAGAAGTTATGATTGAAAAGAAATCTAGTGTTGTGACGGATATGGTGCCTGTAATGTCTAAAATTACGGACCATAAGCTCAATGGCTCGAATTATTTGGATTGGAGCAAGACCATTCAACTTTATTTGAGAAGTATTGATAAAGATACTCATTTGACTGACGATCCTCCTAACGATGATTCAAAGCAGACATGGCTTCGAGAAGATGCTCGTTTATTTTTGCAGATTCGAAACTCTATTGAGAGCGAGATAATTGGCTTGATCAATCATTGTGGATTTGTTAAGGAATTGATGGATTATTTAGATTTCTTATATTCTGGTAAAAGAAACCTTTCTCACATGTATGAGGTATGCAAGGCATTTTACCGTGCAGACAAGCAAGATCAGTCTCTCACGAGTTATCTTATGGAATTTAAGAAGACTTATGAGGAGCTCAATAGTTTGATGCCTTTTAGTCCTGATGTGAAGGCTCAGCAATGCCAACGGGAGCAAATGGCTGTCATGAGTTTTCTTGCTGGTCTTCCCTCTGACTTTGAGACTGCTAAGTCACAGGTTCTTTCTGGTTCTGAGATCTCCTCTTTACAAGAAGTATTTAGTCGAGTACTTCGTACATAAGGCACTCCACCTGCTCAATTAAATGGTGCTTTGGTCAGCCGAAATAATAATTATGAGCTTGGAAGGTCAACCTATATGAGTGGAAACAAAGAAGGCGGCTCGCAAGGGTTTGAAACTCGACCACATGATTCGGGAGGAATTGTGTTACTATTGTCGCAAACCAGGACATACGAAACGTGACTGTAGAAAGCTTTAGTACAAGAATCAGAAAGGTCACTCGGCCCATATTGCATCCACTTATGATACTTTTGAAAAATCGGTTCTTATCTCTGCAGATGAATTTATCAAATTCTCACAGTATCAAGAATCACTAAAGTCTTTATCACCTTTTGTCACTGCTATTGCTGATTCAGGTAAACCAAATGCGTGTCTTCTTTCTTCATCTTCCAAATGGGTTATTGATTCTGGTGCCACAGATCATATGACAGGTAATTCTAGTCTCTTTTCTACTCTTCAGTCACACACTTCCACCTCTACTGTTACCTTAGCTGATGGGTCACCATCTCGTGTTCTTGGATCTGGCACAATCACTCCTACTCCTTTGCTTTCTTTGTCGTCTGTCTTACATTTACCTAATTTATCCTTTAATTTGATTTCTGTAAGTCAGCTTACTTGCAATCTTAACTGTTGCATCTCATTCTTTCCTGATCATTGCTTATTTCAGGATCTTATGACGAAGAAGACTATTGGTAAAGGACATGAATTTGGAGGCCTCTACATTCTTGACACACCAATACCGAAATCTGTTGCTTGCTCTGGTATAACCTCTCCCTTCGAGGCACATTGTAGACTGGGTCATCCATCTCTTTCTTTACTCAAGAAGCTTTGTCCTCAGTTTAGTAAGGTGTCTTCATTAGATTGTGAGTCTTGTCAGTTTACAAAACATCGTCTTAGTTCGAGTCCAAGAGTTAATAAACGTGCTAGTGTTCCTTTTGAATTAGTTCATTCTAATGTTTGGGGTCCTTGCCCTATTTTGTCTAAACCTGGATTTAAGTATTTTGTTACTTTTGTGGATGATTATTCTCGTGTAACTTGGTTATATTTAATGAAGAGTCGCTCTGAGTTTTCTATTTTTTGTGCATTTTGTACTGAGATTAAAACTCAATTTAATGTTTCAATTCGTACTTTGCGAAGTGATAATGCTAAAGAATATACATCCGCTTTGTTTCAATCTTATATGGTTCAAAATGGTATGCTTCATGAAACTTCTTGTGTTGATGCTCCATCTCAAAATGGAGTGGCAGAAGAACAGACATCTTCTTGAAACTGCACGTGCCTTGTTATTTCAAATGAATGTTTCTAAACCTTTTTGGGCCGATGCAGTTTCAACAACATGTTTTCTTATTAATCGCATGCCTTCATCTGTTCTTCATGGTGAGATTCCTTATAACATCCTGTTTCCTAATAAGTCACTATTTTCGGTTGACCCTAAGATATTTGGTAGCACTTGTTTTGTTCGGGATGTTTGTCTGCATATTACTAAATTAGATCCCAAGTCTTTGAAGTGTATCTTCCTTGGTTATTCTCGTCTTCAGAAAGGTTATAGATGTTATTGTCCTAGTCTTAACAAATATCTTGTCTCAATTGATGTTACCTTCATGGCAGACACACCCTATTTTTCGTCTTTTTCTCCTCCCGCACGTCAGGGGGAGGATGATGATTTGTTAGTCTATTCTATCACTTCATTTGAACCTGTCTCGAATCCAGCTCCTGTCAAGCCTCCTATTATTCACGTCTACTCCAGACATAGACCTTCTGATTCATGTCATGCACTTGCTCCTTCGTCTTCAGATCCAGTTATGAGCGATGATCTTCCTATTGTGTTACGCAAAGGTAAACGTCAATGTACTTATCCTATTTCTTCTTTTGTTTCTTATAACTGCTTGTCATCTTCCTCTTGCTTTTTTATTGCCTCTCTTGATTCTATTTCTATCCCTAAAACTGTTCACGAAGCCATATCTCATCCTGGTTGGCATCATGCAATGATAGAGGAAATGAAGGCTTTAGATGACAATGGTACTTGGGACTTGGTTGATTTACCTTCGGGGAAAAGAGCTATAGGATGCAAGTGAGTGTTCACAGTTAAGGTTAATCCGGATGGGTCAGTTGCTCGATTAAAGGCCCGTCTTGTTGCTAAAGGATATGCTCAAACCTATGGAGTGGACTATTCTGACACTTTCTCTTCTATTGCTAAATTGACCTCTGTTCGGTTGTTTATTTCTATGGCAGCTACTCATAATTGGCCTTTGCATCAACTAGATATCAAGAACGCTTTTCTTCATGGCGATCTTCAAGAGATGTATATGGAGCAACCTCTTGGTTTTGTTGCTAGGGGGAGTCTGGGCAAGTTTGTCGTCTCCGCAAATCTCTGTATGGTTTGAAATAGAGTCCTCGTGCTTGGTTTGGAAAATTTAGTAAAGCTATAGAAACGTTTGGTATGATGAAAAGCAAGTCTGACCATTCTGTGTTCTACAAACAATCAGAAGCTGGTATCATTCCTTAGTTTTGTATGTGGATGACATTGTTATTACTGGAAGTGATACTACGGGAATTTCATCTCTTAAGTCTTTCTTGCATACTCAATTTCACACGAAGGATTTGGGAATGCTAAAGTATTTCTTGGGTGTTGAAGTCACAAGGAGTAAAAAAGGTATCTTTCTATCTCAGAGAAAATACGTTCTTGACTTATTAACTGAGACAGGAAAATTGAGAGCAAAGCCTTGTAGTGCTCCACTGAATCCGAACATTCACCTTACAGGAGATAGGGAGCTATTTAAAGATGCTGAGAGATATCGAATGTTGGTTGGAAAGCTGAATTACCTTACCGTGACTCGTCCAGACATTACATATTCAGTCAGTGTTGTTAGTCAATTTATGTCATTCCAACAGTTCACCATTGGGCAGCGTCAGAGCAAATTTTGTGTTACTTGAAAGGAGCACCTGGACGTGGTATCTTGTATGCAAATTATGGGCACACTCATATTGAATGTTTTTCAGATGCAGATTGGGCAGGTTCCAAAGTGGATAGAAGATCCACATCAGGCTATTGTATTTTTGTTGGAGGAAATTTGGTCTCATGGAAGAGTAAGAAGCAGAATGTTGTGTCACGATCGAGTGCAGAGTCAGAATATAGGGCTATGACACAGTCTGCGTGTGAGATAATGTGGATATACAAGCTCTTGAATGAAGTAGGTCTTAAAACTTCAGTACCAGCAAAGTTGTGGTATGATAACCAAGCTGCTCTTCATATTGCTTCTAATCCTGTGTTTCATAAGCGAACTAAACACATTGAAATTGATTGTCATTTCGTCTGCGAGAAAATTCAGCAAGGTTTGATTTCTACAGGATATGTGAAGACTGGAGAACAACTAGGAGATATCTTCACGAAAGCTTTAAATGGGATTCGGGTTGATTATCTTTGTAACAAGTTGGGCATGATTAATATTTATGCTCCAAATTGAGGGGGAGTGTTAGATATATATATTAATTGTGATTAGATATATATTAGGTATATATAACTAATTAGCTTAATTATAGGGATCCTATTTAATAACTTTCCTAAGTTAGAATCTTAGCTTTGTGTATATATATGTGTATTATCTTTCAATGGAATCAAGTGAAATAATCCTATTCAATTTTGAATAACACTATAAAATACAAAGCAGACGGTACAATTGATAGATATAAAGCTCGTCTAGTAGCGAAAGGATTTACTCAAACATATGGGATTGATTATACAGAAACTTTTGTTTCAGTCGCAAAGTTGAATATTATCCGAGTTTTACTCTCATTAGAAGTAAATTTAGACTGGACACTTTAGCATTTGGACATCAAAAATGCCTTCCTTAATGTGGTATTAGACGAAGATATCTTTATGACCTTGCCATCTGGTTTTTGTGAGAAAAACAAACAAAATATGGCATGTAAACTAAGAAAATTTCTTTACAAGCTCAAAAAATCACCAAAAGCTTGGTTTAACAGATTTGCAAGAGTATTGCGGAACTAGGAGTATCAACAAGGACAATTAGATCACGCAATGTTCTTTAGGCATGCTAAGAATGGATTGAAAACCGTCTTGATTGTGTACGTCGATGATATAATACTCACAGGGGATGACGCATTTGAAATAGAAAGGTTGAAGAAAGACCTATCCACTGAATTTGAAGTAAGGGATTTGGGTCAAATGTGGTATTTTCTAGGGATGGAAATTGCTCGATCTCAAACAGGTATAAGTGTCTCACAAAGAAAATATATTCTTAACTTACTAAAGGAAACAGGTATGCTCGGAAGTAAACTAGTTGATACTCCGATTGAGGTCGGTAAACGACCTAGAAGTGATGACCAGCCAGTAGAAATAGAGAGATATCAAAAGTTGGTAGGAAAATTAATTTACTTGTCACATACTAGACTAGATATTGCATTTGCTGTTAGCGTTGTGAGTCAACATATACATTCTCCGAAGGAAGTTTACCTAGAAGTTGTGTACCGAATTCTTAGATATCTTAAAGGCTCTCCAGGAAGAGGGCTTTTCTTCAAAAAAACAAGAGAAAGAAAAGTAGAGGTTTATTCAAATGCGGACTGGGCAAGCTTAATTGAAGACAGAAGATCTACTACTGGATATTGTACATTTATTTGGGGTAATTTAGTAACATGAAGGAACAAAAAACAAAACGTAATGGCCAGGAGCAGTACAGAAGCAGAGTTTCGAACAGTTGCACAAGAAATGTGTGAAGGTTTGTGGTTGAAGAAACTTTTAGAAGAACTGCAAGTCAAAATAGAAACTCCACTCAGAATATATTGTGACAACAAAGCAGATATTAACATCTTTCTCAACCCAGTTGAGCATGATCGTACAAAACATGTGGAGGTCGACAAACACTTTATAAAAGAAAAGATTGAAAGTGGCATTATATGCATGACCTACATTCCTACCCAAGAACAAACTGTAGATATTCTCACCAAAGGGCTTCCATTACAGGTTTTTGATAAATTCAGAAGCAAGTTAGACATGATCAATATCTATGATCCAACTTGAGGGAGAGTGTAGATATTTCATGAAATCAGGAAAATCTAAAATATTATAGCTATTATAACTGTAAATATTTAGTTAATATTATTTATGATTTATTTATTTATTTTGTTTAGATACTATAGATTATGTACAGCTCTTATTTAAGAATCTTGTTTCATGTAAATTATAATCATTCAGAAATTGAATGAAATAAGAATTATTTCACACATTGAATGCAGGAGATGGATTACAGGAAAGAAGCAGAAAATGGCCTGAAGTTTAGGTAAGAGCATAGTTGAAATGTCATGATATGTTGTGTCTTGTTTTTCATTTAGAACTGTATGGTGCTGTCAAATAGCCAGCATAAGGTACAAGAATTTGACTCACATTTGGAGAATCCTAGAGCTACGGTAGGATGTGTAAATATTCATTCGCATACTTTGCATTATGTATGTACTTGAAACTCTAAACCTTTTGTTATTACTATTGGTAAAATTAGGAGAACAATATTTTGCTTTCTCATAATCATTCATTGAAATCTGTTCATTATAAAGGGGACAATTGATACAAATAAAACCTTTGACAAAATACAATCCCTAAGATTATGGAATGCATATTTGAATAATAAAAGCAAATAAACCAAAATAACGAAAGAACAAATCTTCCTATTCAAATTCAGATCTTCTAGAATATATCTAGAATCATATTGAGATCTTCAACATTCAATATTCAAATTTCCTATAATATTATCTAGATCTTCCACACTCCACCTCAAGCTGAAGAATAGTTATTAATCATTTCCAATTGCTCACAAGATCTTCAAATAATCCTCCAAGATGTCCTTTAGTAAGATTGTTAGCAAGTTGCAACTTGTTTGGAATGTTAACCATGCAGATTATTCCTTCCTCAATTTTATCCTTAAGGAAATGTCTGTCAACTTTAACATGTTTGGTGCGATCATGGTGAATTAGATTGTGTGCACTATTGATTGCAGCCTTATTGTTATTGTACAATCTTGTAGGACCATCATTGATAATTTGTAGCTCATTTAGCATTCTTTTTAGCCACACGAACTTACTAGTGCCTGGAGCAAGTGCTCTCAACTCAGCTTATGCATTACTTTTGAACACCACAGACTATTTCTTGCTTCTTTAAGTTTTTCCAAAGAAAGACACAATAACCAGATGTAAATCTTCTATATTTAATAGAATCAACCTAATCTGCATTAGATTATCCTTACACTTTTCTATTTTTATTCTTAAAAAATAGTCCATTTTCAAGAGTGGTCTTTAAGTGTCTTAGAATTTTGTACATAGCATCAAGTTGTTCTTGACAAGGAGCATGCATATGCTGATTAACAACACTCACATCAAAGGCAATATTAGGTTTGGTATGTGAGAGATAAATTAATTTTCCTACTAGCCTATGGTATCTCCCCTTGTCTATAGGTTCTCTAACTTTTTCTCCAATCTCAAGTTGTTCGTCTACACCTCAGCATCCTTATCTTAGATAAGATTATAAGAGATCAAGTACATACTTCTTTTGTGAAACAGCAATACCTACTCTACTTCCAGCCACTTCCATTCTAAAAAAATATCAAAGTTGCTCCAAATATTTGTTTTCAGATTCTTTGGACAAGAACACCATTAATCTAGCCTGTTCTTCATAATCGTCTCCAGTAAGAATGATGTCATTTACATAAATAATTAGAATTGCCACCTTTCCTGCCCCAAAGTGTCTGAAGAATAGTGTATGATCGGTATGTCCTTGGTTGAAACAAAATCTCCTAACGACTTAGTAAACTTATCAAACTAGGCTTATGGTGATTGTTTCAGCCCATATTTTAGCCTTTTTGACCGAGAGAATAACCCAAGAATAGGTATTTTTTTATTTTGGGTTTAATTTTCCAAGGCTAGGGCTCATCATATACAAATGTTATATTCCAGTTTTTGATCTTCCCCAGCCTGAGTCAACGAAATTAGTCTTGAATGTTTTGAGAGGCATCGTGTAAAAGATGTGGTTTGTGAGGTAGGCCTTTTGCAAGACATGGAATGGTGTTTAAAAGTTGAGGACGCAGGGGGGAGGGTATTTTGTTGCTTATGTAGGTAGCTGTAAGAATAGCTTATCCCAAAAAAATTTGGGCACCTTAGCTTGGAGCAAAAGGGCACGGGCAACTTCTAATAGGTGGCGGTTTTTTTCTTTCAAAGACTTCATTTTGTTGAGGTATGACAACACATGAACTTTAATATAGGATCCCATTCTCTGACAAATATGGTCTTAGAATAGATTTAAATTATTCTTTGCCATTATCTGTGCGTAAAACTTGAATTTTCTTTATGAATTGGGTCCTAATCAGTTTGTGGAAGTTTTGAAACGTAGATGCTTCAGATTTTTGTTTTAGTAAATATACCTAACATGCCCGTGAATGGTCATCTATAAAGGTTATAAATAACCTAGAACTAGTTAAAATACTAACTTTAGATGGTTTCCAAATATCATTATGAATTAAAGAAAAAATCAACTCGGAGTATTCTAACAAGATATGGAGTACTAGTATGCTTGGCAAATTGATAGGTTTCACATTGGAAAGTACTCGCATCTTTATTAATAAAAAGTGAAGGAAATAATTGTTTTAAATATAAAAAACTAGAATGTTTCAACCTAAAATGCGATAATATAATAAAGTTTGAAATAGAATCATAATCATGACCGGCAGCTAATGCTTGTTTATTCAGGTGAAGATGTGAGTTGTAGAGATAATACAAGTCTTCATACTCTCTAGCATTATCAACTTCCAAGAAGTCAAATCTTGAAAATCACAATTAGAGGGCAAGAATTTAGACATACAATTTGAGTCTTTTGTTAACTTCTTGATAGAAATCAGATTACACTTTAAGATTGGTACATATAAAATTGATTTAAGAACAAAATCAAAAACCCTCCCAGTAACAGTTGCCAAAGACCCATAAACAATTCTAATTTTTAGATTTCCAGCGCATGGGTTATAATTAAAAAACAAAGTGTGACGGCTTGTCATGTTGTCAGATGCCTCAAAATCAATAATTCATGGACCAATGTCAGTATTATTTGGAACAGCAGATAAATAGTTACTTTTTCGTGCTCATTGCTGGTAGGTAAAGATTTGAATTTGGAGGGAAAGCTTGAATTTTCTCTAGTTATTTTGTAAAAGACTGTAATGAGGACTTGTTGGCTTTGGGTTGGTTTGAAATATTTTGGTATTTGTAGGTGGGGTAACTGTGGATTCAATAGAGCTAAATTTTGCATGTCCAGCTGATACGAACCAGATCGCGCCGCCAACAAGGCCCGACACGTATCTTGGACCCGGCCGAAGAAGGGGTGAAATATTGGCGTAGAAAGGCGCACCACAACACGAGCAAGGGCACCAACATGCGAAACATGGGAGTGCCGAGCTAATTGTGGAGTTGCTGAGTTTTGGAGCTGCGCCGCGGCATGACATTCCCCCGCCGCCGGAAACAACTTTCTGTTTTGTTGGGATTTTTGGCCAGAGGTGCCCGCCGCGGCATGAAATATGTGCGCCGCGGCGCGAGTGTTTCTGTTTGAACAAGAGGGCTCGGGCAGATGTGTGCGCAGGACGAGCAGACGCGCGCGCAGCATTTGGCAGGTGTGCGCGCAGAGGATCAAGGACGTGCGCGCCGCGGCATGGCTTTTGGGCGCCGCGGCACAAACCTCTCGGGTTGGATGCTTTGGTTCCTCGCCGCGGCATGGAATTTACTCCGCCGCGGCCCGCCTACTTTAACTTTTGTAATCCGAGCCTCCTCGCCGCGGCATGAATATTTTCCCGCCGCGGCGCAAATGTAAAATGTGTAATATTAACCATTGGATCAAATCCAATGGCCCAGATCTTGTCTTTTCTTTTAGGTTTTATTTGTACACTATATAAGGACAAGGGTAGCAGCCCAAATAACATCTTTGATCATTTTATGAGAAATTTGTTTGAAAACAAATTGAGAGCCCAAGTTGCTCTTTGCTTCAATGCAAACCAAGAACTTATCAAAGGATTTGCATCCCTTTGTGGCGTTCGCCCTCTTCTCCGTGCGTGGTGCGTAATATCCATGTGTTGAGGTGAGTTTCCTGCTACCAAAATCTGTGGGTTTGTGCTTAGAATCCCTATCAATTTGTTGTTGGGTCTTGAACCGTCCCCTTTTGGTTCTCTAGCCTCGTAGCTAGTTGGGTCGATAGGAATCGCGTTTCTTGTTTCGCATCATTTGATACCATTCCCTCCCTCTTCAAGAGAATTCGACCTCAAATTCGACCTCGAATTCGGACCTTCATCACGGGGTAAGTTTAGGAGTCCATCCCTGTTATGCTCCTCATCATAATAGTCCTGCAAGAAAGAAAAGTAAGAAAATAGACATTCTTTCATTTTTTTCTTTTCCTCTTTTTTTTTGGTATGCCCAATCTTCTCTTTGGGCACTTCACCCTTTCTTTCTCCTTTCCTTTTTCTTTTCCCTTTCCCTTTTCTTGTTTTCCCTCGTTCTTGATCTTCAATTACTTTTTTTGGGGTAAGAGGGACAAGGGTTTTCTTACTTCCATCCTTCTCGAACGAGTACTTATTTTTATACCCGTCATAAGTCACCCGTCGATCATATTGCCAAGGCCTGCCCAATATCATATGCCCAACCTGCATCGGTACCACATCACATAATACAACATCTTGATAATTTCCCATAGCAAAGGATACCAAGACTTGATGTTCCACCTTCACCTCATCTTGATCATTCAACCATTGCAGTTTGTAAGGAGTGGGATGTTTGGTTGTGGGTAACCCTAACTTCTCAACTAGGGTAGTGCTAGCAATGTTGGTACAACAACCCCCATCAATGATTAGGTTGCAGACTTTGCCATTCACGTGACATCTTGTATGGAAAATGTTTCCTCTTTGTGAATTCATGTCACCTTCCTTTAAGCGATCCTTGGGCACTTGCCCTACCATAAGCAAGTCTCCTTTGACAGGAACTATCTCTTCCTCACTTGCTTCTTCCAATGGTGGCATCTCCTCACCATCACTCTCTTCATCAGTCGCCACCTCCCCATTGGCTTGCATGATCATTGCTTTCTTGTTCGGACATTGGGATGCATAATGACCCTTTCCAAGACAGCGAAAACAACTAACATCTCGATTTCGGGGAAAGGTTTCAACTTTTCCTTTTCCTTTTCCTTTATCCTTACTAGCCTCCATCTCTTTGCCCTTGATGACTTCAAAGCGGGGCTTGGAGCTAGTTCCTTCTTCTTTCTTAGACTCTTGTACCCAAGGTGTTGGAGTAATTGGCCTTTGTGGTTGCATCCGGTTGCTTCTTCTCTTGAATTGCCCTTCCACTTTGATTGCCATGTGGACCATGTCTTCCAACTCCACATAATGATGAAGCTCCACAACATTGGCAATTTCCGAATTTAGCCCACTCAAAAACCGAGCCATAGTGGCTTCTCTATCCTCCTCAATGTTAGCCCTAACCATGGCTACCTCCATTTTCTTGTAATACTCATCAACCGATCGAAAGCCTTGATTGAGCCGTTGCAATCTCTGATAAAGCTCTCGGTAGTAGTGACTCGGAACAAACCTTTTCCGCATGATTGCTTTCATATCCTCCCAACTACTTATCGGCCTTTCTCCATTCCTCCTTCTACCAACTACTAACTGATCCCACCAGTTCAAAGCATAGTCAATAAACTCTATCACCGCCAATTTGACCTTTTTTTCATTGGAGTAGTTGTGGCATTCAAATATATGCTCCACCTTCTTCTCCCACTCTAAATATAGCTCCGGGTCATTCTTTCCTTGGAATGCCGGCATTTTCATCTTAATGTTACCCAAGCTCCGATCAACTACATCAAAAGGTTGGTGTGGGGGTCTCCTCATTCCTCCCCTCCTATGGCCACCTCTAGGCCCATATCTTCCTCCGAAGGGCATCCTCCCTTCATCATCATTATAATTCTCTCCAAAACTATCTTCATCCAACTCCTCCACAAAATGAGCTCTCCTATTAGGTCGTCTCAGACGACTTGTGGTGCCTCTTGCCCTAAGTTGGCGATAGTTGCTTCATTTCGTTCCATTCGCTCGTTCATATTAACCATGACGGCATTCATCCGTTCCATGGATTGTTGTAATGCCCTCATCATAAAGGCGGTGTTGGGCCTTTCTTCTGAGCTGTTCCTGTCAGACATACTCAACAACAACTAATACAAACAAACGATTAATCAATTAGCAAATTGGAACTTTCACTCGTTTACCTCACGTGTTTACACTCGAATTTGATTGCCGTAGCGCTCGAAGCCCTATGACAAACCAAACCGTCCAAGTCTTTCACCCAATTGTAGAGTTCTCGTCCTCAACAATCCGTAGTTTGCAATACCCAATGTTGAACACAAAGGAAACTAACTCGAAGTGTTTTGAAACTCTAACTCTATTAGTTTGGAAACAAGTTTAATTTAGCAAATTCAAACCCGTAAAATGCAAACAAACAAGAAAATGATCCGTTAAAGCGTAAACGACGCTAAAACGAAGAAATTTCGCAAATTCTCGGGAAATCAAGAATTCACTCTTTTTTTTTTTTTTTTTTTTTTTTTTATAATGTCCGAAATATCCTCTTCCTTTTTTTTTGTTTTTTTTGTTTTTTTTTATAAAATATCTAGCGAGATATTTTCGCGAGATATTTTCGGAAGATATATATATTTTTTTTAAATAAAGAGAAAAATGTTTGGCTCTCACTTTTCAAGACGAAAAACACATGTGAGATTACCAAAATACCCTTCTTCCACAAAAACGATTTTTTTTGGAAAATTTTCAAAACAAAATCCTCTCCAAATTCAATCAAGATAAGAAGGAAACAACAACATCAATCAGGTTAATCTAGGAAATACAATAAACACATAGAAACAATGAAGAACACAAAATTTTTTTTGAAGAAATTTTCTTATGTGCTATGAAATAGAAATTGAGAGAAATTTAAGATAGGAATCTAGAGTCTCAACCTAGAGCTCTGATACCAAATGATGCGAAACAAGAAACGCGATTCCTATCGACCCAATTAGCTACGAGGCTAGAGAACCAAAAGGGGACGGTTCAAGACCCAATAACAAATTGATAGGGATTCTAAGCACAAACCCACAGATTTTGGTAGCAGGAAACTCACCTCAACACATGGATATTACGCACCACGCACGGAGAAGAGGGCGAACGCCACAAAGGGATGCAAATCCTTTGATAAGTTCTTGGTTTGCATTGAAGCAAAGAGCAACTTGGGCTCTCAATTTGTTTTCAAACAAATTTCTCATAAAATGATCAAAGATGTTTTTTGGGCTGCTACCCTTGTCCTTATATAGTGTACAAATAAAACCTAAAAGAAAAGACAAGATCTGGGCCATTGGATTTGATCCAATGGTCAATATTACACATTTTACATTCATGCCGCGGCGAGGAGGCTCGGATTACAAAAGTTAAAGTAGGCGGGCCGCGGCGGAGTAAATTCCATGCCGCGGCGAGGAACCAAAGCATCCAACCCCGAGAGGTTTGTGCTGCGGCGCCCAAAAGCCATGCCGCGGCGCGCACGTCCTTGATCCTCTGCGCGCACACCTGCCCAATGCTGCGCTCGCGTTTGCTCGTCCTACGCGTACATCTGCCGAGCCCTCTTGTTCAAACAGAAACACTCGCGCTGCGGCGCACATATTTCATGCCGCGGCGGGCACCTCTGGCCAAAAATCCCAACAAAATAGAAAGTTGTTCCCGGCGGCGGGGGAATGTCATGCCGCAGCGCAGCTCCAAAACTCAGCAACTCCACAATTAGCTCGGCACTCCCATGTTTCGCATGTTGGTGCCCTTGCTCGTGTTGTGGTGCGCCTTTCTACGCCAATATTTCACCCCTTCTTCGGCCGGGTCCATTATACGTGTCAGGCCTTGTTGTTGGCGCGATCTGGTTCGTATCACCAGCCATTGGCGAAAAGAAAGGGACTGAGTTGAACCTCAGCTCTGATACCATATAGGTAAAATTAGGAAAACAATATTTTTCATCATGATATTCATTCATTGAAATCTGTATGCTATAAATAAGGGACATTTGATACAAATAAGACCTTTGACAAAATAAAATCCCTAAGATAATGTGATACATATTTGAATAATAAAAGCAAATAAACCAAAATAAGGAAAGAACAAATCTTCTTATTCAAATTCAAATTCAAATCTCCTAGATTATTTCTAGAATAATACCGAGAACTTCAACATTCAAATTTCCTATAATATCTATAGAATAATATCAAGATCTTCAACAATTATACTATAGTTTCATTTGGAGATTGGAATTTTGAGATACAATGTCCTTCTATTTTGGTGGGTTTTTATTTATTTATTTATTTATTTTTATTGAATGACATTCTCATGTTGTATTGTTAATCCTTCAATTGGACATTATGGGAGCTAATATCATTTGTTTTCTTAGGGGATAGGAATAATTGAGTGTAGAAGTAAGCTTTAGTAATGCTTGTTTTGGAGGTTACTTATCAAAAGTTCACTGGCCCTAAAATTCTCAATCTTCTCAATATTGGACACATTGAGTAGGGGTGGGGAGGGATGAAAAAGGATAAGAAAGGAGAAGTTTGACCTTCTCCATCGTTTTTTTATCTATCAGATAGAGGAGAGAACTATTCCTTGTTAGACTATGTGTTACTATAGGGCTACTGCTCTAGATTTCTTTTATTGTATTGCTGATAGTTTTTGTTAGTGAATGATTATGTTTGTTAGTAGATATTTTCCTCTATTCATGTGGGAAAGAAGGATTTTGCACTGTTCAAGGCATTGTTCATGCTGGTATGGCTAAGAGAGTTTTAAGAATTGTATTTATAAGTTAGGTTAGAAGTGAGAAAAAGTGTGTAAAAATCTGGAAATTAAGTGTCAATTGGGTATGCGGGTTGTCGCATGTATTTTCTTTTGCCGCAGAGGGAGATGATTTTCTGGTCTGGTATGCTAGCTCGAGAGATGGGTGCCACGGGGCACATTTTATTCTGTCGCGACACAAGGTGATTTTTGGCTCCTTTAGTAAAAACAGAGAGTGAACCGCACACTTATTTTTCTGCCGCGGCACAATTTATTGTACATGTCTTGTAAATGTGCCTTACTAATTGCTGATTCCCAATGTAAGGCTTACAACCTGAACTCTTGTTTGTTCCCCCTACATAGTGAATGTCATTTAATGTAAGACATTACATTCTTCAACTCTTTTTACTCCATTTTCACTCTCTTTGACCAATTAAGTCCACAATTTATCCCAAACTTACTTGAACCAACAAAACACGAAAATATCCTCTAAAATCGAGTAATACCAAAATAATTCATAAAATAAATATTTAAAAACTAACAAATAATAGGTCTAAAATAGTGTTCATCACCATGCCCAAGGGATGTGTGCACCATTGTGTTGAGAATGCACGTTGGAAGGGTCTTGGAGCTCTGAGTGCATGAGCAACAGATTTGAATTGTAGTATTATGGAAGGGCTAGGGAGTGTCAGGTGCATATGTAAAAGTGTTTCACATTGAAGGGCCAAGGAGCATCAAGTGTAAATAGAGATTGTCAGCACAATACACTTGTTAAAGTGCTAGGGAACGTCAGGTGCACATATTGAATGGTTAAAGTTTTGCATGTTGAAGGGTCCAGGGAGCATCAATTGCAAATATCCTTTCAGAGGGACTAAAGCAAGTTTATGGTTAACTTTCCAAAGAAGATGCTGAGAGTTGGCGAAGGATGCCACGATGGAATAGCGGTTGGCTTGCGAGCCACATCTTATGAGATGCATCAAAGAGAGATGGTTCATTGAGGGGACTTGATTAGGCTCATTGGAGGAGGTAGTCATTTTGCATGGCCATTGGTGGAGTGGAGATCACTTGTGTCATTGGGAATGACCCTTGCTTAAGTGAAGCTTAATTTAGGTGAAAAGATGCAGTAAAGTCTCAGACCAAGTCCACAGTGGCGCGGAAAGGTCATCACCAAGGGTGGTTTTACATGGTGTAGAGGGACAATTGCATGCTAGAAGCCAACATGAAGATACGAAGCCTAAAGACTTTAGAGCACTTCGATGAAGACGTTGGAGAAATGAAGTGGGGGAGGATGTCAGGGTTTGCATGAGACACATATCGGTAATTGACAAAATAATAATTATTGAATTATTTTGGGATTATGTATCATCGTGCGGAGTATTTTTTTTCCTAAAACAATGAAAATTGCTCTATGAGCTCTTTTGGGGGAGGCATGGTGTTAAGCTTTCCACTACCCTCTGCACTTGTGGGCATAGTGTGCTAAGTAAGCTACCTATGAGCTAGAGAATGCTCATAGGATAGGCATTAGTTGTGCTAAGTGGGCAAGGTAATGTATCCTTAAGCTTGTGAGTCTTAGGAATAGTATCGATGATGTCGAAGGTTGATACTGTGCATGATACCCACGTGAGGGGCAATATGAGAGGGGAGGTCTATGCCTGACAGTTTACTCGATGTGGCATGTGAAGGTAGCTTTGTGGGAACATGACACCCCTTGTGGAGGCGTTGCACAAGTAATGATGAATCGACGAGTAGTGGCATGCTACTTAGGCAGTGTTGCTCGAAGGAAGGCACATTGCTAATGTGACAACCCTCATAACGGTGATGTTGAGTGGGGATGTACGTTGGTCGAGGGTTCAGCCAAGTACTGTGGATTTGTAGGCTTGATGGCATGGAAATGGGTGATAACATGCTAAGATGAAGGCATGAGTGTGGGCTTCAGATTAATGAGTTGCTCACTTAAGCAACATGTGAGTTTGTGTATGGAACATACTTGTATGAGAGACACACTTGCTACGATAACTTCAGGATAAGTTGGTATGGGTGTTAGATTGAGTAAAAGTATGTCGAAAAGAAGCAAGCATACATGTACGAGGGGTGTAAGATGAAGTTGGCCTTTGAACATAGAGTTGGCCCTTAGTGTCAAGTTGCCTATTCGAGGGTGTGCATGAAGAGATCTGACAAGAGGTGCCTATTCGAGGATGTGTATGAAGAGATCTGACAAGAGGTATGGGAAATCGACTAAGTCTTGGTATATTGTTATACTACTTGGTATCAACATGTGTAACTTGCACAATTAGGTGAGCAGTTGTGTGATGATAAGGAATCTTAAGATGGGATGATGTCTCATTTGAGTGACCTTGATGCTGGGAAGCAATTAGTAAGTCGTATGCATGCACTACTCGTTAAGAGTAGTTTTCGTTGGTATTTTCTCAAGGAGCATGAAAGTATTTGAACAAGGGTTATGTTTTAGATTCTAAAGACATTGACTTGGAGAGTCTCGGCACCGAATGATCAGATTTGTGCAATGCGAACTCGCGGACCGTTACACAATGCGTCTTTGATCCATTGCATACAACCTTGCAGCAATAAGTGAAGAAGCTTTTGAAAGAGATTTGACTCTTTATGCACTTGGGGCTCTTGATTCTTCTTATAACTCTTTTGTCTCCTTTATGACAATGTTGATGCACAAGAATAGGGTCACTTTTGAAGATTTTCAAATCAGCTTGACTTATGAGAAGACTCACAGTTCAAAGAGGCAATAATGATGCATTTAATCAAGTGCAGGCAAATGTGGTAGGATTTTTTGGTTCTCGTTCCAATTTTCATGGATCCAAGAATAATAATTCAAGAAGTGCTTTTAATTCCTCTTCAAGTTGGAATGTTCATGATTTTCTTCAAAAAAGTGATTTTTTTCGACCTCGGAGACAAGATAATTCTCGTTTCAAGAATAAGAAGCAGAATCACAACCACGAGTTTAATGCCAAATTTGTGGCAAGCTTGGTCATCTAGCCAATTAATGTTTTCAACTTCGTGATCCGTTGCAAGGCTAGCAAGCTTTAGGTTTGGCATACCTTTTGCTCATCTTGCCAATGTTTTAGATAATGCTAATCAAAATGTGTGGTTGCTGGATTTTGGTACTACTCACCCCTTTACCATCAATAAGGCTAGTCTCATGTAGTCTACAATCTATCATGGGTCTGAAATTGTTACTGTAGGTAATAGTTTTACTCTTTCTTTCAAGAATCATGGTTCAAGTGTTTTTAAACCATCAAGTAGCAAGTCTAAGTTGCAATTGTTTGATGTTATGCATACACCACATGTGTCTAGTAATTTGGCATCTGTCAACAAGTTGTGTAAGGATGCAATTGTTGAATTTCACTCTCGTGATTCTTTGTGAAGACTGCCTAGTCAAAGCATATACTAGCACAAGAAGTAGCTAATGGAGGTTTGTATTCTCTCAAGGGGCGGGTACAACAACCATCTTTTTCTAGTTCTACTAATAATGATACTAATTCTTTTTCTTATACTGCTGTAATAAAGCCATCTTAGTGGCATAATTATCTTGCTCACCCATCTGTCTGTTCTTGAAAGACTTATATCATCTCAGTTGAAATGGATGTTAAATCATGATTGTTCTGCTTGTGCAATGGCAAAGTCTAAAAAATTACCCTCTTTTTAAGAGTTCACATAATCCTTGTTCTATGTTATTTGAACTGTTGTATGTTGACTTGTGCTCTTTCGTTATTGCAAATACTGGTGCATGTTACTTAATGTTAATGTTAATTGTAAAGGATTGCTCTAGATTTACGTGGATTTTTTTATTGAAAACTAAATATGAGGCACAGGGTATATTTCTTACTTTTGTCAAAATAGTGGAAAGAAACTTTGAAGCTCAAATCAATTCTATTCAGGTAGATGGTGGGGGTGAGTTTCATTTTATGACTTCAGTGTTGCCTTCTTATGGCATTTTGCATAGAAAAGTATGTCCTAATACCTCAAAATATAATGGAGTGGTAGAGGTGAGGTATAGAAGGGTAGTTTAACGTGCTTTAGCCCTATTGCTTCAAGCTGATTTGACATCTAAGTATTGGTTGTATGCTTGTAGAGTTGTCGTTTTACAATGAAAAGATTACCAATAAAAGCACTCAACTTTCAAATGCTCTATGTTCTCTTGTATAATAAACCACTTGATTTGTCCTTTCTTAAGACATTTAGGTGTCTTTGCTTCCCATGTCTTAGACCACAGGTGAAGCACAAATTAGAACCTAGGTCCCTACATTTTATCTTTTTGGGATGTGCTCCTCAGCAACAAGGGTACTTGTGTCTTGACTCATCTACTAGTTGTATATATACTAGTGGACCTGTGGCTTTTTTTGAAGATGTGTTTCCATCTTTGTCCCATTTTGTTGGTCCTTCTGAAATCTTCACCATCTGCTTTTCCTTACCACTCATTTTCTAGTGGTCTCTTGACTGTACCTTTTTTTGTTCAAACACATTCTTTATCCAACAACTTCTCACCTTTATCAATTGAGTCTAATGATAATTTGTCGCCTTCTTCTGTTCAAACACCTGCTTTGTCCAACAGCTTCTCACCTGTATCAATTGAGTCTAACGATAACTTGTCACCTATGCCTTCTTTTCAACTTAGCGTTGTACTATCAATTGAGTCCAATTCTGATCCTATGCTTGAGCCTTTATCTCCCACTTTGACTTCATCTTCTTTGCCCTCTCGTATTAATCCTATTTGAGTTCCTTTCCTTCTCAAGTTGTGCTTAGTGAGCTATATATTGAGCTAAATTTTCCCAATGTAACTTTATCCATTGATCCACTTCCAACTTATGCTCACCGGTGTCACAAGGTCCAAAATGGTTCCTTAAAGCCCAAGGTGTTTTATACTGATTATGTCTAAACCGTCTTCTTATGTTGAAGCCAAGGGCATTTTTGAATGGAAAGAGGCCATGCAAAACGAGTATGATGCTCTCATGGCAAATGGTACATGGGGGTTGGTTCCATGTCCTGATGATGCTCAAGCTATTAGAAGCAAGTGGGTTTATTGAGTTAAATTGAAGTCCGATGGCTTGTTTGATAAATACAAATCAAGGTTGGTTGCCATAGTTTATGATTAGGTTGAAGGTATTGATTACATAGAGATCTTCTCTCCTATTGTTAAACCTCATACAATTAGAGTAGTACTTTGGCCCTATCTATGAACTAGGTGTTACAACTAGATGTTAAGAACTCTGTCTTGAATGGTGATTTGGAAGTTGTGTACATTTAACAACCTTAGGGATTTGAAGACTAGGAACATCCTCATTGTGTGTTCAAGTTGAATAAAGCACTCTATGGCCTTAAACAGGTGCTTAGAGCATGGTATCACAAATTGTGTTGTTGCTTGACAGGTTTTGGATTTGAAAGAGTCCTAACTTGGTTACACGACCAAGACAAAGTGATACGGACACCTAAGGACGTGCTCCACTCGTATAAACAGTGGAAAGCAATTAACAAGTAACAAGTAATTGCAGATAAATAAATAAGTCAGATAATAGATAAAGAAATAAAAGCAATAAATGCTTTTTAATTTTAGTGTAGACTATATATGTCGTCACATATACTGTAGATACTCAAATTATACTAACTCTTGCAGTAGCGCAAGCAAACAAAACGATATAACGTTGTAAACCCACTTAGACTCTAATAAGTGGTAACATTCATGAGTTGCTTAAAGCAACCACTCAGTAGCCAATTCACTAAATGAAATAAAACAGTTACTACAAACTCGATAAAGATAAAACCATTATCTCTATTTGTTAGGGACCACTTGTCCTAACTGTCTAGTTTGCTATCACCAGCTGTCTCCACAGGTACTTTGATTCACACTGAATCTGGCTCACCTCCAGAGCAACACCATTAAGTAGTGTGATGCAAATACCTGTGATCAGATTAGTGTACAATAATATGCAATTTATCGAAAATATAATTTTAGGATAAAACATCTCATATCAACAATATGAAAACACACTAGACGTATGTTGACACAGAAACTCCATCTCGTAATGACAATACAGAAATATACTGGGTGTATTGTTATTATGTCAACTTTGTTTGATAATTTTTTTAACAAATTCTACCACCGCCTTATATTTCAATACAAAAACAACACTCGATATATTAAGAATATGAAAACTCCGTTTTATAAAAGAATTTGATAAACTCTACCCCTACCTCGTATCTCAATATAGAAACAACACTTGATATATTGAGAATATAGAATTTTCTTTTTCAAAAAATTAATTCATAAAAAATCTCGAACTAAATAATTTCATCTGAATCACTAATATAGAATAACACTTAACGTATTAGTGATATAAGAAACGTAAAAATATTTTTTGTAACAACAAAAATATTTTAGATAGGAGTTAAAAAATTGACAGAGTTGTTCCACTAAAAAAATCGTTAACCAAAGCAAAGAAAGTGAATAGCTATTTAAAGAAAATTTTATAGTACGGAGACCCTTGCGGTACCTTAGCCAACCACCTCAGTGAGGTATCAGCAAATCCTTAGCGAGGTCTACTGGATAGAAAAATGAACAAAACAACATCGTCGACACCTCGCCTACCACTTGACCTATCTTGGCGAACACTCATTGAAATCTAGCGAGGACCCCGACGAGCTTAAAAGAAAAGATTTTCAAGTTTAGAAAACAAAAGAAGAATAAAAACACACTTAAACATGTATACTGCATGCTCCCAACTTTCTCGTAGTGTGTGTAACATACAAACATACAGTAGTGTTAAGATCTACGTGAGTGTAAGTGTGCGATATTGATTGTAAGTAAAACACCGTATAAAGGATAGATAAAACACTAAGTAAAATAAACAGACTTCGTGTTTTGCACGCGAGAATGCTAACAAAGATACAAAAAGATTTACAAAACTAATAGGATCTAGTTCAAAAGCAGATACTTCTATGTTTATCAGGCTTGCTCAAGAACATATCACTATTATATTAGTGCATGCTGATGATATTATGGTTATAGGAAGTAATAGTTCATACATACAGGAGCTGATTGCTCAACTTAACTCTGCCTTTGCATGGAATGAGCTAGGACCTGTTCATTTCTTCCTTGGCATTGACGTAAACATTAATTCTAGTTTTGTTCACCTTTCTCAGCAAAAATACATCAAAACTTTGTTAAAGAAAGCAGGTTCAGATTAGTCCAAGCCATTAAAGACTCCTATTAGTTATGTATTACTGTTATCTAAGTACACTGGTAGTGTTTTGGAGGATGATACTCTTTATAGAAGTGTTATTGGAGGCTTGCTATATTATGTGATAAGTCGGCCATAAATTGCTTATTCTATGAATTGCTTGTGTCAATTTTTGCACTCTCCCCCTGCGACTCATTGGCATGTAGCTAAGAGAGTGTTGAGATATCTCAAAGGGATTATGTCTCATGGTGTTATGCTACAAAAATTAGATGTGTTAGGCTTGATTGGCTTTTCTGACTCAGATTGGGCAAGCTTGGGCAAGCTGCCAAGATGACAGAAAAAGCACTGGTGGATATTGTGTGTATTTTTGGATAGTTTTCTGTCTTGGACTTCAACTAAGCAGAAAGTAGTAGCACGTTCAAGTGCTGAATCTAAATATAGAGCTCTTGCTCTTACTTTAGCTGAGGTGATTTGGTTGCAATCACTATTAAAAGAACTCAATGTTACTGAGGCACACACACTAGTACTTTTCATCGATAGTAATAGTGCCAAGTATCTAGCTGCTAATGCTATCTGCATGCCAGGATGAAGCACGTAGATATAGACTCATCTCATTCAGGATTTGGTTGTGGAAGGAGAGTTGGATATGGAGTTCACCCCATCAGAGGAGCAAGTAGTGGCTGATGTCTTGACAAAACCTCTTGGTGAATCAAAGTTTCTTTCTTTCAAGAACAAACTCATGGTTCCACCACCTCCATGCGTTTGAGGGGGATGTTGGACTATGTGTTACTATGGGGCTGTTGCACTAGATTTCTTCTATTGTATAGTTGACAGTTTTTGTTAGTGAATGGTTATGTTTGTTAGTAGATATTTTCCTCTATTCATATTGTAACTGAACTGTGCTATATATAGCAGTACACATGTCAATAATATTTATTCTTGATCTGCTTGAAAAGTATTGTGTAGCTATGGTATTCTATCAATTACCAAGCTAAAGGAAGAATGAATTGCTTTCCTTCTCATTAAGTTTAATATTTGTTATTCAAGATTGAATAGGATTATTTCTCTTAATTCCATTGAAAAATAATACACATATATATACACAAAGTTAGGATTCTAACTTATGAAAGTTATTAATTAGGATCCCTATAATTAAGCTAATTAGTTAATATACTTAATATACAGCTAATCATAATTAATATATATCTAACACTCCCCCTCAATTTGGAGCATAGATATTAATCATGTCCAACTTGTTACAAAGATAATTAACCCAAACCCCATTTAAAGCTTTCGTGAAGATATCTCCTAGTTGTTCTCCAGTCTTCACATATCCTTGTAAAAACCAAACCTTGCTGAATTTTCTCGCGGACGAAATGACAATCAATTTCAATGTGTTTAGTTCGCTCATGAAACACAGGATTAGAAGCAATATGAAGAGCACCTTGGTTATCACACCACAATTTTGCTGGTATTGAAGTTTTAAGACCTACTTCATTCAAGAGCTGGTATATCCACATTATCTCACACGCAGACTGTGCCATAGTCCTATATTTTGACTCTGCACTCAATCGTGACACAACATTCTGCTTCTTACTCTTCCATGAGACCAAATTTCCTCCAACAAAAATACAATAGCCTGATGTGGATCTTCTATCCACTTTGGAACCTGCCCAATCTGCATCTGAAAAACATTCAATGTGAGTGTTCCTATGATTTGCATACAAGATACCACGTCCAGGTGCTCCTTTCAAATAACACAAAATTTGCTCTGACGCTGCCCAATGGTGAACTGTTGGAATGACATAAATTGACTAACAACCCTGACTGAATATGCAATGTCTGGATGAGTCACGGTAAGGTAATTCAACTTTCCAACCAACATTCGATATCTCTCAGCATCTTTAAATAGTTCCCCATCTCCTGTAAGGTGGATGTTCGGATTCAGTGGAGCCAATTTTCCTGTTTCAGTTAATAAGTCAAGAACGTATTTTCTCTGAGATAAAAAGATACCTTTTTTACTCCTTGTGACTTCAACACCCAAGAAATACTTTAGCATTCCCAAATCCTTCGTGTGAAATTGAGTATGCAAGAAAGACTTAAGAGATGAAATTCCCGTAGTATCACTTCCTGTAATAACAATGTCATCCACATACAAAACTAAAGAATGATACCAGCTTCTGATTGTTTGTAGAACACAGAATGGTCAGACTTGCTTTTCATCATACCAAACGTTTCTATAGCTTGACTAAATTTTCCAAACCAAGCACGAGGACTCTATTTCAAACCATACAGAGATTTGCGGAGACGACAAACTTGCCCAGACTCCCCCTGAGCAAGAAAACCAGGAGGTTGCTCCATATACACCTCCTTTTGAAGATCGCCATGAAGAAAAACGTTCTTGATATCTAGTTGATGCAAAGGCCAATTATGAGTAGCTGCCATAGAAATAAACAACCGAATAGAGGTCAATTTAGCAACAGGAGAGAAAGTGTCAGAATAGTCCACTCCATAGGTTTGAGCATATCCCTTAGCAATAAGACGGGCCTTTAATCGAGCAACTGACTCATCCAGATTAATCTTAACTGTGAACACCTATTTGCATCCTATAGCTCGTTTATTCGAAGGTAAATCAACCAAGTCCTAAGTACCATTGTCATCTAAAGCATTCATTTCCTCTATCATTGCATGATGCCACCTAGGATGAGATATGGCTTCGTGAATAGTTTTAGGGATAGAAATAGAATCAAGAGAGGCAATAAAAGAGCAAGAGGAAGATGACAAGCAGTTATAAGAAACAAAAGAAGAAATAGGATAAGTACATTGACGTTTACCTTTGCGTAATGCAATCGGAAGATCATCGCTCATAACTGGATCTGAAGATGAAGGAGCAGGTGCAGGACATGAATCAGAAGGTCTATGTCTGGAGTAGACTTGAATAATAGGAGGCTTGACAGGAGCTGGATCCGAGACGGGTTCAAATGAAGTGATAGAATAGACTAACAAATCATCATCCTCCTCCTGACGTGCGGGAGGCAAAGAAGACGAAAAATAGGGTGTGTCTTCCATGAAGGTAATATCAATTGAGACAAGATATTTGTTAAGACTAGGACAATAACATCTATAACCTTTCTGAAGACGAGAATAACCAAGGAAGATATACTTCAAAGACTTGGGATCTAATTTAGTAACATGCAGACGAACATCCCGAACAAAACAAGTGCTACCAAATATCTTAGGGTCAACCGAAAATAGTGATTATTAGGAAACAAGGTGTTATAAGGAATCTCACCATGAAAACAGATGAGGGCATGCGATTAATAAGAAAACATGTTGTTGAAAGTGCATCGGCCCAAAAAGGTTTAGAAACATTCATTTGAAATAATAAGGCACGTGCAGTTTCAAGAAGATGTCTGTTCTTACGTTCTGTCACTCCATTTTGAGATGGAGTATCAACACAAGAAGTTTCATGAAGCTTGCCATTTTGAATCATATAAGATTGAAACAAATCGGATGTAATATTCTTTAGCATTATCACTTTGCAAAGTACGAATTGAAACATTAAATTGAGTTTTAATCTCAGTACAAAATGCACAAAAAATAGAAAACAACTCAGAGCGACTCTTCATTAAATATAACCAAGTTACACGAGAATAATCATCCACAAAAGTAACAAAATACTTAAATATAGGTTTAGACAAAACATTCAGAATGAACTAATTCAAAAGGAACATTAGCACGTTTATTAACTCTTGGACTCGAACTAAGACGATGATGTTTTGCAAATTGACATGACTCACAATCTAATGAAGACACCTTACTAAATTGAGGACAAAGCTTCTTGAGTAAAGGAAGAGATGGATGACCTAGTCTACAATATGCTTCGAAGGGAGAGTTACACCAGAGCAAGCAACAGATATCGGTATTGGTGTGTCAAGAATGTAGAGGCCTCCAGATTCATGTCCTTTACCAATAGTCTTCTTCGTCATAAGATCCTGAAATAAGCAATGATCAGGAAAGAATGAGATGCAACAATTAAGATTGCGAGTAAGCTGACTTACAAAAATCAAATTAAAGGATAAGTTAGGTAAATGTAAGACAGACGACAAAAGAAGCAAAGGAGTAGGAGTGATTGTGCCAGATCCAAGAACACGAGATGGTGACCCATCAGCTAAGGTAATAGTAGAGGTGGAAGTGTGTGACTGAAGAGTAGAAAAGAGACTAGAATTACCTGTCATATGATCTGTGGCACCAGAATCAATAACCCATTTGGAAGATGAAGAAAGAAGACACGCATTTGGTTTACCTGAATCAGCAATAGCAGTGACAAAAGGTGATGAAGACTTTAGTGATTCTTGATACTGTGAGAATTTGATAAATTCATCTGCAGAGATAAAAATCGATTTTTCAGAGGTATCATGATTGGATGCAATATGGGCCGAGTGACCTTTCTGATTCTTGTACTGAAGCTTTCTACAGTCACGTTTCGTATGTCCTGGTTTGCGACAATAGTAACACACAATGCCTCCTGCATCCTGTGGTCGAGTTTCAAACCCTTGCGAGCCGCCTCCTTTGTTTCCACTCATATAAGTTGACCTTCTAGGCTCATAATTATTATTTCGGCTGATCAAGGCACCATTTAGTTGAGCAGGTGGAGTGCCTTCTGTACGAAGTACTCGACTAAATACTTCTTGTAAAGAGGAGATCTCAGAACCAAAAGAACCTGTGACTTAGCAGTCTCAAAGTCAGAGGGAAGACCAGCAAGAAAACTCATGACAGTCATTTGCTCCCGTTGGCGTTGCTGAACCTTCACATCAGGACTAAAAGGCATCAAACTATTGAGCTCCTCATAAGTCGTCTTAAATTCCATAAAATAACTCGTGAGACTGATCTTGCTTGTCTGCACGGTAAAATGCCTTGCATACCTCATACATGCGAGAAAGGTTTCCTTTACCAGAATATAAGAAATCCAAATAATCCATCAATTTCTTAACAAACTCACAATGATTGATCAAGCCAATTACCTCGCTCTCAATAGAGTTTCGAATCTGCAGAAATAAACGAGCGTCTTCTCGAAGCCATGTCTGATTTGAATCATCGTTAGGAGGATCGTCAGTCAAATGAGTATCTTTATCAATACTTCTCAAATAAAGTCGAATGGTCTTGCTCCAATCTAAATAATTCGAGCCATTGAGCTTATGGTCCGTGATTTTAGACATTACAGGCACCATATCCGTCACAACACTAGATTTCTTTTCAGTCATAACTCCTACAAACAAGACAGCGAACAAACGAACAAACAAAATCCAACAAAGCAGCGAACAGAAAAGGCAGCGAAGAAGAACACAAAATTGGCCAAAACTCGAATTGGAAGAACCCAAACCTGAACCAATGAGTGCCGAACCACCACAGACGACACAGGGGAACGCCGGCGAGCAGCACGAGGTCGACCGGAGAAGATTTCAGGCAGAGACGCGCCGACGCGTGGGAAGACTGCAGAAACTCACGGAGGCGCGTGGGGACCAATCGCGGCTCGTATAGTCATCGAACTTCAGGGTTTTGCCGATCGGCGGCTGGGCTTCCTCCCTGTGCCGGCGGTGAGAGTAAATGTTGACTCGAAAAGGGTGTTTCAAGTTGGGACCCAAAAATACACTAACACCTAATTTGTGTTTACCTAAAACCAAACCCTAATTTGGACGAAAAAATTCCAACTTTGTAACCCTAATGCTCTGATACCATCTTATTAAAGTTTGAATATGATTATTTCTCTTAATTCCATTGAAAAATAATACACATATATATACACAAAGCTAGGATTCTAACTTAGAAAAGTTATTGACTAGGATCCTTATTATTAAGCTAATTAGTTATATATACCTAATATACAGCTAATCACAATTAATATATATCTAACAATATTATACTAGGTTCCTTCCACTTTGTAGACAAATAAACAACCTTTTTTATTAGTTTTGGCAAACATTTTGAACTAACATGTAGACTTGTATGCTCTAATTATGACTGCTATGGGCTTGACCAGACAACTATATGGTACAATACCAGATGTTTTGGTTCCAGAAATGTATGTGCAGCACACATCTCGGCGAGTCCTCGTAATGCAATGGGTTGAGGTAATTCTGTATTTCTTACCTTTTATTCCTTTCCGGTGGTTAAACTTGTGAGATTGGCTGAGGCAGAAATCTTACAGATGGTTACAGTCAATTATGTGACATGTTTTATTGTAATAAGAAATTTCCAAATTAACTTTAATATTTTCTATTACCAGGAAATGAGGGCATAAGCAAGCACACTTTTATACTGAATTTTGGACATGAATTGTAATGAAATTTATGGAGTTCCGGTATTTGTACATAATGTGTACATATATCATATGTGCACACCGTATATAAACTAGATGTGTAATGTACGTACACGCTATGTACATGCCAACATGTTATTTTTGGGTAATTTGGATTTTCTACAACATATACATTATATTTTGGAGCTTTAAATAAAACTTATGTAACACCAACGACACAAGTCTTGCTATGACATTGCAATGCTTAGTCATTAACGTGATGTCCAAAAGTTGGTAGTCAGACTGGTCTACCAACTGGTGCCTGTAGCATTAATCTTAAATGATGGGTTAATAAAATTTGGATGGGCAATAGAAGTTGTTTTCTTTCAAAATACTGGTCCTTGAGTATGCATTTGAGCAAGCTGTTATTTACTTGTTTACACACTTATGTTTTGTTTTGTTGTGTCTATTTAGGGGCAAAAGCTTTCAGAAGTGAAGGATCTCTACTTGGTTGAGGTCAAATGCTAAAATAATTTCAATACATCTATTCTTAGAAAGCAATCAATTTAGCTTTTATTATTTGCAGGGTGGCTAAATGAGTTGTATTCTTCCTGATGCTAAATAGGTAGGGGTATACTGCTCTTTCAATCAACTTCTGGAACATGGGTTTTACCATGCAGATCCTCATCCTGGAAATCTTCTTCGTACTTATGATGGAAAACTTGCTTATTTAGGTAATGTTGTTGAGCTCTTGCTATTAGGGTTAAACATTATGGTTATCTTTTATTGTTTTTGCTAGAAAACTGTTAGTAACCAATTATTTAAAAAAAAAAAAACTTATGTTCTAGGAGGTAAAATAACACTCAACTCACTGGATGGGCTTGCACAAGTGAGTTTTGACATTGTCCAACATGAATTAAAAGGCCATCACTTGTGGATCGACAAGATATTTTATGAGGTTGAGTTGATATATTTTTAAAGGCCCATTAAGTGGAGATAAACAAGATCCTATCAACTTTAGAAGTAGATATTTTGAAGGACCACATAAAGTGGGGCACAAAGGACAGAAACCAAGTTCCAAAGATTTAAGATTTAACATTGACCCGTACAAGTGAACAATATTGGAATTAGCCAAGTTTGAACCCAGGCCCTTACTATACCATGTTAGAAGATTATTAGCAGCTAATTCTTTTAAAAGTTTAAGTTGCTAAAAAGTGTGTTATATTTTTGGATAATATAATAGTATAGTTGTATAATATGCCAATGAATATATATTTGTGATGTGAATTTTGCCCGTACTCAAGTCAGACAGGTAATATAGAGATTTTTAATTATGGGTTGCCATTCTCAGAAGGATTGAATTATCTAGTGATCAAGTACTAACATTTGGTCACACTAATACTATTTGGACAAAAATAAAATGATTAAAATATTTAAAGAAATTACTAACAGAATACAAAGATGAGTGATAACTACGTGAAACTATCCTATTCATGTGTTCCGGTTAGAGCACCGATGAAATGATTTAATGCAATTAGTCACATTCTAATGCTATTCTAATCACACAAGATAATATAAGCGCACATGTGATCTATTTTGCATACAACTAGTCATACTTTCCCCTCGTCTAATCATGTGTCAATCAATGAAACATCAAATCAATAAGTGATCAATTAATTAAAAGCATTAAGTAATGAATAAATGAAAATTCAATCATGTAGAACAATTAGAGAATTATGAAGATTTGTTCATATATAAATGGGGTTCAACAATGATCCTAGCAAAGGGGTCTAGCAACTCATCTACATATACAACAAAATCAAGTTATAAGAGAAATCCATGAAATTTAATACAAGAAAAATAGATCAAACAAGAGATACATCCATTCATCTTCTTGAATGTCTAAGCTTTAACTCTTCCGTTCAAATCCCATGATTTCTGTAACTATAACACACTCTCACCTTAAAATGGCATGAAATGGCTTTAGGGAAGTGAATGGTGCCTCGAAGAGTGGAATATGTGTTATTAGGGTTTAGGGATCCCTAAAAAGCCCAAAAGTCATTACAAATTTGGACTTTTGGATAAAAAAGTCAATAGTACACCGCATGCCAGAAAAAGATATATAGACTCATTTTAGAACGCCAGCTCAAGCCTAACATTTTAAAAAATTTAGCTACTTTTGGCATAACATTTTCGAATAACTGGCCTGCCCATCGTAACTTCTTGTTAGAAACTAGAGGTCTAGGTTAAATTGATACAAAACAATGTTTTCTTTTATTTTACATGTGTGCATGTTGACAATTTAGTTTTACAAATGCTGAATTGGATAACCATTTGGTTAAACTAGTCTTTCCCTTTTTGTTATTTTGATTCGATTTGCCTTGCTTTTCAATTGTTTTACTTGAACTTCTTCCAAATTATTTTAATCGCCCAATAAATCCTAAAAACATTTAAAATAATATTATTAAACCTAAAATAATTGAGAAATTAAGCATAATTTTAAGGGTGATTATGGATTAATAAAATTGCTCTTGTTTTATTATTTATGAATAATACATATATAAACTTCTAGGGTATATATAATACAATTAATAAATCAAAAATAAATAAAATAAAATAAATAAAGATATGAAACAATATTTTCAGTTTAAACTAACAAACAAAATTCCTAAACAGATTCCCTAATATTTCGGGATTTCAACATTCCCCCTCAAGTTAGTTCATAGATAGCAATCATGTCCAACTTGTTTATAAAATCATCGAAGCTTTGATGTGGAAGCCCTTTTGTGAAAATGTCTGCAGTTTGTTCTTGTGTAAGAATGTAGGTCATACAAATAATATCATTCTCATCTTTCTCTTTGATAAAATGTCTATCCACTTCGATGTGTTTAATTCAATCATGTTGGATTGGGTTAAGAGAAATGTTGATTGCAGCATTATTATCACAGTAAACCTATGGAACCTCAATTTCTACTTGTAGTTCTTCTAGAAGTTTCTTCAACCACAGTCCTTTACAAATTCCTTCTGCAACTGTTCTAAATTCTGCTTCAGCACTACTTCTAGCTACAACATTTTGGTTTTTGCTTCTCCATGTAATTAGGTTTCCCATACAAAGGTACAGTACCCAGTTGTAGATCTTCTGTCTTCAATTGAACCTATCCAATCAGGGTTTCAAAAAACTTTTGTTTTCCTTTGATCTGGTTTCCTAAAGAATAGTCCTTTGCCAAAAAAGCCTTTAAGATATCTCAGAATTCTGTATACTGCTTCTAGGTAGCTTTCTTTCGGGGAGTGCATATGTTGATTTACTACATTTACTGCAAATATAATGTCAGGTCTTGTATGTCATACGTAGATTAGTCTTCCGACCAGTCTCTGGTACCTCTCTTTGTCTATTGATTGTTCATCATGTTCTATTTTCTTCCCTGTTTCAATAGGAGTGTCACTTGGTTTGCTCTCATGCATACCTGTCTTATTTAGAAGATCTAGAACAGATTTCCGTTGTGAGACACTAATACCTTTTTTTGATCTTGCAATCTCCATTCCCAAGAAATATCACATTTGACTTCAAAGTGGCAATGACACTTTTTAGTCTTTTAATTTTGGGCAGATTATCTCCTGTTAGTATTATGTCATCTACATAAACAATCAAAATTGTTTTCAAATCGTTCGAGCAGTGTTTAAAAAACATTGTGTGATTTGACTGACCCTGCTGATAGCCTTGACCATTTACCACTTTTGCAAATCTATCAAATCACGCTCGGGGTGACTGTTTAAGTTCATAGAGAGATTTGTTCAGTTTGCACGCCGCATTTTGTTTATTATCTTCACAAAAACCTAGAGGTTGTCATGAAAATTTCTTTGTCGAATACTCCGTTGAAAAAGGCATCTTTATGTCCAACTGTTGGAGAGTCTATTCCAGGTTCGCTGCTAATAACAAATAATACTTGAATAGTATTTAGTTTTGTAATTGGAGCAAATGTCTCGATGTAGTCAATCCCATAGGTTTGGGTGAATCCATTAGCAACTAGACGAGCTTTGTATCATTCAACAGTTCTATCGGCTTTATACTTTACAGTACAAACCCACTTGCACCCAACTGGTTTCTTACCTTTGGTAAGTCCACTATATCCCAAATTTCATTTTTTTTTCTAGAGCTCGTAACTTTTTCATTACTGCATTTGTCCACTAGAGAATTTCCCAAGCCTCATCAATATTTTTGAGAATTATGATCCTGTCAATGTTAGTAGTGAAAGCATGAAATGTGGGAGAGTATTCCTTTGTACTTTGATTTTGGCCTTCTTGAGTAAACAAGTATCTCCTTATCTACTTATATTTTTGCATTTCCTCCTGAGTCTAAATGGGTTTCTGTAGATGGCACGTTAGAGTGATTTGGTGTAACAGGTTCAAGGTGAGTTGTAGAGATTGTATTTGGGAAGGAGGTACTGTTATTAGGAAACGAAAGGTCAAAAGAGAAACTGATCTGCAAAACTTACATTCTCCCCCTGAAGAAGAGTTTTGGAAGGATAATATGGTATGGTCTCAAAGAATGTGACATCAAGGGTAGTGAAGACACTTTTTGTAGAGGGATCCTAACACCTGTATCCTTTTTGTTTAGGGAAGTAACCAATAAAAACACATTTGAGGGCTCTCGAGTCTAGTTTCTCACGGTCGTGAGGATGAACATGTACAAATGCTGTACAACCAAATATCTTAAGGGGAATGTCTGACATAAGGCGAGAGGTTGGAAAACAGTGTTTTAGTTTCCTAATGGGACATCTCATATGAAAGAACACAATTGGGCATTCTGTTTATAAGAAAGACAGATGTCAAAACAGCATCTCCCTAGAACATTTTTGGTATATTGGTGGTGAACATAAGTGCCCGGGTGTGAAAATCCCGAATAAATAGGAAATCAGTTAGGATTAGGTGGTTAAGAGATAAACCAGAAATATTTGTTTATTCTTGATTTAGTTTAGATTCATTTTATTGTATTATATATACCTCCTTGTAGCGTACATTTGGATATACAGAAGAAATAAATACAATTTTATTCTCCATACCGGGCCACTTCTAAGAGATGTATGTTTTTTCGTTCGGCCACTCCATTTTGTTGTGGAGTATACACGCATGGGGTTTGGTGAATGATTCTATGGGTTTGAAGGTAATCTTCAAGGGAATGGTTAACATATTCTGTACAGTTATCTGTATGCAATATTTGAATTTGTGTTTGGAATTGTGTGTATATTAGAGTGAAAGTTAATAAATACTATTCGAACATTAGTTTTATCTTTTAGTAAATACAACTAACATATACGAGTATGATCATCAATAAAGGTGATAAACCACTTTGTATGAATGCGATTTGGATGCTGAGATGGTCCCCATAAATCGTTGTGGATTATGGCAAATGGTTTGGAAGGTGTGTATTTGGATTATGTACAATGATGTTTTGCAAGTTCACACGTTTCACATTGTAAATCAGATAATTTTTTATTTTGAATAAGAGATGGAAACAATTGCTTCAAATACTGAAAATTAGGGTGGCCTATTCTAAAGTGCCACAGCAAAAAATTATTATTCTTAGGGAGAGATGCAGAATTACAATTTTTAATTTGATTGTGTTCACTCACATTGGCTGTCTCAAAGTAATAAAGTCCTTCACTCTTTCTAGCACTGTCAATCATCTTCCCCGATAGGTCCTGAAAAATACAGGATGAAGAAACAAATTTAGTAGAGCAATTTGTGTGAGCTGTTAATTTACTGACAGATAACAAGTTGCAGGATAATTTTGGGACATGAAGGACTGACTCAAGAGTAATAGATTTAGAGATTTTAATACTCCCTTTTCCAGCAATTGGAGAGAGGGTGCTGTAATCTGAGATTGAAAGGAATTGTTTCTCTCATTCATTCATTCATAGATGCTACATATTTATATACAAAGTTAGAGACATAGACTAGTGAAAGACACCTAATATCCAACTACACTAGTGATATACACCTAATAGACAACTAATTACATCTAACACTCCCCCTCAAGTTGGAGCATAAATATTAATCATGCCCAACTTGTTACAAAGATAATTAACCCGAACTCCATTTAAAGCTTTCGTGAAAATATCTCCTAGTTGTTCTCCAGTCTTCACATGTCCTGTAGAAATCAAACCTTGCTGAATTTTCTCGCGAACAAAATGACAATCAATTTCAATGTGTTTAGTTCGCTCATGAAACACTGGATTAGAAGCAATATGAAGAGCAGCTTGGTTATCACACCATAATTTTGCTGGTACTGAAGTCAGACAGGTAATATAGAGATTTTTAATTATGGGTTGCCATTCTCAGAAGGATTGAATTATCTAGTGATCAAGTACTAACATTTGGTCACACTAATACTATTTGGACAAAAATAAAATGATTAAAATATTTAAAGAAATTACTAACAGAATACAAAGATGAGTGATAACTACGTGAAACTATCCTATTCATGTGTTCCGGTTAGAGCACCGATGAAATGATTTAATGCAATTAGTCACATTCTAATGCTATTCTAATCACACAAGATAATATAAGCGCACATGTGATCTATTTTGCATACAACTAGTCATACTTTCCCCTCGTCTAATCATGTGTCAATCAATGAAACATCAAATCAATAAGTGATCAATTAATTAAAAGCATTAAGTAATGAATAAATGAAAATTCAATCATGTAGAACAATTAGAGAATTATGAAGATTTGTTCATATATAAATGGGGTTCAACAATGATCCTAGCAAAGGGGTCTAGCAACTCATCTACATATACAACAAAATCAAGTTATAAGAGAAATCCATGAAATTTAATACAAGAAAAATAGATCAAACAAGAGATACATCCATTCATCTTCTTGAATGTCTAAGCTTTAACTCTTCCGTTCAAATCCCATGATTTCTGTAACTATAACACACTCTCACCTTAAAATGGCATGAAATGGCTTTAGGGAAGTGAATGGTGCCTCGAAGAGTGGAATATGTGTTATTAGGGTTTAGGGATCCCTAAAAAGCCCAAAAGTCATTACAAATTTGGACTTTTGGATAAAAAAGTCAATAGTACACCGCATGCCAGAAAAAGATATATAGACTCATTTTAGAACGCCAGCTCAAGCCTAACATTTTAAAAAATTTAGCTACTTTTGGCATAACATTTTCGAATAACTGGCCTGCCCATCGTAACTTCTTGTTAGAAACTAGAGGTCTAGGTTAAATTGATACAAAACAATGTTTTCTTTTATTTTACATGTGTGCATGTTGACAATTTAGTTTTACAAATGCTGAATTGGATAACCATTTGGTTAAACTAGTCTTTCCCTTTTTGTTATTTTGATTCGATTTGCCTTGCTTTTCAATTGTTTTACTTGAACTTCTTCCAAATTATTTTAATCGCCCAATAAATCCTAAAAACATTTAAAATAATATTATTAAACCTAAAATAATTGAGAAATTAAGCATAATTTTAAGGGTGATTATGGATTAATAAAATTGCTCTTGTTTTATTATTTATGAATAATACATATATAAACTTCTAGGGTATATATAATACAATTAATAAATCAAAAATAAATAAAATAAAATAAATAAAGATATGAAACAATATTTTCAGTTTAAACTAACAAACAAAATTCCTAAACAGATTCCCTAATATTTCGGGATTTCAACATTCCCCCTCAAGTTAGTTCATAGATAGCAATCATGTCCAACTTGTTTATAAAATCATCGAAGCTTTGATGTGGAAGCCCTTTTGTGAAAATGTCTGCAGTTTGTTCTTGTGTAAGAATGTAGGTCATACAAATAATATCATTCTCATCTTTCTCTTTGATAAAATGTCTATCCACTTCGATGTGTTTAATTCAATCATGTTGGATTGGGTTAAGAGAAATGTTGATTGCAGCATTATTATCACAGTAAACCTATGGAACCTCAATTTCTACTTGTAGTTCTTCTAGAAGTTTCTTCAACCACAGTCCTTTACAAATTCCTTCTGCAACTGTTCTAAATTCTGCTTCAGCACTACTTCTAGCTACAACATTTTGGTTTTTGCTTCTCCATGTAATTAGGTTTCCCATACAAAGGTACAGTACCCAGTTGTAGATCTTCTGTCTTCAATTGAACCTATCCAATCAGGGTTTCAAAAAACTTTTGTTTTCCTTTGATCTGGTTTCCTAAAGAATAGTCCTTTGCCAAAAAAGCCTTTAAGATATCTCAGAATTCTGTATACTGCTTCTAGGTAGCTTTCTTTCGGGGAGTGCATATGTTGATTTACTACATTTACTGCAAATATAATGTCAGGTCTTGTATGTCATACGTAGATTAGTCTTCCGACCAGTCTCTGGTACCTCTCTTTGTCTATTGATTGTTCATCATGTTCTATTTTCTTCCCTGTTTCAATAGGAGTGTCACTTGGTTTGCTCTCATGCATACCTGTCTTATTTAGAAGATCTAGAACAGATTTCCGTTGTGAGACACTAATACCTTTTTTTGATCTTGCAATCTCCATTCCCAAGAAATATCACATTTGACTTCAAAGTGGCAATGACACTTTTTAGTCTTTTAATTTTGGGCAGATTATCTCCTGTTAGTATTATGTCATCTACATAAACAATCAAAATTGTTTTCAAATCGTTCGAGCAGTGTTTAAAAAACATTGTGTGATTTGACTGACCCTGCTGATAGCCTTGACCATTTACCACTTTTGCAAATCTATCAAATCACGCTCGGGGTGACTGTTTAAGTTCATAGAGAGATTTGTTCAGTTTGCACGCCGCATTTTGTTTATTATCTTCACAAAAACCTAGAGGTTGTCATGAAAATTTCTTTGTCGAATACTCCGTTGAAAAAGGCATCTTTATGTCCAACTGTTGGAGAGTCTATTCCAGGTTCGCTGCTAATAACAAATAATACTTGAATAGTATTTAGTTTTGTAATTGGAGCAAATGTCTCGATGTAGTCAATCCCATAGGTTTGGGTGAATCCATTAGCAACTAGACGAGCTTTGTATCATTCAACAGTTCTATCGGCTTTATACTTTACAGTACAAACCCACTTGCACCCAACTGGTTTCTTACCTTTGGTAAGTCCACTATATCCCAAATTTCATTTTTTTTTCTAGAGCTCGTAACTTTTTCATTACTGCATTTGTCCACTAGAGAATTTCCCAAGCCTCATCAATATTTTTGAGAATTATGATCCTGTCAATGTTAGTAGTGAAAGCATGAAATGTGGGAGAGTATTCCTTTGTACTTTGATTTTGGCCTTCTTGAGTAAACAAGTATCTCCTTATCTACTTATATTTTTGCATTTCCTCCTGAGTCTAAATGGGTTTCTGTAGATGGCACGTTAGAGTGATTTGGTGTAACAGGTTCAAGGTGAGTTGTAGAGATTGTATTTGGGAAGGAGGTACTGTTATTAGGAAACGAAAGGTCAAAAGAGAAACTGATCTGCAAAACTTACATTCTCCCCCTGAAGAAGAGTTTTGGAAGGATAATATGGTATGGTCTCAAAGAATGTGACATCAAGGGTAGTGAAGACACTTTTTGTAGAGGGATCCTAACACCTGTATCCTTTTTGTTTAGGGAAGTAACCAATAAAAACACATTTGAGGGCTCTCGAGTCTAGTTTCTCACGGTCGTGAGGATGAACATGTACAAATGCTGTACAACCAAATATCTTAAGGGGAATGTCTGACATAAGGCGAGAGGTTGGAAAACAGTGTTTTAGTTTCCTAATGGGACATCTCATATGAAAGAACACAATTGGGCATTCTGTTTATAAGAAAGACAGATGTCAAAACAGCATCTCCCTAGAACATTTTTGGTATATTGGTGGTGAACATAAGTGCCCGGGTGTGAAAATCCCGAATAAATAGGAAATCAGTTAGGATTAGGTGGTTAAGAGATAAACCAGAAATATTTGTTTATTCTTGATTTAGTTTAGATTCATTTTATTGTATTATATATACCTCCTTGTAGCGTACATTTGGATATACAGAAGAAATAAATACAATTTTATTCTCCATACCGGGCCACTTCTAAGAGATGTATGTTTTTTCGTTCGGCCACTCCATTTTGTTGTGGAGTATACACGCATGGGGTTTGGTGAATGATTCTATGGGTTTGAAGGTAATCTTCAAGGGAATGGTTAACATATTCTGTACAGTTATCTGTATGCAATATTTGAATTTGTGTTTGGAATTGTGTGTATATTAGAGTGAAAGTTAATAAATACTATTCGAACATTAGTTTTATCTTTTAGTAAATACAACTAACATATACGAGTATGATCATCAATAAAGGTGATAAACCACTTTGTATGAATGCGATTTGGATGCTGAGATGGTCCCCATAAATCGTTGTGGATTATGGCAAATGGTTTGGAAGGTGTGTATTTGGATTATGTACAATGATGTTTTGCAAGTTCACACGTTTCACATTGTAAATCAGATAATTTTTTATTTTGAATAAGAGATGGAAACAATTGCTTCAAATACTGAAAATTAGGGTGGCCTATTCTAAAGTGCCACAGCAAAAAATTATTATTCTTAGGGAGAGATGCAGAATTACAATTTTTAATTTGATTGTGTTCACTCACATTGGCTGTCTCAAAGTAATAAAGTCCTTCACTCTTTCTAGCACTGTCAATCATCTTCCCCGATAGGTCCTGAAAAATACAGGATGAAGAAACAAATTTAGTAGAGCAATTTGTGTGAGCTGTTAATTTACTGACAGATAACAAGTTGCAGGATAATTTTGGGACATGAAGGACTGACTCAAGAGTAATAGATTTAGAGATTTTAATACTCCCTTTTCCAGCAATTGGAGAGAGGGTGCTGTAATCTGAGATTGAAAGGAATTGTTTCTCTCATTCATTCATTCATAGATGCTACATATTTATATACAAAGTTAGAGACATAGACTAGTGAAAGACACCTAATATCCAACTACACTAGTGATATACACCTAATAGACAACTAATTACATCTAACACTCCCCCTCAAGTTGGAGCATAAATATTAATCATGCCCAACTTGTTACAAAGATAATTAACCCGAACTCCATTTAAAGCTTTCGTGAAAATATCTCCTAGTTGTTCTCCAGTCTTCACATGTCCTGTAGAAATCAAACCTTGCTGAATTTTCTCGCGAACAAAATGACAATCAATTTCAATGTGTTTAGTTCGCTCATGAAACACTGGATTAGAAGCAATATGAAGAGCAGCTTGGTTATCACACCATAATTTTGCTGGTACTGAAGTTTTAAGACATACTTCATTCAAGAGCTGATATATCCACATTATCTCACATGCAGATTGTGCCATAGCCCTATATTCTGACTCTGCACTCGATCGTGACACAACATTCTGCTTCTTACTCTTCCATGAGACCAAATTTCCTCCAACAAAAATACAATAGCCTGATGTGGATCTTCTATCCACTTTAGAACCTGCCCAATCTGCATCTGAAAAACATTCAATATTAGTGTGCCCATGATTTGCATACAAGATACCACGTCCAGGTGCTTCTTTCAAATAACACAAAATTTGTTCTAATGCTGCCCAATGATGAATTGTTGGGGATGACATAAATTGGCTAACAACACTGACCGAATATGCAATATTTGGATGAGTCACAGTAAGGTAATTCAGTTTTCCAACCAATCTTCGATATTTCTCAGAATCTTTAAATAGTTCCCCATCTCCTGTAAGGTGGATGTTCGGAGTCATCGGAGCACTACAGGGCTTTGCTCCCAATTTTCCTGTCTCAGTTAATAAGTCAAGTACATATTTTCTCTGAGATAGAAATATACCTTTTTTACTCCTTGTGACTTCAACGCCTAAGAAATACTTTAGCATCCCCAAATCCTTCGTGTGAAACTGAGTATGCAGGAAAGACTTAAGAGATGAGATTCCTGTGGTATCACTTCCAGTAATAACAATGTCATCCACATACACAACTAAAAGAATGATACCACCTTCTGATTGTTTGTAGAACAAAGAATGGTCAGACTTGCTTTTCATCATACCAAACGTTTCTATAGCTTGACTAAATTTTCCAAACCAAGCACGAGGACTCTGTTTCAAACCATACAAAGATTTGCGTAGACGACAAACTCGCCCATACTCCCCCTGAGCAACAAAACCCGGAGGTTGCTCCATAAACACCTCCTCTTGAAGATCACCATGAAGAAAAGCATTCTTGATATCTAGTTGATGCAAAGGCCAATGGTGAGTAGCTGCCATAGAAATGAACAACCGAACAGAGGTCAATTTAGCAACAGGAGAGAAAGTGTCAGAATAGTCCAGTCCATAGGTTTGAGCATATCCCTTAGCAACAAGACGAGCCTTTAATCGAGCAACTGACCTATCTGGATTAACCTTTACTGTGAACACCCATTTGCATCCTATAGCCCGTTTTCCCAAAGGTAAATCAACCAAGTCCCAAGTACCATTGTCATCTAAAGCATTCATTTCCTCTATCATTGCATGATGCCAACCATGATGAGATATGGCTTCGTGAACAGTTTTAGGGATAAAAATAGAATCAAGGGACACAATAAAAGAGGAAGAGGAAGACGACAAGCAGTTATAAGAAACAAAAGAAGAAATAGGATAAGTACATTGACGTTTACCTTTGCGTAATGCAATAGGAAGATCATCGCTCAGGACTGGATCTGATGACGAAGGAGCAGGTGCAGGACATGAATGAGAAGGTCTCTGTCTGGAGTAGACTTGAGTAATAGGAGGCTTAACAGGAGCTGGATCTGAGACAGGTTCAAATGATGTGATAGAATAGACTAAGACATCATCATCCTCCCTCTGACGTGCAGGAAGAGGAGAAGACGAAAAATAGGGTGTGTCTTCCATGAAAGTAACATCAATTGAGACAAGATATTTGTTAAGAGTAGGACAATAACATCTATAACCTTTTTGAAGACGAGAATAACCAAGGAAGATACATTTCAAAGACTTGGGATCTAATTTAATAACATGTGGACGAACATCTCGAACAAAACAAGTGCTACCAAATATCCTAGGGTCAACCGGAAATAGTGACCTATTAGGAAACAGAACTTTGTAAGGAATCTCACCATGAAGAACAGATGAGGGCATGCGATTAATAAGAAAACATGCTGTTGAAACTGCATCGGCCCAAAAAGGTTTAGAAACATTCATTTGAAATAATAAGGCACGTGCAGTTTCAAGAAGATGTCGGTTCTTACGTTCTGCCACTCCATTCTGAGATGGAGTATCAACACAAGAAGTTTCATGAAGCATGCCATTTTGAACCATATAAGATTGAAACAAAGCTGATGTATATTCTTTGGCATTATCACTTCGCAAAGTACGAATTGAAGCATTAAATTGAGTTTTAATTTCAGCACAAAATGCGCAAAAAATAGAAAACAATTCAGAGCGACTCTTCATTAAATATAACCAAGTTACACTAGAATAATCATCCACAAAAGTAACAAAATACTTAAATCCCGGTTTGGACAAAATAGGACAAGGACCCCAAACATCAGAATGAACTAATTCAAAAGGAATAATAGCACGTTTATTAACTCTTGGTTTTGAACTTAGACGATGGTGTTTTGCAAACTGACAAGACTCACAATCTAATGAAGAAACCTTATTAAACTGAGGACAAAACTGCTTGAGTAAAGGAAGAGATGGATGACCCAGTCTACAATGTGCCTCGAAGGGAGAGGTGACACCAGAGCAAGCAACAGATTTCAATATTGGTGTGTCAAGAATATAGAGGCCTCCAGACTCATGTCCTCTACCAATAATCTTCTTCGTCATAAGATCCTGAAATAAGTAATGATTAGGAAAGAATGTGATGCAACAGTTAAGATTGTGAGTGAGCTGACTTACAGAGATCAAATTAAAAGATAAGTTAGGTAAATGTAAGACAGACGACAAAGGAAGTAAGGGAGTGGGAGTAATTGTGCCAGACCCAAGAACACGAGATGGTGACCCATCGGCTAAGGTAACAGTTGAGGTGGAAGTGTGTGATTGAAGAGTAGAAAAGAGACTAGAATTACCTGTCATATGATCTGTGGCACCAGAATCAATAACCCATTTGGAAGATGAGGAAAGAAGACACGCATTTGGTTTACCTGAATCAGCAATAGCAGTGACAGAAGATGATGAAGACTTTAGTGATTCTTGATACTGTGAGAACTTGGTAAATTCATCTGCAGAGATAAGAACTGATTTTTCAGAAGTATCACAAGTGGATGCAATATGGGCCGAGTGACCTTTCTGATTCTTGGACTGAAGCTTTCTGCAGTAACGTATCGTATGTCCTGGTTTACGACAATAGGAACACACAATACCTCCTGGATCCTGTGGTCGAGTTTGAAACCCTTGTAAGCCGCCTCCTTTGTTTCCACTCATATAGGTTGGCCGTCCAGGCTCATAATTATTATTTCGGCTGACCAAAGCACCATTTAATTGAGTAGGTGGAGGTGGAGTGCCTTCTGTACGAAGTACTCGACTAAATACCTCTTGTAAAGAGGTGATCTCAGAACTAGAAAGAATCTGTGACTTAGCAGTTTCAAAATCAGAGGGAAGACCAGCAAGAAAACTCATAACCGCCATTTGTTCCCGTTGGCATTGCTGAACTTTCACATCAGAGCTAAAAGGCATCAAACTATTTAGTTCCTCATAAGTCTTTTTAAATTCCATAAAATAATTCGTGAGGGACTGATCTTGTTTTTCTGCACGGTAAAATGCTTTGCACACCTCATACATGCGAGAAAGGTTTCCTTTACCAGAATATAAGAAATCCAAATAATCCATCAATTCCTTAACGAATTCACAATGGTTGATCAAGCCAATGACTTCGCTCTCAATAGAATTCCGAATCTGTAGGAATAAGCGGGCATCTTCTCTAAGCCATGTCTGCTTTGAATCATCATTAGGAGGATCGTTAGTCAAATGAGTATCTTTGTCAATACTTCTCAAATAAATTCGAATTGTCTTGCTCCAAGCCAAATAATTCGAGCCATTGAGCTTTTGGTCCGTGATTTTAGACATTACAGGTACCATATCCGTAACAACATTGGATTTCTTTTCAGCCATAACTCTTCAAACAACAAGACAGCGAACAAGCGAACAAATAAAATCCAACAAAGCAGCGAACAGAAAAGGTAGCGAACAAGCACCCAAAATTGGCCGAAACTCGAATTGGAAGAACCCAAACCTGAACCAAAGAGTGCCGAACCACAACAGACCGGAGAAAATTTCAGGCTGAAACGCCGTTACGCGCCGAAACAGCAGTCACGAGGAATGCCGGCGAAACAGGGGAACGCCGAAACAGGGGAACGCCGGCAAAACAGGGGAACGCTGGCAAAACAGGGGAACGCCGAAACAGGGGAACGCCGGCAAAACAGGGAAACACCGGCGAAACAGGGGAACGCCGGCAAAACAGGGGACGCCGAAACAGGGGAACGCCGGCAAGCAACCCGAGGACAGCAGATGACACAGGGGAACGCCGGCAAGCAACCCGAGGATGACCGGAGAAGATTTCAGGCTGGAACGCGTCGTCACGCGCCGACGCGTGGAAATTGCGCAGAAACTTGCGGTGGCGCGTGGGGTCCACTCGCGGCTCGTTTGGTCACCAGATTTTGGGTTTTGGCCGGTCGGCGTTTGGGCTGCCTTCAGGTGCCGGCGGTGAGGGAAAAAAAATACTGTGCAGAAACTTGTGGTGGCGCTGGCTCCCACGCGCGGCCGGTCGGTAACTGGACGTCGGGGTTTGGCCGTCGGCGACTGAACTGCCTCCTTGTGCCGGCGGTGAGAAAAAAATGCACTCCAAAAGGGTGTTCCAAATTGGAACAAAAAAATGCACTAATTTGAAGGAGAGGAGAGAAAAAAAAGAGAAAAATCTCGGAAAATTTAATGCTCTGATACCATGTAATCTGAGATTGAAAGGAATTGTTTCTCTCATTCATTCATTCATAGATGCTACATATTTATATACAAAGTTAGAGACATAGACTAGTGAAAGACACCTAATATCCAACTACACTAGTGATATACACCTAATAGACAACTAATTACATCTAACAGGTGCCATCTGCAATTCTTACTTTTAAGTTATGAGCACGTGGAATATATGAAGAAAAAAGTTCATGGTTGTCTGTCATGTGATCTGATACACCAGAGTCAATAATCCAAAGAGTATTTATTATTTTAGATTAATGCCGTTAAAAAATTACTTTTATGTACTAGTGAGCTAGAGGGAACATAGGTAAAAGACTGACCCGATGTTTGAAAATTGGAAAACATTTGATAAAGTTGTTCCATTTGCCAAAGATAGGTCTTGATCTCAAAGGCCAGAGAGAAATTTCCAGAATTTGAATATGTTTCCTTCACGGCTATCCATACTTCTCTTGCCGTGGGGAGAAATAGGTAGGTTTTTCCTACAGATGGTGTCATGGAGTGGACCATCCATGAAATTATCGAGTTTTCAGCCGTCCACCTCTAGAGAGATGGTGTCATGGAGTGGACCATCCATGAAATTATCGAGTTTTCAGCCGTCCACCTCTAGAGACCAGCTGGATCATCGGGTTTCTTATCGTCATCGGTGAGGTAACCTATCTTCCCTTTTCCTTGAATTATTAATGTGATGGACCGAGCCCACTCTCGATAATTCTTGTCATTCAGTTTCTCGATGGTGAGTTGGAGTGGGAAATTATCAGCACCACCATGGGTGGGTGTGGCCATCTCCTCTGTCTCCTTGTTGATACGATCAGAGGAAGGTGACTCGCTAGTATGTTCTTCCATGGACAACGAACCTAGGCTCTGATACCATATGGATTAATAAAACTGCTCTTGTTTTATTATTTATGAATAATACGTATATACACTTCTCGGGTATATATAATATAATTAATAAATCAAAAATAAATCAAATAAAATAAATAAAGATATGAAACAATATTTTCAGTTTAAACTAACAAACAAAATTCCTAAACAGATTCCCTAATATTTCGGGATTTCAACAGTGATGGGTACCAAAAGTCCTATAACTTTTGGGTAGGGTACTAGAAGTCTACAACTATTAAAAAGAGTATTAGAAGTTCAAAACTTCTAAAATTTTCATAATTTTTTCTACGTGGCTCTCTTTGTTGCATGCTACGTGGACAAGTTTATGACAATTTTAGAAGTTTTGGACTTCTAATATCCTTTTTAATCGTTATTGGTCTTCAAGTATCCTACCCAAAAATAAGTGAACTTTTGTGTACTTTTGTCATGGTTAGTGGGACTTCTAGTGCTCTTTTTCCTAATTTTAACTTGAAAAGAGTAAATAACTAGAGTTATCAATTCCCTAAAGCATGATATTGATTCCTGTCAATAATCTTGTTAGAAACTGGTGTTTAAAACTTTGGTGAAGCTTGAAAATTGTCATGAAAACCTTGGAAGTACAGATTTTGTTAGTCTTTTTTATGACGAGAAATCAGTTCAAAATTTATAGCAGGTCTTTAACTCATTGAGTCAATAATATCTTTAATTTGCCTTTTGTCTCTAAATACCTCTATGATCTTGTTTCATTATTCTATATATTTTGACCATGTTTAGCGCATCCAGTATGCCAATTGAATGTTACAAATGGTTACTCGAAGATAATAGCTTAATTTTTGTTCTCTATCAATTAGATTTTGGTATGATGGGTGAATTTAGACCAGAACTCCGTGATGGGTTCATTGAAGCTTGTCTTCACCTTGTAAATCGTGATTTTGATGCATTGGCGAAGGACTTTGTCACACTTGGGTAATGCATTTGCTCATGTACTTTTCATTTATTGCATATGTCATTTTCATTTTGTCTTATTTGGATGGACTTCTTAAAACTCTAGGCTTCTTCCACCTACGGCAGACAAGGAAGCTGTAACAAATGCCTTAATAGGTTTCTCCTTACCTCTAGGCCCTTTTTACATACACCAATAGATTATTTAAGATTCATGCTTGATGTTTAGGATTCCTTGTGTTGCTGCTCTGATTTTTGGCATTGTTCCTTGATGCAGGTGTCTTCCAAAATGCTGTTGCTAAAGGAGTGCGCAATATTAGTTTTGGGGACCTCATAGGAAATCTAGGAACAACCATGTGAGGTTCTTTCTTTTTATTTTCAACTATTTGATAATTATATGACATAGGTACCTACAGATAAAGGTTGTAAGATCAAAGAAGGGAATTAATGTCTCCCAATGAAAGTACATCCTTAATCTTCTCATTGAGAATGGAATGCTTGGGTGTAAACTAAGTGATACTCCAATCGAAACTGGAAAGTGATAAAAAGTAAAGCTAGTTAATAGAAATAGGTACCAAAGATTAGTATGGAAGCTAACATATTTGTTTCACGTTAGAATAGATATTGCATTTGCAGTTAGTGTGATGAGTATATGCATTCTCTAAAGGAAGCTCACTTTGAAGTTGTTTATAAGATTCTTAGGTATTTAAAAGGGACGAAAAATGATTATTCTTCAAGAAAAATGAAAGTAATAATATAGAAGTTTTTCTCGATGCAAATTGGGCAAATCAATAGAAGATAGAAGATCCATTATAGGATATTGTACATTTGTATTCAAAAATTTAGTGACTTATAGAAGTAAGAAGCAAATATAATGGCTAGAAGTAGTGCTAAAGTTGGGATTATGGCAATTGCGTAAGGCATTTGAGAAGCATTATTGCTAAGAAATTTTTGAAGGAAATCCAAGTTGTAAGTTCACATTCAAACTTTTGTAACCTCCATAATCAAACTTTATTTTGATAATAAGGCAGCTATCAACATATCTGTTTATCCGGTTTAACATGACAGAACCAAATATGTGAAAGTTGATAAACATTTATGTGGACTATATGGCCGAAAGAATATTAATTCTTATTTCTTTTGTGTATAAAAATTGTACAATCTAGCTTCTATTTATAAAGCAATTCTAATAAATAAATCATTGAAAATAATATCTAATTATATCTTGATAATGAGGAAGGAAATTCTATTCTCTAAACAATATTTATAAATTTAAATAGATATTTGCACAGTTTAAATATAAATGAAAATTCCAGCAGTTTTGGGATTTCCACAATTCATCGAAGAAAAAGTTGAAGATGAAACTATCTGCATAACTTATGTTCCTACAAAAGAATAAACTGTTGATATCTTCACTAAATGACTTCCTTGACAAAGCTTTGATGATTTTATTTACAAGTTGGATATAAGCATTTACGATCCAACTTGAGGGAGTATTAAAATCCTAGATATTTGGGCTGATTTTAGGGGATTTGATTGTGTAGAGAATTAGGAACTTTATTGTGCTTTAATTAGCAGATTGCATTTTGTAATTACTAGGAGATTGTTTCCATATTTTTGTCATTTCCTTCACTATAAATATGAATCAAATGTATGTACTTATACATATCCAATACACTGTTTTCAATTTCATATTCCTCCAAGTTCAGTTCATAGCAATTATATAAAGGAAACTGAATTATTCTCTCTCAAGATTTATCTATTACTGATGTTGTTTTCTATGTATGATTTGTTAAGTGTTTTTTTTTTCCCTATCTGCAGGTATCAGTTCAAATTTAGAATACCTTCGTATTTTTCTCTTGTCATTCGAAGGTAATATGTTTTGGGAATTGTTATATGGATATTTAACATTTAACTTTTGTGTCATGCATGAAACTATTATGAAAGTTCAATGAGCGTTAGAAAGGTGTAGAAACTGAAAACCGTGATGGAATTAGTAGTTCCATGTGATAGAGGAATTTGCATTTTTTTTGCTATAAGTTGTTTGGGGTAAAGGGTTAGGTTATGTCTCAGTTCTTGAGATTGCTTCTTTAGCTTAATTACTGGTTTCACTATCCTCAAGTCTTTTGGTTTCATTTAATGTCTTTAAGCCTTGCCGTATTGGAGGGTATTGCTGTCAGCTCCAATCCAAATTACAAAGTTTTGGGCAGCACATACCCATGGATTGCCAGGAAAGTACTAACAGATAGCTCGCCTAAGCTGAAGTCATCACTGCAATCACTTCTCTATGAAGTTTGGTTCTCACCCTGTTTATTATTGTTGTTTATCTGTCCTGGATCTGTAAATAGTGTGTAACTTTAAGATCCTTACTCATGCAACTTATCTTGCAGGAAGGTGTTTTTAGAGTAGATCGTCTGGAGTCTCTTCTAACTGAGGTGACATAATCCTTATTTCTATTTTTCTAATGCATGTTCACAGTCAATGAATAAATGAAAATTTGTCTATTCTTTTCTTTCATTTGTGATATACCGTTGAGTAGTCGGATCGCTTTTTTGAAACTTGGTATTGGTTTTATATCAATGAAGCTGAAATGGAATAATTTATTGAGCTGTTACTTTTTATTTGACGTTATTTAACTTGTTGCAATAAGCATTACATTGATATATTTTACGTCAACTGTTTTCTTCTTGTGTTTCATTGCTTTACTCTTTCTGGCTCAATTTATTAAGAGTCTCAATTTCCTCTCTCTGGCAGTCTCTTCGTGCCAGAACGGAAAATGCCTTGGTTAGAAAGCGAGAAAATACTATTTCCAGGGTGGCTACGAATGAAATTCTATCTTATATGTTAACTGATAAGGTATTTATTTTTTTATTTTTTTTCCAACTATGGGGCCACATCGTGCTAGTGATCTCATCAGTCTCGGGTGATTCTCTAATAATTAAAATTTTCAGGGTGCCTTTGTCAGGGATATACTTCTTCAAGAATTTGTCAAGGTAAAATACTTAGCTATTGTTGAGATTTATCTTCAATTTCTCTTATGGTTTGCTACCACTCTATTGCACTTTCAGTCCTCAATGTCTGTAGATTCGGTCTAAGTAAATTTTAAACATGTGGCCATCAGTTAATAATAATAAACAAAAATTCATTGATGGAAAAAAGGTTACAGCAGTCCTTTTCTACTTCTTTTTTCTTTTTCTTAACCCTTTTTCTACTTCAAATTTCTTTTTACAATTGGGTATAGGGGTTGGATGCATTGGGACTCGCAATCTTGGATTCTATAAATTCTGTTGCAGCTGCAAACATACCATTTGGTGCTGCCTTTTCATTATCCACAATGACAGATGTAGATAAAATGAACTTAAGAAACTTGCATCGTTTCCTGCTTTTTCTCTCGAGGCTTCAAATTAACGATGACTCCACCGAGGTAAGAGCATAAGCTAATTTTTTGTTCAGGAAACTAAGAAGGAAGAGGCAGAAGTAAGAATGAAATGAAATTGGCTAGCTTTTCTGTTGTAAACTAACTAATTTTCTTTGGTAAGGAATTACAACATTGCTTGTTATTCATGGTGGAAACAGTGGAATAATTCAGTTAAGAAACCTTCTGTTGCATTTGCATGTGAACATTGTCATGCATGCATGGATGTTCGTTTTGTGGGACACAGAAAGCGCTATAGTCTAACTAGGCCAGTTCTATTATTCCCCTGCATTGCCTAATTGATATCTGTCCCTGAAGACACATGAGGCAGTAGCGGGATTTAATAAAACTCGCTTAAAATGTTTTTTTTTTTTTAAAAATGGCGTTGACCATCAATTTTCAAGTTTCATGGTATTCACCCCTAATCTAGATTAATTGTTTCTAGTGGGACTTCTCATTGGAGTTGAGAATTGTGATGTTCGATGGTAAGCCAATACAATTTAGTTTGCAAATTGAAAATTCAGTTTAAACGCTTTTCTCAAAGGATTTTGGTATTCTGATTTTTTCATGGGAAGGTTTTCAAGTCCTATGTTGTTCTATGCTAAACATACCATGTAAGCTCCAATTTGGTATTGCATAAATATGCAGAACATTGGAAAAGTTACCTGATTCTTTCAAGCATACTTTTCTCTTTGTCCAAAATCCTCAAGGCTAAAGATAGTGCGAAAACAATAGATCTTTGTTTTTGCCCCTGTATGGGTTATGCTGCTTAATTTAGTCGGGGATACTATCATGTTTTAGTTTAGCTACTTTTTTTTTCTTAAAGAAAATAATAATTCTTCTTTGTATTTTTCCTTGTCTATTACAAGAACTATGCTTTGCAATTTATAGTACAAACTAGGACAAGGAAATATCAGGAAAGGAAATAAACCTTCCAAGTATTACTACGATAACCTCCCTAATTCTGAATAAGCTAAACAAGAAAAAACTTACTAAACAACCTTCCAAATACCTTCAATATGATAGGGAAATATTTACACACTTACCTAATCAGGATTCCTTTATTCTAGTAACTAATTTATAGCTTTGACTTCCTATTATTAAGGACAAGAAATTCAGAATTCTACACTTTGTTTCTATTAAAATAGACTATTGACCTTTTGCAAGCATATCTTCAAGTCGGATATAATGAATATTATACTATAAGGCCATTACGTTAGATATCACTATAATGCTCAATAAACGATCCCTATACCATCATCGATGGTTATAAAATGGCTATAGAAGCACCAAAAGCAGTGGAAGTATCGATTTTCAAGATTTTGTAAGGTTGTCTTTGTAATTTGCAGTTCATAATACAATCCAAGGGGCGCTACAAAGTAAGTACAACACGTGCTGAGGATCATTCCATGAAAGAGTGCTTTCACCAACAGAAACAGGCGTGCCGCATGGGAAAATTCCAAACATTTAGGGATTTGAGATGGACTCAAATCATTAGTTAGTTGTAAATTAAAATTAGTTTAGATATTATAATTTTGTTATGATTCTTTTTGTGTATTATATATAGCTTAGTTGTGTAAGTCATTAATTAACTTTTGTGATAGAAATAAAAACAAAAGATTATCATTTCATTCTATATGGTATCAGAGCGTAGGTTCTTTGCCAATGGAAAACATGAGTAAAGTTCATCCTTCTGATCAAGCCAGCAAGGTGATAGAAGAGATGACCAATTCAAATTTTGGTGGAATAGATAATTCCACACTTCACCTCGCCATCGAAAAATTAGATGAAACCAATTACAGGCAATGGACTCAATCAGTCAGACTCATAATTGAAAGCAAAGGTAAAATTGGTTACCTCACTTGTGACGTAAAGACACCAAAAAATCCAACCAGCCTCCAAAAATGGAATTTGGAGAATAGAGAAACCAGAAAATCCAATCAGCCTCCAAAAATAGAATTTGGAGAATGTGATGATCATCTCCTGGCTCGTTCACTCCATGAAGCCATCAATAGAAAAAACCTATTTGTAGCTTCCAAAGGTAAGAGATGTGTGGTCAGCCGTCAAAGAAACCTACTCGAATTATGGAAATCATTCTCGAGTTTTTGAATTTAAAACTCACCTTTGGGAGCTGAAACAAAGGAGCCTCTTGGTCACCGAATATTATATGGCCATGGTGGCTCTCTGGCAAGAACTGGATGTGCTAGGTGATGAGGAATGGAAATTTCTTGAAGATTGTGTGAGGTATAAAGCAAAGGTAGAGGATGAAAGGGTGTTTAAGTTACTCGCCGGCCTGAATAGCAATCTTGATGATGTGCGTGGGAGGATTCTGGGCCGACAACCCTTACCGTCTACAAGAGAAGTCTTCTCGAAAGTGCGCCGAGAAGAATAGCAGCAACTGGTGATGCTCGAAGGAGGTGGCGGCGTTGGCTCTAGGACTGGTGAAATTGGGGGAGATTCTACACCTCTCGGGTCTGAGGGGGTCTTTGGACTTATGGCTCACGGGAATGGATCATTCGGCCGTGAGCTGGGCTTCAATGAAAATAAACTAGTGGGCCAGTGGACTGGGCTCCAACGAGTGGCAATCCGTGGGCCAAACTAGTTCTTTCAGTCCTGAACAGTTTGGGCCAGTTACAGAAAATGGGCCATGTGGGCTTTTATCTCGTGGGCCACAAAATAATCTAGTGCAGGTCCAACAAAAAGGACAGCCTTGGTGTGAGTATTGTTGTAAAAATGGCCATACAAACGATACGTGTTGGGAGTTACATGGTAAAGCATTAGGTTGGAAACCACGACAAAATTTTAGGAGTTGAGGATATCAGGCCTCTACAGAATAGAATACATCGTCTGCTTTCAACCCCAATCAGATAGAGCAACTCTATAACTTTTTTCTAAATTCCAGATAACTGGTTAGTCTTCCACCTATGTTCCTTCTAGCTCATTGGGTCACAAAGGTAATTTTTTGACTGCTTTAAATACATCCACTTCTTTAGTAAAAAATCCTTGGATTATTGACTCTGGTGCGTCAGATTACATGACTGATGTTGCTCACAATGGTGTATAAGAATTTACGCAAGTGCACGTGTCGCAAACAAGTAATATAATGATAAGAAAGATCATTCCTACGGAGATTGGAATACTAGAAAATATCGTAAAAATTAACTATTAAAATCAATATTTTGTGTTTTTGTTTATTAAAATAAAATAAATAAATAAAATAAAATAAAATAAAATAAATAGAACGAGAGGACAAGAGTGAAAATACTGAAACAAAGTTTAACGAGAGAAATATCAAGAATTGCAAGTAGATAAATCAGTTAGGATTGCGAATGTGACAAGTGATGTAGACAAACTGCGTTGCTGTAGTGTTGTTGTAGCAATGCTGTAGCAAAGTGTACCAGTAACTAGAATTGCAAAAAATCACAAAGGATTCTTCCGAATTTGCAATGTTTATATATTCTATGACTCAATGAAACATATTCCTATGCAAAACTGAATCTAAGAACAACGTTCATGCACAAATTCTTTTGAGTTATGTGAGATAATTATATATTCTTATATTAATTCCTTCACACTATTTTACTTTCATCTAACTTAAATTAACCTTTCTAGATTCAATTTCAGTTTACTATCCTATCAATTGTTGATTAAGCAATCAATAAGAATAAATCAATAAATTAAGCATAGAATAACTAGCACCTTTTGTCAAGCAAAGCATAAGTTTTTAAAATTAAAGCATAAAGTCTACATACACTTGCACATCCACAACCCTAACTGAATGAAAATTTAGCTAAACATATTTATGAAATCAAATATTAAACCATTCATATTCAACATCAGATCTATAGAGTTATAGAAATTTGAAAAAAAATAAAAGAATAGAAGGAATAAATTAATAAAACCCCATTTTATTGTATCTCAATCAATTGGATTCCAAATCTCTAAATCCCTCTTGCTTTTTTCAATGATTATTCTTGCAAATCAAGCCTTCAATTGGTCTCTTTCTAGATCCCCTTGATGCTCTGTTTTGCCGCCTCTTCTCTGCAAAATTCTGCTGTTTCTAGTGTGATAAATCTGTCTCTGTTCTCTATCCAGATCTGCTGCGTTCTTGTTCTCTTCTGCTGCCGAATCTGTCTCTATTTTGTCCTCCCAAATCTGCTTGTTCCTCTTCTCCTCTTGTGTTGCAAATCTGTCCAGAATTCTGCTGTTTATATATATTTATTTGTTGCCCAGAATTCAGCAGTTTGCTGCTGCAGTCACTTTAAAATCGGCCCCTGTTTTGCCTTTTAAACCCTAGGTTTAATTGGAGATAATTTTTCTTGTGTTATCTTTCAAAATTATCCCTAAAAGGTTAGTTAATAAAAGCTCAAAATTGTCCTTTTGTTGAGAGTCCAAATCAGCTCTTGAATTTTTATTTCCAGATAAGCATCTGTTTAGTAATCTGTTTTCCTGATGTAATTTTGCTGCAGCAATGCTGTAGCAAAGCTGCAGCAAAGTTGGATTCTTGCATTTTTTTGTTGTTTTCTTTATCTCCTGCAAAGGGCAATGAAAATCTAATGAGTACACATCAAAATATAATTCTTTTAACATATTTCATGATTATTTTGGATTTATTATCAAAGATTTTACTTAAATTCACAAATTCCGCAATTATTGTATAAATGATTATAATGTGCAAATATTCTTAAAAGAACAAACAAGTATTTATGAATAAGAGCTAATAATACTCTAATAAATTAGAGTTATCAACTGATAATCATCTTCTTTTTTCTTCATACATACCCTATGCTGGAAATTTAAAAGTAAAAATTGCAGACGACACTCTTTTACCTATTGCAGGAAAGGGAGCACTAAAATTCTAACTTAATTACTCTTGAGTCAGTTTTTCATGTTCCAAATTTGTCATGCAATCTATTGTCTATCAGTAAATTAACAGTTCATACAAATTGGTTTGCTAAATTCTTTCCTTCATCTTGTGTATTTTAGGACCTATAATCGCGGAAGATGATTGGTAGTGCTAGAGAACGTGAGGGACTTTATTAGTTTGAGACGGCAAATGTGAGTGAACAGTGTCAATTTGTTAACTATAATTTTGCTCCGCCCCTAGGAATAATGATTTTTTGTTGTGGCACTATAGGATGGGTCATCCTAATTTTCAATATTTGAAACAATTGTTTCCATCTCTTATTCAAAATAAAGAACTATCTGGTTTGCAATGTGAAATGTGTGAACTTGCCACACATCACCGAATCTTTTTTTCAAAATCTAAATACACACCTTCTAAACCTTTTACCTTATTCATAGCGATTTGTAGGGTCCAGCTCGGGACGAAAATCGCACTCATACAAAATAGTTCACATTTATTGACGATCATACTCGTGTATGTTGGGTGTATTTACTAAAAAATAAAACTGATGTTCAATCATGTTTAATCAATTTTCACTCTATGGTATAAATACAGTTTCAAACTAAAATTCAAATTTTGCGTACTGATAATGATACCGAATATGTTAATCGTGTACTTAAAGATTACTTTTAGTAACACGGTATTCTTCACCAAATCTCGTGCGTTTATACTCCACAAAAAAATGAAATTTTTGAGCACAAAAATAGACATCTCTTAGAAGTTGCTAGAGCCATTATGTTCACTACTAATATGCTTAAAATGTTTTGGGGATGCTATATTAACATAAGCTTTTTTGATAAATCGAATGCCAAGTCGTGTACTTTCATTCAAAACACCTATCCACCAATTAGAAACATGTTTTCCGACCTCACGTCTCATCTCAAATATTTCGCTTAAAATATTTGGTTGTATGACATTTGTCCACATTCATTCCCACGACCGTGGAAAACTTGATCCTCGAACACTCAAATGTGTTTTTATTAGCTACTCACCCACTCAGAAAGAATATCGCTGCTTTGATCCATTCACCAAACATGCTTTTACTAGCATTGATGTCACATTTTTTGAGACCACTCCATTTTACTCCCCCCAAAACTCCTCTTCAGGGGGAGAATGTGAGAGGATCAATTTTGCTCCTTCGATCTCTCCTTTTTAAATATTGATATCTCACTTCTTGATACTAGTCACTCTGAACCTCTAACACATCACTCTATATTGCCAGTTGCAGAAAATAATTTAGACTTTGGGGGAGATGTGGAGGCACAAACAGATAAGGATATACTTGTTTATTCACGAAGGCCCAAATCAAAATACAAAGGGAGACTCATACTTGACATACTACGAGAGTCCAACCCGGTGATGGATCCGATTAATCTCAAGACCTCCTTTAATCCAGATAATTTTAACTCTACTGATGATCTACCTATTGCTCTCAAAAAACAAAATGTTCTTGTACCTCTTACCCTATATCAAAATTTGTGTTGTATAATACATTGTTTTTTAGTTTTCATGCTTTTACTACTAATCTTGACAGGATACAAGTTCCTAGGAATATTGATGAGGCTTGGGAAATTCCTGAATGGAGGGAAGCAGTATTAGAAGAGTTGCGTGCCCTAGAAAAGATGGCACTTGGGATGTGGTGGACTTTACCGAAGGGTAAAAAGCCGGTTGGATGCAAATGGGTCTTTACTGTTAAGTATAAAGTTGATGGGACAATTGAGCGTTACAAAGCTTGTGTAGTTGCTAAAGGATTTACTCAGACTTATGGGATTGACTATACCGAGACTTTTGCTCCTGTTACAAAGTTGAATGCTATCCGGGTACTACTATCATTAGTAGTGAACCTGGACCGGACTCTCCAACAACTAGATATCAAGAATGCTTTCCTCAACAAGATATTAGATGAAGAGATTTTCATGATATTACCACCAGAATTTTGTGAGGACAACAAACCGAATATGGCATGCAAATTAAATAAATCTCTCTACGGACTTAAACAATCACCCATAACATGGCTTGATAGATTTGTGAAAGTGATAAAAGGACAAGGCTATCAACAAGGACAGTCAGATCATACGATGTTCTTCTAGCATTCCAAGAATGGGTTGAAAACAATCCTGATTGTATACGTAGATGACATAATACTCATTGGGGATAATCTAACTGAAATTGAAAGACTTAAAAGTAGTCCTTGCTACTGAATTTGAGGTAAGAGACTTGGGGATAATGCAGTATTTTTTAGGAATGGATATTGCTAGATCAAGAAAAAGAATAAGTGTCTCTCAACGAAAATATGTTCTTGATCTCCTAAAGAAAGTCGGTATGCTCGGAAGCAAACTAAGTGACACCCCAATTGAAACAGGAAAGAGAATGGAGAGTGATAAAAAATTAGTAAAGAGAGAGATGTATCAAAAATTAGTGGGAAAACTAATCTATCACATACAAGGCTCGATATTGCGTTCGCAGTTAGTGTAATAAGTCAACATATGCACTCTCGAAAGAAGACCACCTAGAAGCTGTGTACAAAATTCTGAGGTATCTTAAAGGTTCTCCAGGAAAGGGACTTCTCTTTACTAAAACAGATTAGAGAAAAATTGAAATTTTTTCTGATGCTGATTGAGCAGGCTCAGTTGAAGACAGAAGGTCTACTACTAGTGGGTACTGTACATTTGTGTGGGAAATCTAGTGACATGGAGGAGCAAAAAACAGAATGATGTAGCCAGTAGTGCTGAAGCAGAGTACAGAGCAGTTGCACAGGAATTTGTGAAGGGCTGTGGTTGAAGAAACTCCTAGAAGAACTACAAGTAGAAACTAAAGTTCTACTCAAGGTTTACTATGATAACAAAGCAGCTATTAACATCTTTCTCAACCTAGTTCAACATGAACGAACTAAACATGTTGAAGTAGATAGACACTTCAAAGAAAAAGTGGAGAACGGAATTATTTGCATGACCTATGTTCCCACACAAAAACAAACTGCTGACATCTTTACCAAAGGATTTTTGCGACAAAGTTTTGATGATTTTATGAACAAGTTGAACATGATTAATATCTATGATTCAACTTGAGGGAGAGTGGAAATTCCGAACATTTAGGGATTTGAGATAGACTCAAATCATTAATTAATTGTAAATTAAAATTAGTTTAGATATTATAATTCTGTTACGATTCTTTTTGTGTATTATATATAGCTTAGTTGTGTAAGTCATTAATTAACTTTTGTAATAGAAATAAAACAAAAGATTATCATTTCATTCTATACTGAGGCCCGTGGTTTTTCTTCGCCACGGCTCATACTTTGACAATTTTAGACTAGAGCACTAGCATCGCGGCCTGGAGTTTTCGTCGATGGTGGCTCCTACATTTTGGATTTGGAAAGGAGTACTAGTGTCATGGCTTGGACTTCTCACTGCCACGGCTTGCATACTTGGATAATTTTTCAATTTTGGACAGGGACACCTGCTTTGCGGCTTGGGGTTCTCACCTCCTTAACTCGCGCTCATTTTCTTGTAATTTTCTTATTGCTAGATCAAAATAAAGGGTTAGGATTTATTTGCTTTTAGGGTTTTATGTATATCCTATAAATACTTTAACATCTTCGGCTGCTTATTAAGTTTAACAATTATACATTTTGATTCTTAAATCAAATTTGAAAGCATGAATGTTTCATGTTCCTCTTCAAACCAACTTATCAAGGGGCTTTAGCAACATTTGTGGCTTTTCTATTATCTTGCTTGTGGTTAGTAATACCCATTGAGTTAAGGTGAGTGTTATAAAATATGAGTTAATTTTTTAGGAATCGATTTCAATTTCTTGTTGGGTCTCTTGTAGGTTTGAAACTGAATCACTTTTGTGGTTACAAGATTTGTGTTTTCGGGTTCGCATCATTTGGTATCAAAGTCCTAGCTTATAAATTTCATATTCTTCTCTTTGTATTCTTGCATTTTCATTTTTTGATATAAAAAATTGTTGTTCTTTCTTTGCAAAAAAATTTAATTTTCTGCAATTTTTTGTTTCAGTTTGTTTCTTGTTTTCCTGGTTTATTATGTGCATTGCTTTTGGAAAATTTTGTATTTGGCTTAAATTTTTGTAGTAATTTCATTTCCATATTTTTGTTTCGTAATTTCTGAGCCAATTCTGATATTTCTTGTGTTTATCTTGTATTGAAAAATCTGTTACTGTTCATTTCTCTAGAATTTTTTGGTGAAATTTTGAATCGAAAATTCATAAATTTTGTAGAATTTCCTATGTTATTTATGTATTGTAAATTTTTTCAGAATTCATATCGTAATTTGTGTTAAATTTTTCTTGGTTTATTAATAGAATTAGAAGTAAAAAAGGCTAAAATTATTATAAAAATGGATCTGAATATTAAAAAAAAAGAAGAAAATTTGTTATATTCTACTTCCAAAATTCATCAATTCTAGTGTGAGGAGCTCCAAAACACATCAAGTTAGTTTCCATTTGTGCTTGACTCTTTAGATATTGTGAACTATCTTCGGTAATAGAGGATTCTACAATTGTTTGAAATTACTTGAACAGTTTGGTTTGTTTAGGAGCTAAGAGCACTTGAGCGATCAATCTGAGTGCCAAAACACGAGAGGTAATTGAGTGAAATGTTTTTTATTGCTAATAGCTTGTTTGTATTAGTTGTTACAAAACGTTCAACATGAATAGTCTCGAAGAAAGATCAGTTATGATGAGGGCTTTACGACAATCAATTGAAATGATGAATGTTGTCATAGTAGACATGAATGATAGGATGGAGAGGTAAGATGCCACCATAGCCAACTTACAACTAGGGGAAGAGCCGGAAGATAGTTGGGAGGAAGACTTTAAAAAATATGAAGGAAGGGTACCTATGGGATGAAGAAGGGAATAGAGGAGGTAAAAATGGTAGATGAGGCATATGGAGACCACCACCTAGGCCACATGGAGTTTATAGGAATTTGGGAAGCATAAAAATGAAGATGCCACTGTTCCAAGGATAGAATGACCCGAAATTATACTTGGAGTAGGAAAAGATAGTAGAGCACATCTTTGAGTGCTACAACTATGCTGGAGAGAAAAAGGTAAAACTTGTCATTTAATTCATTGATTCTGCATTGAATTGGTGTGATCAATTAGTGATTTGTAAGAGAAATAATCGTGAAAAGCCAATTGCCAATTGGGAATGAAGGCTATTATGAGAAGAAGGTTTGTTCCTAGCTATTACTATAGGAAACTTTATCAGAAATTGCAAAGGTTTAAGCAAGGGTTTAGGTCGGTAGATGAGTACTATAAGGAAATAGAAGTGACCATGGTTAGGGCTAATCTAGAGGAAGATGGGAAGCCACAATGGCTCTATTTTTGAGTGGGTTAAATCAAGATATTGCCTATATTGTGAAACTTCATCATTATGTAGAGTTGGAAGACATGGTCCACATGACAATTAAGGTGGAACGACAGTTCAAGAGAAGAAGTAACCGTTTACTATCGCAAAAGCCAAGTGCTTCTATACCTTAGCAGCCAAATTGGAACAAAAATGAGGGAACAAGTTCCAAACCTACATTCGCACTAGTCAAAACCAAAGAGGTGGAGATAAGAATGGATAAAGGTAACAATGAAATCCAATCTTGTAGTCGTGTTGTTAAATGTTTTCATTGTCTTGGTTGGGGCCATATAGTATCTCAATATACTAGCGATATAAAAGGTGAAGAATGTGTTGTTACTGGTGAATTACTTGTGATAAGGTGATCATTAAATGTTCACATTAAAGAAGATGACATGGAACAACAAAAAGAAAACATCTTTTATTCTAGTTATCATGTGAGTGATAAGGTCTGCAACTTCATAATTGATGGGAGAGTTGTACCAATATAACTAGTACTACCTTAGTTAAGAAGTTAGGATTGCCTATGATTAAACATGGTTGAATGATAAAGGGTAGGTGAAGGTAGATAGTCAAGTGTTAGTATCTTTTGCCATAGGCAAGTATGAAGATGAAGTTTTGTGTGAGGTACCAATGCAAGTTGGGCATTTGTTGTTGGGAAGGCCATGGCAATATGATCGTAAGGTGACCTATGACGGGTTTGGAAATAGGTACACATTTGAAAAGAATGGTAGCAACGTAACTCTTGTACCCTTTACTCCAAAGAAAGTTTTCGATGATCAATTAAAAATGAAAAAAAAAAAAAGGAAAAGGAAAGGAGAGTGAGCCAAAGGAAAAGAGTGGAAAGACAAAGGAAAAGGAAGAGAGAAAAAAGCGGGAGAGTGTTTATTATCTAACCTTCCTTTCTTGCAAGGTTATCAAGATTAGAAGGATTACAAGAATGAACGCCAAAACTTATCACCAGATGAAGGATCGAATTTGAGGTTGATTTGTTTTGAAGAAGGAGGGAATAATACCATCCAAAGGGTGCTACAAGGAAAGCACATGTGCCGAGGATCATGCTATGAAAGAGTGTACACTCATCAACACAAATAGGCATGCCACAGCTCGGGGTTTTTCACCGCTGAGCACTAGCGCTATGGCTTGGAGTTTTCATTGCCGCAACTCGCACATTTTTGGATTTTGGATAGGAGTACTAGCGTCGTGGCTTGGACTTGCCTGGATATTTTTTCAATTTTGGACATGGACACTTGAGCCATGACTCAGGATTCTCACCGTTGCGGCTCGTGCGCATTTTGTTGTATTTTTTGACTGTTAGATTAAAATCAAGGGTTAAAATTTATTTACTTTTAGGATTTTGTGTATATCCTATAAATACTTTAACACCCCCATCTGCCTATTAAGTTAACAATTATAAATTTTGATTTAATTTTGAGAGCTTGAATGCCTCATGTTCCTCTTCAAACCAACTTATCAAGGGCTTTAACTTTTATGGTGTTTTTATCATCTTGCTTGTGGTGAGTAATAACTATTGAGTTGCTTCTATATCTAAGCAACGTACATCATCCATATCTAAGCCACAAATATTTCCTGCAGAATCTACATTGACCACAAACCAAGATTCAATGATAGGGGGAGACTTGCAACTCCAATCACTAGAGCTTCATGTTTATTCAAGACAAAAGAATCCTCAAAAAGTAGAAAATCTCACAAACTTCATGCAAAACCATGAAACTGAACCAATCTTGGGTACTCAAAATTCTGATACACAACTCTCTTTTGGTATTGATGACCTTAATGTTCCTATAGCTATCAAAAAAGGAACTTGATCCTGTACTTAGCATCCAATCTTCAAGTTTGTGGCCTATAGTCACCTAGCTTCATCTGTTTGAGCTTTTGTAACTAATCTATCAGCAAAAGAAGTTCCAAATACAATATAAGAAGCTTATCAATACTAGAATGGAGAAAGGTAGTAAAAGAAGAAATGTTAGCTTTAGAGAGAAATAGGACATGAGATGTTGTAACATTGCTGAGAGGAAATTCTCATGTTGGCTTCAAGTGGATTTTCACAGTTACATATAAATCATATGGATCCATTGAATGCTACAAGGCAAGGTTGGTTACAAAGGGTTTTTCCAAGACTTATGGAATTGAATATCAAGAAACATTTGCACTTGTGGCGATACTAAACGTGTACTCATATCGTTGGCGGCAAACTTAGATTGAAAACTCCAATAGCTTGATGTTAAAAAGGCCTTTCTGAATGGTGAGTTAGAGGAAGAAGTTTATATGGATTTGCCACCTGGTTTTGATGAAGCTAAGATTCATGGAAAGGTCTAGAAGCCTAGAAAATCTCTTTATGGATTGAAACAGTCTTCACGGGCATGGTTTGGAAGGTTCATTGAAGCTATTCAACAGCAACGTTATCAAAAGGCTCAATCTGATCATACTCTATTCTACAGACATGAAGGGGTAAAATTACAATGCTCATAGTCTATGTTGATGATATAGTATTCACTGGTGATGATGTTTTAGAAAATGAGAGTTTTCTTGCAGTAGTATTCGAGATGAAAGATTTAGTATCTTTGAAATATTTTCTTGTCATGGAGGTATCAAGGAATAGAAGTGGCATCTCAATTTCTCAGAGGACGTATGTTTTAGATATTTTGAAGGAAACAAGAATGTTAGAGTGTAAACTTGTTGAAACATGCATAAGTCCTAAACTAAGACTAGATCAGTTGGAGAGCACACCTATTGACAAAGGTCGATATCAGCGTTTAGCATGAAAGATTATTTATCTTTCTCATAGTATTGTGAGCCAATGCATGCATTCTCTTTATGATTTTTGAGATATCTCAAGGGAATTATTTTTCAAAAAGGGCGAAGACAGGAGTATTGAGGCATTTACAGATGCTGATTGGGCGGGGTTAGTTAAAGATGGAAGATTCGCATCTGGTTATTGCACCTTTGTATGGGGCAATTCAATGACTTGGAGGAGCAAGAAACAGACAATAGTGGCTTGAATTCAGGGCTTTAGCTAATGGGATTTGCGAATCAATCTTGTTAAAATTACTATTGAGTGAATTGAGATTCATGGGAAATGAATCTAGGAAGGTCTATTGTGACAATAAGGCAGCTATTGTTATCTTTCATAATCCTGATCATCACAATAGAACAAAATACGTTGAGGTGGATATTCTACTTCCAAAATTCATCAATTCTAGTGTGAGGAGCTCCAAAACACATCAAGTTAGTTTCCATTTGTGCTTGACTCTTTAGATATTGTGAACTATCTTCGGTAATAGAGGATTCTACAATTGTTTGAAATTACTTGAACAGTTTGGTTTGTTTAGGAGCTAAGAGCACTTGAGCGATCAATCTGAGTGCCAAAACACGAGAGGTAATTGAGTGAAATGTTTTTTATTGCTAATAGCTTGTTTGTATTAGTTGTTACAAAACGTTCAACATGAATAGTCTCGAAGAAAGATCAGTTATGATGAGGGCTTTACGACAATCAATTGAAATGATGAATGTTGTCATAGTAGACATGAATGATAGGATGGAGAGGTAAGATGCCACCATAGCCAACTTACAACTAGGGGAAGAGCCGGAAGATAGTTGGGAGGAAGACTTTAAAAAATATGAAGGAAGGGTACCTATGGGATGAAGAAGGGAATAGAGGAGGTAAAAATGGTAGATGAGGCATATGGAGACCACCACCTAGGCCACATGGAGTTTATAGGAATTTGGGAAGCATAAAAATGAAGATGCCACTGTTCCAAGGATAGAATGACCCGAAATTATACTTGGAGTAGGAAAAGATAGTAGAGCACATCTTTGAGTGCTACAACTATGCTGGAGAGAAAAAGGTAAAACTTGTCATTTAATTCATTGATTATGCATTGAATTGGTGTGATCAATTAGTGATTCGTAAGAGAAATAATCGTGAAAAGCCAATTGCCAATTGGGAATGAAGGCTATTATGAGAAGAAGGTTTGTTCCTAGCTATTACTATAGGAAACTTTATCAGAAATTGCAAAGGTTTAAGCAAGGGTTTAGGTCGGTAGATGAGTACTATAAGGAAATAGAAGTGACCATGGTTAGGGCTAATCTAGAGGAAGATGGGAAGCCACAATGGCTCTATTTTTGAGTGGGTTAAATCAAGATATTGCCTATATTGTGAAACTTCATCATTATGTAGAGTTGGAAGACATGGTCCACATGACAATTAAGGTGGAACGACAGTTCAAGAGAAGAAGTAACCGTTTACTATCGCAAAAGCCAAGTGCTTCTATACCTTAGCAGCCAAATTGGAACAAAAATGAGGGAACAAGTTCCAAACCTACATTCGCACTAGTCAAAACCAAAGAGGTGGAGATAAGAATGGATAAAGGTAACAATGAAATCCAATCTTGTAGTCGTGTTGTTAAATGTTTTCATTGTCTTGGTTGGGGCCATATAGTATCCCAATATACTAGCGATATAAAAGGTGAAGAATGTGTTGTTACTGGTGAATTACTTGTGATAAGGTGATCATTAAATGTTCACATTAAAGAAGATGACATGGAACAACAAAAAGAAAACATCTTTTATTCTAGTTATCATGTGAGTGATAAGGTCTGCAGCTTCATAATTGATGGGAGAGTTGTACCAATATAACTAGTACTACCTTAGTTAAGAAGTTAGGATTGCCTATGATTAAACATGGTTGAATGATAAAGGGTAGGTGAAGGTAGATAGTCAAGTGTTAGTATCTTTTGCCATAGGCAAGTATGAAGATGAAGTTTTGTGTGAGGTACCAATGCAAGTTGGGCATTTGTTGTTGGGAAGGCCATGGCAATATGATCGTAAGGTGACCTATGACGGGTTTGGAAATAGGTACACATTTGAAAAGAATGGTAGCAACGTAACTCTTGTACCCTTTACTCCAAAGAAAGTTTTCGATGATCAATTAAAAATGAAAAAAAAAAAAAGGAAAAGGAAAGGAGAGTGAGCCAAAGGAAAAGAGTGGAAAGACAAAGGAAAAGGAAGAGAGAAAAAAGCGGGAGAGTGTTTATTATCTAACCTTCCTTTCTTGCAAGGTTATCAAGATTAGAAGGATTACAAGAATGAACGCCAAAACTTATCACCAGATGAAGGATCGAATTTGAGGTTGATTTGTTTTGAAGAAGGAGGGAATAATACCATCCAAAGGGTGCTACAAGGAAAGCACATGTGCCGAGGATCATGCTATGAAAGAGTGTACACTCATCAACACAAATAGGCATGCCACAGCTCGGGGTTTTTCACCGCTGAGCACTAGCGCTATGGCTTGGAGTTTTCATTGCCGCAACTCGCACATTTTTGGATTTTGGATAGGAGTACTAGCGTCGTGGCTTGGACTTGCCTGGATATTTTTTCAATTTTGGACATGGACACTTGAGCCATGACTCAGGATTCTCACCGTTGCGGCTCGTGCGCATTTTGTTGTATTTTTTGACTGTTAGATTAAAATCAAGGGTTAAAATTTATTTACTTTTAGGATTTTGTGTATATCCTATAAATACTTTAACACCCCCATCTGCCTATTAAGTTAACAATTATAAATTTTGATTTAATTTTGAGAGCTTGAATGCCTCATGTTCCTCTTCAAACCAACTTATCAAGGGCTTTAACTTTTATGGTGTTTTTATCATCTTGCTTGTGGTGAGTAATAACTATTGAGTTGCTTCTATATCTAAGCAACGTACATCATCCATATCTAAGCCACAAATATTTCCTGCAGAATCTACATTGACCACAAACCAAGATTCAATGATAGGGGGAGACTTGCAACTCCAATCACTAGAGCTTCATGTTTATTCAAGACAAAAGAATCCTCAAAAAGTAGAAAATCTCACAAACTTCATGCAAAACCATGAAACTGAACCAATCTTGGGTACTCAAAATTCTGATACACAACTCTCTTTTGGTATTGATGACCTTAATGTTCCTATAGCTATCAAAAAAGGAACTTGATCCTGTACTTAGCATCCAATCTTCAAGTTTGTGGCCTATAGTCACCTAGCTTCATCTGTTTGAGCTTTTGTAACTAATCTATCAGCAAAAGAAGTTCCAAATACAATATAAGAAGCTTATCAATACTAGAATGGAGAAAGGTAGTAAAAGAAGAAATGTTAGCTTTAGAGAGAAATAGGACATGAGATGTTGTAACATTGCTGAGAGGAAATTCTCATGTTGGCTTCAAGTGGATTTTCACAGTTACATATAAATCATATGGATCCATTGAATGCTACAAGGCAAGGTTGGTTACAAAGGGTTTTTCCCAAGACTTATGGAATTGAATATCAAGAAACATTTGCACTTGTGGCGATACTAAACGTGTACTCATATCGTTGGCGGCAAACTTAGATTGAAAACTCCAATAGCTTGATGTTAAAAAGGCCTTTCTGAATGGTGAGTTAGAGGAAGAAGTTTATATGGATTTGCCACCTGGTTTTGATGAAGCTAAGATTCATGGAAAGGTCTAGAAGCCTAGAAAATCTCTTTATGGATTGAAACAGTCTTCACGGGCATGGTTTGGAAGGTTCATTGAAGCTATTCAACAGCAACGTTATCAAAAGGCTCAATCTGATCATACTCTATTCTACAGACATGAAGGGGTAAAATTACAATGCTCATAGTCTATGTTGATGATATAGTATTCACTGGTGATGATGTTTTAGAAAATGAGAGTTTTCTTGCAGTAGTATTCGAGATGAAAGATTTAGTATCTTTGAAATATTTTCTTGTCATGGAGGTATCAAGGAATAGAAGTGGCATCTCAATTTCTCAGAGGACGTATGTTTTAGATATTTTGAAGGAAACAAGAATGTTAGAGTGTAAACTTGTTGAAACATGCATAAGTCCTAAACTAAGACTAGATCAGTTGGAGAGCACACCTATTGACAAAGGTCGATATCAGCGTTTAGCATGAAAGATTATTTATCTTTCTCATAGTATTGTGAGCCAATGCATGCATTCTCTTTATGATTTTTGAGATATCTCAAGGGAATTATTTTTCAAAAAGGGCGAAGACAGGAGTATTGAGGCATTTACAGATGCTGATTGGGCGGGGTTAGTTAAAGATGGAAGATTCGCATCTGGTTATTGCACCTTTGTATGGGGCAATTCAATGACTTGGAGGAGCAAGAAACAGACAATAGTGGCTTGAATTCAGGGCTTTAGCTAATGGGATTTGCGAATCAATCTTGTTAAAATTACTATTGAGTGAATTGAGATTCATGGGAAATGAATCTAGGAAGGTCTATTGTGACAATAAGGCAGCTATTGTTATCTTTCATAATCCTGATCATCACAATAGAACAAAATACGTTGAGGTGGATTGTCACTTCATCAAATAAAAGATTGAAGAAGGCAATATTTGTGTTGTATATGTGCCTTCACCACAACAAACCGTTCATACGTTAACTAAGGCATTGTTCAAGCCATTGTTTGAGAAGCTAGTACAAGCTAGGCTTATTCAATGTGTTTAGTCCAGCTTGAGGAAGAGTGTTAAGACTTACAGATTCTCTTGATATGGAATAAATCATATTTGGTTTATTTCCTAATTCATTTTCTTTTCTTTATTTGGTTTATTCTCTTGATATAAAATAAATCAAATTTAATTTATTTTCTTTATTTGTCTAATCATGCAAACTAGATAGATTCATATTGATTCTCTCCATTTATTTTTTTCCCTTTTTATTTATATCTTTCCTAAAATAAAATGTTGCGATTTCCTAACCTAGCCTATAATTGTGTCATTTTTCCTACAGTGGGTGTCGTTCTTTGTTTCCTGCCTGGTTTTAGAACTTTATTACCAAGAAAAATTGAGTAAACGTACTATTGAGGATCGAGTTTATATGTTTTTGGATGGATTGGATCGTAATTTGTATTAGGTTAGTAGTTGAGTTTTGACTAATTCTCCTTTGGCTAGCATAGAAGAAGACTGTTCATAGGTTTGTCATGAAGTTTAAAGACAAGCCATTATAGACAGTGAGGGACACCTTGAGGCCTTTGCCCTTATTATCCAAAAGAACAGGACTCGTTCAAATACTCCCATAGCTGATTTTGGTTCTCGATTTTGTACTTACTGCAATTGAACTAGACATATTGTCGACTTTTTTTGGAAGAAGCATGGCTATCTAGAATGGTTCAAACATAAGCAAGCTAACAAAAAAAATCCATGGTACAAAGAAATCTGCTAATGTCGCCATTGACATTCCTCCATCTTTTGCCTCATGTTTCTCAATTGACTACTAAAGGAGGTAATTATGGTTTTGTATTTGTTTCTTCTGCTTTTAACACTTGGCTCATTGAATCACAGGCTATTGATAATATGACTAGTGACCCATATATTCTTGACTCTTTAACACCTTCTATTAAGTCTATTCAGGTTGCCAATTGGACACCAATGTCAATTACAGGGGTTGAAAATTTCACATTGTTGCCCACATTATCTTTCTTCTGTTTTACTTGCACCTAATCTCTCTTACAATCTCTTGTCAATTAGTAAAATTATAAAAATTCTTAATTGTTCTATAACCTTTTATTCTACTCTTGTGTTCCAAGACAATTAAACGAAGATGATGATTGGTACTAATAGAAAGAGAGATCTTTACTACTTAGAGTTGGGGCAGGTAATCCGAACTTTGGCTTTCAAGTGGATAGAGAGATTGAAAAGGGGAAAGTTATGTTATGACACTATCATTTAGGACATTTATCTTTTTTATACTTAGAACGTTTGTTTTCTAGGTTGTTTTTTAATAAATTTTCTTCTAGTTTTAGATGTTAACAATACATTTTTGCTAAAAACCATTGTGTTCCCTTCAAAGTTCAAATAAAAGTTATATTCCTTTTACTCGTGTTTACATGAAACTCACTACACTAATTGTATATGACAAGTCACGTTGAATGAGTCAAATAAAAAAAACTCCTTATAATTTTGATGTCTGTCCTTATTAGTACGGATCTAATTATGATAAATAATTGTTAGATATATATATATATTAATTGTGATTATCTGTATATTAGGTAATTAGCTTAATTATAGGATCCTAATTAATAACTTTCCTAATTTAGAATCCTAGCTTTGTGTATATATATGTGTATTATTTCTCAATGGAATACATTGAAATAATTCTATTCAATCATGAATAACATGGTATCAAAGCATTAGGGTTACAAAATTGGAATTTTTTCGTCCAAATTATGGTTTGGTTTTGGGTATACACAAATTAGGTGTTAGTGCATTTTTGGGTCCCGACTTGGAACACCCTTTTCGAGTCAACATTTATTCTCACCGCCGGCACAGGGAGGAAGCCCAGCCACCGATCGGCTAAACCCCGGAGTCCGGCGACCAGACGAGTCGCGAGTGGTCCCCACGCGCCACCGCGAGTTTCTGCAGTCTTCCCACGCTTCGGCGCGTGACGGCGTGTCCCTGCCTGAAATCTTCTCCAGTTGTCCTCGGGTTGCTCGCCTGCATTCCCCTGTGTCGTCTGTGGTGGTTCGGCACTCATTGGTTCAGGTTTGGGTTCTTCCAATTCGGGTTTCGGCCAATTTTGTGTTCTTGTTCGCTGCTTTGTTGGATTTTCTTTGTTCGCTTGTTCGCTGTCTTGTTGTCTGTAGGAGTTATGACTGAAAAGAAATCTAGTGTTGTGACGGATATGGTGCCTGTAATGTCTAAAATCACGGACCATAAGCTCAATGGCTCGAATTAGTTGGATTGGAGCAAAACCATTCGACTTTATTTGAGAAGTATTGATAAAGATACTCATTTGACTGAAGATCTTCCTAACGATGAATCAAAGCAAACATGGCTTTGAGAAGACGCTCGTTTATTTCTGCAGATTCGAAATTCTATTGAGAGCGAAGTAATTGGCTTGATCAATCATTGTGAGTTTGTTAAGGAATTGATGGATTATTTGGATTTTTTATATTCTGGTAAAGGAAACCTTTCTCGCATGTATGAGGTATGCAAGGCATTTTACCGTGCAGACAAGCAAGATCAGTCTCTCATGAGTTATTTTATGAAATTTAAGAAGACTTATGAGGAGCTCAATAGTTTGATGCCTTTTAGTCCTGATGTGAAGGTTCAGCAACGCCAACGGGAGCAAATGACTGTCATGAGTTTTCTTACTGGTCTTCCCTCCGACTTTGAGACTACTAAGTCACATGTTCTTTCTGGTTCTGAGATCTTCTCTTTACAAGAAGTATTTAGTCGAGTACTTCGTACAGAAGGCACTCCACCTGCTCAACTAAATGGTGCCTTGATCAGCCGAAATAATAATTATGAGCCTGGAAGGTCAACTTATATGAGTGAAAACAAAGGAGGCGGCTCGCAAGGATTTGAAACTCGACCACAGGATCCAGGAGGCATTGTGTGTTACTATTGTCGCAAACCAGGACATACGAAACGTGACTGTAGAAAGCTTCAGGACAAGAATCAGAAAGGTCACTCGGCCCATATTGCATCCAATCATGATACCTTTGAAAAATCGATTTTTATCTCTGCAGATGAATTTATCAAATTCTCACAGTATCAAGAATCACTAAAGTCTTCATCACCTTCTGTCACTGCTATTGCTGATTCAGGTAAACCAAATGCGTGTCTTCTTTCTTCATCTTCCATATGGGTTATTGATTCTGGTGCCACAGATCATATGACAGGTAATTCTAGTCTCTTTTCTACTCTTCTCTCCTGTTGCTAAATTAACCTCTGTTCGGTTGTTTATTTCTATGGTAGCTACTCATAATTGGCCTTTGCATCAACTAGATATCAAGAACGCTTTTCTTCATGGCGATCTTCAAGAGGAGGTGTATATGGAGCAACCTCCTGGTTTTGTTGCTTAGGGGGAGTCTGGGCGAGTTTGTCGTCTCCGAAAATCTTTGTATGGTTTGAAACAGAGTCCTCGTGCTTGGTTTGGAAAATTTAGTCAAGCTATAGAAACGTTTGGTATGATGAAAAGCAAGTCTGACCATTCTGTGTTCTACAAACAATCAGAAGCTGGTATCATTCTTTTAGTTGTGTATGTGGATGACATTGTTATTACTGGAAGTGATACTACGGGAATTTCATCTCGTAAGTCTTTCTTGCATACTCAATTTCACACAAAGGATTTGGGGATGCTAAAGTATTTTTTGGGTGTTGAAGTCACAAGGAGTAGAAAAGGTATCTTTCTATCTCAGAGAAAATACGTTCTTGACTTATTAACTGAGACAGGAAAATTAGGAGCAAAGCCTTGTAGTGCTCCAATGAATCCGAACATCCACCTTACAGGAGATGGGGAACTATTTAAAGATGCTGAGAGATATCGAAGGTTGGTTGGAAAGTTGAATTACCTTACTGTAACTCGTCCAGACATTGCATATTCAGTTAGTGTTGTTAGTCAATTTATGTCATCCCTAACAGTTCACCATTGGGCAGCGTTAGAGCAAATTTTATGTTACTTGAAAGGAGCATCTGGACGTGGTATCTTGTATGCAAATCATGGGTACACTCATATTGAATGTTTTTCAGATGCAGATTGGGCAGGTTCCAAAGTGGATAGAAGATCCACATTAGGCTATTGTATCTTTGTTGGAGGAAATTTGGTCTCATGGAAGAGTAAGAAGCAGAATGTTGTATCACGATCGAGTGCAGAGTCAGAATATAGGGCTATGGCACAGTCTGCGTGTGAGATAATATGGATATACCAGCTCTTGAATGAAGTAGGTCTTAAAACTTCAATACCAGCAAAATTATGGTGTGATAACTAAGCTGCTCTTCATATTGCTTCTAATCCTGTGTTTCATGAGCGAACTAAACATATTGAAATTGATTGTCATTTCGTCCGCGAGAAAATTCAGCAAGGTTTGATTTATACAGGATATGTGAAGACTGGAGAACAACTAGGAGATATCTTCACGAAAGCTTTAAATGAAGTTCGGATTGATTATCTTTGTAACAAGTTGGGCATGATTAATATCTATGCTCCAACTTGAGGGGGAGTGTTAGATATATATATATATTAATTGTGATTATCTATATATTAGGTAATTAGCTTAATTATAGGATCCTAATTAATAACTTTTCTAATTTAGAATCCTAGTTTTGTGTATATATATGTGTATTATTTCTCAATGGAATACATTGAAATAATTCTATTCAATCTTGAATAACAATAATGAAGCCATGATTCACCTCCATAAAAGTGTGTCTAGGAGCACAAGCAAAATTACCAGTTTCATCCAAGAGATTTAATAAATCCTTCCATTGAGAGGAGAGTCATAATAAATCCTTCCATTGAGAGTCATTGTTTTGATCGAAAGCCTTCAATGCCTAAGGCACGAGATCAAGTTTGTTCTTATAAAAAGCTCCCTTAGCTGCAGGAGCTATAGGTATTGACTTCTCTCGCTTTGCTCGCCCCTGTAGGGGGTTGATGCATGGACAGAGAAAACACCTATGTTACTTTGACTAGGCAATTTTGCCTCCATATAAGTGTCAGCACAACATGACAGTGACATTGGTACAATATGTGTCTGACAAAGCCTTTATTGAATAACACATGACAATGCCACTGTCGTGGAGGACGCGAAGGAGAAATAAAAAAAAGCAGTTGACTAACGTTCAAGTTGCAAAAGATCTCTCCCCATATCAATACCAATCATCTTCTTTAGATTGTCTTGAACACAATGAGTGAAATAAAAATTTATACCTCAATTTAGACTCAGTTATTTTACTAATGGATAAAAGGTTATTGGAGAGATTTCAACAAGTAAAATAGAAGATAGAGTGTGTGGTTGATAGTGAGGCATTTCCAGACCCTATAATTAGCATAGGTGTCCCATTGGCAACTTAAACAGAGTTAATATAAGAGGCATTAATATGGAATAAAACAATTTGTTTTATTATGTTTTCTGGATGATCAATAATACATACAAATCACGACTTAAATAGTCTTACAAAATTAGAAAAAAATAAAATCAAGAATAAAATCTTAACTAATATTTATAGATAATAACAAAAATATTCTAATTAAAACTGAATTTGAATTTTAAACAATCCTAATATCTTGGTATTTCAACACTCCCCCTCAAATTGGTTTATAGATATTAATCATGTCTAATTTGCTTATAAAATCTTCGAAACTCTAACGTAAAAGTCCTTTGGTGAATATGTCTGCAATCTGCTCGTGTGTAGGATCATAGGTCATACAAATAATTCCCTTCTCAACCTCCTCTTTTATAAAATGTTTGTCAACTTTGACATGCTTGGTTCGATCATGTTGAACTGGATTAAGAGAAATATTAATAGCAGCCTTGTTGTCACAGTATATCTTGAGTGGGATCTCAGTTTCTACCCGTAGTTCTTTTAAAAATTTCTTTAGCCACAACCCTTAACAGATTCCTTCTGCAACTGCCCGAAATTCTGCCTCAGCACTACTTCTGGCTATTACCTTTTTTTTTTTTACTTCTCCATGTAACAAGGTTCTCCCAAATGAAGGTACAATACTCAGTAGTAGACCTTCTGTCTTCAACTGAACTTGCCCAATCAGCATCTGAGAAAACTTTTATTTTTCTTTGTCTTTTTTTTTTTTACAAAAGAGTCCTTTGCTAGGAGAACCTTTTAAATATCTAAGAATCCTGTATACTGCTTTTAAGTGGCTTTCTTTCGGAGCATGCATATATTGACTACCATACATACAGCAAACGCAATATTAGGCCTTGTATGAGATAAATAAATTAATCTTCCCACCAATCTTTGATACCTCTCCTTTTCTACTGGTTTCTCCTCAGTTCTGTTCTCTTTTCAGTTTCAATTGGAGTGTCACTTGGTTTGCACCCGAGCATACCTGTTTCTTTTAGAAGATCTAGAACATACTTTCTTTGTGAAATGCTTATACCTTCTTTTGACCTAGCAATTTTCATCCCTAAAAAATAACGCACCTGTCTCAGATCTCTAACTTCAAACTCAGTAGTAATGACCTTTTTCAATCTTTCAATCTCAATCAAATTGTCTCCTGTCAGTATGATGTCATCCATATAAACAATTAAAATTGGTTTTAATCCCTCTTGAGAATGATTAAAAAATATTGTGTGATCTGACTGACCCTGTTGATAGCCTTGTTCTTTTATTACTCTTGCAAATCTATCAAACCATGGTCGCGGTGACTGTTTGAGTCCATAAAGTGATTTGTTCAGTTTGCATGCCATGTTCTGTTTCCCTCTTTCATAAAAACCTGGCGGTAGCGTCATGAAAATTTCTTCGTCTAATACTCCATTGAGAAATGCATTTTTGTGTCCAGTTCTTGGAGAGTCCACTCGAGATTTACCGCTAATGACGATAGTACTCGAATAGTATTTAATTTTGCAACTGGAGCAAATGTCTCGGTGTAGTCAACTCCATATGTCTGAGTAAATCCTTTTGCAACTAGGTGAGCCTTATATCGTTCAATAGTCCCATCGGTTTTATACTTAACAGTAAAGACCCATTTGCACTCAATTGGCTTTTTATCTCTTGGTAAATCTATCACATTTCAAGTTCCATTGTTTTCTAGAGCTCGTATTTCTTCCATTACAGCCTCTCTCCATTCAGGAATTTTCCAAGCCTTATCAATATCTTTTGGAATTATGACCTTGTCAAGGTTGGTAGTAAAAACATAGAATTTGGGAGACAAAATGTTATACGACATAAATTTAGATATAGGATGAGAAGTACAAGATCGACATTGTTTTCTGAGTGCAATAGGTAAATCATCAGTAGAACTAGAAGTACTTGAATCAAAGGAAGGCTCGAGAATACTTGGACCATTACCGTGTCAAACTCTCACAGTGTATCAGGAGTGAATTTACATTTATACTTTGATTTTGGTTTTCTTGAGTAAACCAGTACATCCTTGCCCTTTTGTTTTTCTATATTTTCCCCCAAGTCTAAATGGTATTCTGTAAGGTTCATCAGAATGATGTGGTGTTATATGATCAGAGTATTCAGGAAGGTTAGGATGGGTTGTGGAAACAATATCAAGAGGAAAGATATCGTTATTTGAAAACGATAGGTCAAAGGAGCAAAACTATTCTTCAAGATGTTCATTCTCCCCCTAAAGACGAGTTTTGGTAGAGTAATATGGTGTGGTTTCAAAAAATGTCACATCAAGACTTGTATAAACATTTTGTGTTGATGGTTCATAACACCTGTAACCTTTTTGAGTAGGAGAGTATCCAATGAAAATACATTTTCGGACTCTAGGGTTCAATTTACCACGTTCATGAGGATGGATGTGTACAAACGCAGTACAACCAAATACCTTAAGAGAAGTAAGGCGAGATGTTGGAAAACAGTGTTTAAGCTTTTGAAGAGGTGTCTCGAAGGAAAGGACTCGACTAGGCATTTTATTTATCAGAAAGGTAGATGTTAAAACAGCATCTTTCCAAAACCTTTTTGGCATATTTGTAGTGAACATTAGGGCTCGAGCCACTTCTAATAAATGTCTATTCTTTCACTCGGCCACTCCATTTTGTTGTAGAGTGTAAACATAAGAAGTTTGGTGAATGATTCCATGGGTTTGAAGATAATCTCTGAGTGAATGGTTGACATATTCAGTGCCATTATCAGTTCGCAAAATTTGAATTTAGGTACGGACCATAGAGTGGAAATTTAAAAAAACTGTTCGGACATCAGTTTTATCCTTTAGTAAATATACTCAACACATACAAGTATGATCATAAATAAAAGTGAGAAACTATTTCATATGAGTGCAGCTCGGGGATCGGGATGATCCCAGAGGTCACTCACATTTGTTGTCTCAAAGTAATAAAGGTCTTCACTTTCTCTAGCATTGCATGAGTTGTTAACTTACTGACAGATAATAAGTTACAGGATAATTTGGGTACATGTAAGACGGATTCGAGGGTTAGAGAATCAAAAATTTTTATAGTTCCTTTTCCAGCAATTGGAGAGAGAGTACCATCTGCTATTTTAACTTTTAAATTTCCAGCACAAGGTATGTAGGAAGAAAAAAGATGATGGTTGCCAGTCATGTGATCTGACGCACTTGAGTTAATAATCCATGAAAAACTTATTTTTGAGGTCGTATTTAAGGCAATTAGAAAGTTACTTTTGTGAGCTAGTGACCCAGAGGGAACATAGGAAGACTGACCAGGAAAGTGGAGTTTTGAAAACATTTTTTGAAGCTGTTCAATTTGCTTAGGATTAAAAATTGAATTTGACTCAGTCTGAAAAACTTGATATCCTCGACCCCTGTAATTTTGTTTGGGTCTCCAATCTGTTGGCTTTTCATGTTACTCCTAGCATGAATCCTTCATATGGCCAATCTTACAATAATGTTCACATCAAGATCGTTTTTTCTGTCCTGAATTATTTGGGGGGCCACGAGATATGAGCCCATTGGGTTCATTTTCAAAAAACTACCCAGATGGCCCAGTTGAATAAACTACCCAGATGGCCCAGTTGAATAAACTGCCCCAATTGGTCCATTTGAATAAAACGGCCCAGACCCATTAGAACTGTTCGGGCCCGTTTTCAAACTCATGTCATTAGGCCCAGATCCAAGGCCCAGCCCGCGTGAGGAGGAATTGCCGTGACCCATATGGGGTTCGGGTCGAGTAATTGGGGCTTCGTGACCCAGTCTTTTATTTCCACCTTCCAGCCCTAAATTCATCGTGTTCCTTCGCAGACCAGTGCCGTTTGCAAAATAAGTTCCACTGCCATCGTTCAACATCACATTTCGCCGGCTCTCTTCCCAGCGAACCTCTGACACACCTCCCTTATCGTTGGCAGGGGTTTCCGGCCAAGAGTTCGGCTTCTTATTTCATCCAACTCATGGTTCAATCCAGCCAGAAATTCAAACACATTCATTCTCCACTTTCGTCTGGTATCTTACGCTATCACCGACACACTCCCATTCTTCTTCACAAATTAAATCCAATTCTTGCCATAGTCCAACCATGTTATTATAAAAATCAGTCACGATGAGATTACCTTGCTGCATGCGCCATAGGTGAGTTTTCAGTTCAAAAATTCGAGAAAAATTTCCAAAATCCGAGTATGTCTCTTTCACTACTGTCCATACATCCTTTGCAATTGGGAGGAAGAGATACGTTTTCCTTATTGAGGGCTGCATTGAATGTACCAGCCAGGAAATGATCATTGAGTTCTCAGATACCCATTTTTGGAGACCAGTGGTGCTCTCGGGCTTCTTGGTTTCATCAGTGAGGTATCCCATTTTTCCTTTCCCTTGAATTACCAATTTGATACTCTGAGCCTACTCCCTATAATTCTTACCGTTTAATTTTTCAACGGTGAGCTGGAGAGTGGAATTATCACTTCTACTAGTTGTGGGTACGGCCATCTCCTCTATTTCAGAGGGATGGGATGTATTATTGTTTTGTTCCATGCTCTGATACCATATGAAATAAAATAATTTGTTTTATTATGTTTCCTGGATGATCAATAATATGTACAAATCATGACTTAAATAGAGTCTTACAAAATCAGGAAAAAATAAAATCAATAATAAAATCCTAACTGATGTTTACAGATAATAACAAAAATATCCCAACTAAAACTGAATTTGAATTTTAAACAATCCTAATATCTCGGGATTTCAACAATTAAATAACCAAAAATAGAGTAATTAAAAGTCATATGATCAATAGACATGTTATCAATAAGCCAACTGTCAAAAGCAAAAAAATTAAATACTGAATCAAAAATTACCTCATTGAGTGGTCCATTGAGAGAAGTGAGAGATAAGGTCCTTAGGTGTAGACATCGACTTTCTTGATTGACTCCAAAACCATGGTCCTTCCTCTGCAAACAAATCTCCTGTTTTTCTCTTGGCACAAGTCAACCCATATCTCACTCGGATTCAAAAACCTTATCATTGTCATAAAAGAATCCATTATTGGTAGTTTTTGACGTTGTCTTCATCGGAGCCGTTGTTGGGATGGTTGTTGTGGTGCAATTAATTCTCTAACTATTCAATTGCTTTTTCACATGTCAACCACAACTGTCATCTATTGAGAAAACTATTGTGTTTGATGTTTCTCAAAGACCTACAAACTCAAAACAATGGATATGTGTTGAAATCCCTAGTAATTAGGGATTTGATACTATAAATTAATTAAAATATCAGTATTTAATGTGTGCAATATTAGAAAATTATATTAGTTTTAATGAATATTTGTATCAATTAGAAGATTTATTTTCCTTTTTTATTTAGCCTAGTTTTACTATAAATATGTAATAGCATTAGTTGTAAAAATATAGTAATATAGAAAGAAAACTTCAGGTGAAAGTTTTCTACAATATGGCTTTTGAAAATACTAGTTGTTCTTTGTCTTTGCTCTTTCGTTTATAATTTCAAGTTTTTTCCTCCATATTTGATTTTTCATCTAGATTTGTTCTCATATTGGTTTTTGTGGAAATCCCGAATAAGTAGGAAATCAGTTAAGATTTATTAGTTTGTTAGAAGATAAAACAGAGAATATTTTGTTTAAATCTTTTTTCTTTTATTTCTGATTTATTCTTTTATTTATGATTTACTTTTGATTCAGTGGTTGTATTATATATACATCCTTATTGTGTGCATACGAGATATAAGAAAATAATAAAACTACAGTTTTATCGATCCATAACCTATCCATATGGTATCAGAGCTAGAACTATGACGGATACTGGTGAATCTGTTTCATCTGATAACAATGCCAGAGAAGCAGAAACTAGACCTAGAATGAGTCCTCCAGAGCTCGATAGCTCCCAAATTCAACTTACAGTTGAAAAATTTGACGGAAAAAATTATCGGGAATGGGCACAATCCATCAAGCTTGTCATGGATGGCAAAGGAAAATTGGGATATCTTACCGGAGATATAAGCGAACCCAGTCCGAGAGATATCACAGCCCATTGGACTTGGAAATCAGAGAACTCCATGGTAACGGCGTGGCTCGTCCAATCCATGCAGCCAGCCCTCGGAAAAACGTTTCTGTTCTTACCAACGGCAAAGGATGTGTGGGAGGCTGTTCGGGAAACCTATTCAGATACAGAAAATTACTCCCAAATCTTTGAATTAAAAACACGATTGTGGAATTTAAAACAGGGAACCAGAGAAGTTACCGAATATTACATGGAAATGTTGAACATATGGCAAGAGCTGGATCTCAGCCTTGAAGAAAGCTGGGCTTGTACCACTGATAGAGTACAACACAAGAAGAGGATCGAAAGTGAAAGAGTGAGAAGAACGCCAGCGAGGAGTAATGTTGGGCAGCGGCGGCGGCGCTGGGGAGAGCTCGACTCTTGCTGCGCGACAAAGGAGTGGCGATGAATGGGCGAGAAGGAGAAGTGGCGAAGACAGGCTGATCGGGCCGAAGGATTATAAAGGCCTTGTTGGGCCTGATGGGCTCGGGTCAGAATTCCATGGGCTCGGGTCAGGAAGTCTTAACGGGCCTGGAAATAAAATTTGTAATCCAGCCCATGAGGAACCATATTTACTTAATGGGCCCGAAATTTCTGGACTCTCTTCTCGTGGGCCTTAATCTGGGACAGGCCCAAACCAAATGAAACGACGACCTTGGTGTGAACATTGCCGGAAAAATGGACATACAAAAGACACGTGTTGGGAGATACACGGAAAGCCAACAGACTGGAAACCAAGGCAGAATTCTAGAACTCGAGGGTATCAAGTCTCTACCAGTCAGAATGAAAACGACAAACTTATGTCCAATTCAACATTAAATCCTGAGCAGATTGAACAAATTTATCACCTATTTTCCAAATTTCAAACACCTGGTCAGTCTTCTACCTATGTTCCTTCTGGCTCGCTAGCACATAAAGGTAATTTTTTAACAGCATTACTTTCCAAAACAAATACCACTTGGATTATTGACTCTGGGGCATCAGATCATATGACAGACAATCATAAACTTTTTTCCTCATATATACCTTGTGCCGGTAACTTAAAAGTAAGAATTGCAGATGACACCCTCTCTCCAATTGCAGGAAAAGGGAGTATTAAAATTTCCGAATTTATTACCCTTGAGTCAGTTCTTCATGTGCCAAAATTATCTTGCAATTTATTATCTGTCAGTAAATTAACCGCTCACACAAACTGCTCTGCTAAATTCATTTCTTCATCTTGTATTTTTCAGGACCTATCATCGGGGAAGACGATTGGCAGTGCTAGAGAGAGTGAAGGACTTTATTACTTTGAAGCAACCAATGTGAGTGAACAAAATCTAGTTAAAAATTGTAATTCTGCTTCTCTCCCTAGGAATAATAATTTTTTGTTGTGGCACTTTAGAATGGGTCACCCTAATTTTCAGTATTTGAAACAATTGTTTCCGTCCCTTATTCAAAATAAAGAAGTATCTGATTTACAATGTGAAACGTGTGAACTTGCAAAACATCATCGTACATCTTTTTCAAAATTCAAATACACGCCTTCAAAACCATTCACCCTAATCCATAGTGATTTATGGGGACCATCTCGGCACCTAAGTCGCACTCATGCTAAATGGTTTATCACTTTTATTGATGATCATACTCGTGTATGTTGGGTATATTTATTGAAAGATAAAACTGAGGTTCGAACAGTGTTTATTAATTTCCATTCCATGATATACGCACAATTTCAAACACAAATTCAAATTTTGCGTACTGATAACGGTACGGAGTATGTTAATCGCTCTCTTAAAGATTACCTTCAAACCCATGGAATCATTCACCAAACCTCTTGTGTGTATACTCCACAACAAAATGGAGTAGCCGAACGAAAAAATAGATATCTTTTAGATGTGGCTCGAGCACTCATGTTTACAACTAATGTGTCCAAAATGTTTTGGGGCGATGCCATTTTGACATCTGCCTTTCTTATAAACAGAATGCCCAGTCGTGTTCTATCCTATGAAACACCCGTTGGGAAACTGCAACATTGTTTCCCAACTTCTCGCCTTATGTCAGATATTCCATTTAAGATCTTTGGTTGTACAGCATTTGTACATGTTCATCCCCACGACCGTAGAAAACTAGACCCGCGAGCCCTCAAATGTGTTTTTATTGGCTACTCTCCTACTCAAAAAGGCTACCGATGTTATGACCCTGCCACCAAGAATGTCCTTACTAGCCTTGATGTCACCTTTTTTGAGACCACAACCTATTATCCTTCCAAAACTCCTCTTCAGGGGGAGAATGTGAACTCTGAAGATCAGTTTTGCTTGTTTGACCTTTCATTTCCTAGTACCTCCTTCCAAAATAATAACAGTCTCCCTTTACCAAGTACAATCTCTACAAATCACCCAGAACCTGTTACACCAAGTCATCCTAATGTGCCATCTACAGAAACCCGTTTAAACTCAGGGGGAGACGCAGAGTTACAAGTAGATAAGGAGATATTTGTTTACTCAAGGAGGCCAAAATCAAAGTACAAAGGGAAACTCACTCTTGACACACTACAAGAGTCCAACCCGGTGATGGATCCTACCCTTGAGCCTTCTTTGAATCCAGGTAACTCTAATTCCTTTGATGATTTGCCTATTGCACTCAGAAAACAACCTCGGTCTTGTACTTCTCACCCTATATCTAAGTTTGTATCGTATAATGCTTTGTCTCCCACATTCCATGCTTTCACTACTAACCTTGACAGGATAGTAATTCCAAAAAATATTGATGAGGCTTGGGAAATTCTCGAGTTGAGGAATGCAGTAATGGAAGAATTACGGGCTTTAGAAAAAAACAAAACTTGGGATGTAGTGGAGTTACCCAAAGGTAAGAAACCAGTTGGGTGCAAGTGGGTTTTTACTGTAAAGTATAAAGCTGATGGAACTGTCGAACGTTACAAAGCTCGTCTAGTTGCTAAAGGGTTCACTCAGACTTATGGAATTGACTACACCGAGACATTTGCTCCGGTTACAAAGCTGAACACTGTTAGAGTATTACTGTTATTAGCAGCAAACTTGGAGTGGACTCTCCAACAGTTAGACATAAAAAATGCCTTCCTCAACGGAGTATTAGACGAGGAAATTTTTATGAAATTACCTCAAGGATTTTGTGAAGATAGTCAAAATGCGGCGTGCAAACTAAACAAGTCTCTCTACGGACTTAAGCAGTCACCACGAGCTTGGTTTGACAGATTTGCAAAAGTAATCAAGAATCAAGGTTATCAACAGGGTCAATTAGACCACACAATGTTTTTTAAACACTCATCAGACGGTTTAAAAACAATTCTGGTTGTTTATGTAGATGATATAATACTAACAGGAGATAATCTGCCCGAAATTGAAAGACTAAAAAATATCCTTGCCACAGAGTTTGAAGTCAGAGACTTAGGACAAATGCGATACTTCTTAGGAATGGAAATTGCAAGATCGAAAAAGGGAATTAGTGTCTCACAACGAAAATATGTTCTAGATCTCCTAACCGAAACTGGTATGCTTGGTAGCAAACCAAGTGACACTCCTATTGAAACAAGGAAGAAAATGGAACAGGGTGAAGAATCAGTTGACAAAGAAAGGTACCAGAGACTGGTCGGGAGATTAATCTATCTATCACATACAAGACCTGACATTGCATTTGCGGTAAGTGTAGTAAGTCAACATATGCACTCTCCGAAAGAAAGTCACTTAGAAGCAGTATATAGAATTCTGAGATATCGTAAAGGCTCTCCTGGAAAAGGCCTCTTCTTCAGGAAAACAGATCAAAGAAGAACAGAAATTTTCTCAGGCGCTGATTGGGCTGGTTCAATTGAAGACAGAAGATCCACTACTGGGTACTGTACCTTTGTATGGGGGAACCTAGTTACATGGAGGAGTAAAAAGCAAAACGTTGTAGCTAGAAGTAGTGCTGAAGCAGAATTTAGAGCGGTTGCACACGGAATTTGTGAAGGACTATGGTTGAAGAAACTTCTAGAAGAGCTACGAGTAGAGGCTGAGGTTCCACTCAAAGTTTATTGTGATAATAAAGCAGCAATCAATATTTCTCTTAACCCAGTCCAACATGATCAGACTAAACACATTGAAGTTGATAGACATTTTATCAAAGAGAAAGTTGAGAATGGTATTATCTGTATGACGTACATTCCTACACAAGAACAAGCCTCAGATATTTTCACTAAAGGGCTTCCGCGTCAGAGTTTCGATGATTTCATAAACAAGTTGGACATGATTGATATCTATGAACTAACTTGAGGGGGAGTGTGGAAATCCCGAATAAGTAGGAAATCAGTTAGGATTTCTTAGTTAGAAGATAAAACAGAGAATATTTTGTTTAAATCTTTTTTCTTTTATTTCTGATTTATTCTTTTATTTATGATTTACTTTTGATTCAGTGGTTGTATTATATATACATCCTTATTGTGTACATACGAGATATAAGAAAATAATAAAACAACTACAGTTTTATCGATCCATAACCAATCCATAGTTTTACCCATTTTTCATTTCTCTGCTGATTTCATGTTCGTGTGTGATGTGTTAAAATGTGTACTCGCAAGTGTACGAATCACTCGTAGTTAAGTGATAAGCAACTTCCAAGGTCGGTCTCTCAAGGAATTGCAGTGGTCTTAAATAACTAACTTTTAAATCTAAATAGAGTTCTAATGAAAACAAAGCTCTAATTAAATAGAGTTCTAGTGAAACTAAAACTCTAAGTAACTAGAATCCTAACGCTAATAAAACTGTAAAAAGGTTGGTTGATTTCGGTAACGAGAACAATCATACGACACTCAAACGAAAACAAAATCGCAATCAAACAATCAATTCAATTAAATCAAATATCAATAGAGGATGTATGGACGTTTAGCTTGGTTGGCCATGCTTGCATCGAAAAGGTATGGTGATATAACATTAACGTCCTATAAGAACAAAACTACCGGCTTTCCTTTTAATTACGAAACTCCTTTTGGCGGGGGTAGGTCTCTTTGTTGATTAACTAATTAACTGCCTTTGGCGGGGGTAAATTAAATAGCAATCAAATTATGCGCAAGGAAAACATGCCAATCAAATTAATGCTATGACTAAGTCACTAACTTGAATCTTTGATTAAGTGTTTCGGAATAGAGTTAAGGTGACGTTCCTCTAACTAAATTCTTAGGTTTTTCAATCTAACTACGAACATCAAATGGGCCCATGATTATTCATAATCAAACATTTAAACATGCTCTTAATCAAAAAGTATTTTATTCATAAGTCAAAAAGATACACCATACACAATTCTAGCAAACATGGCAACACAAACTAAACATCCATAATTAAATTAGCCAGACATGTTCATATTATTATTCATAGACAAATAAAATATGATCATACACTTTAACAAATAAAGAAGATGAATTAATTCTATAATAACAAGGAAAACCTAAATCTAAATACCGCTTATGGATTGGTTGACGTACTTCTCCGTAAGCTTTATCTTCGATTGTCGTTAGCTTCCTTGAATCCTTAGAATATTGTCTCTCGCTTCGTTATAGTGTGGCAACGCTCTCAAAACTGATTGAATGTCGTGTTTGGGTCGCAAAATTGAGAAGAGGAAGAGTTGTGTATGAATTGGTCAAGTTATTTCGAGTTCTCGTGTAAGGGGGGTCTAAGGGGGTATTTATAGATGTAAGGGATTCCTGATTGCAATAGGAATAGGCGCGCCGCGGCATGCATTTTCCCCGCCGCGGCGCAACACAAATTCTGGAAATTATGTAAAAACCCGAGAGCTCCCCGCCGCGGCATAACTTTTACTCGCCGCGGCGCGCAATGTTTTTGGATTCCTAGCATGCAACCCGAGAGCCCCTCGCCGCGGCATATGATTTCTTCGCCGCGGCGCGCCTTGCATGTAACAGTGTACATGGAATGTACATGGCTTTACATGTATTGTCGAGACCCTCGCCGCGGCGCATAATTTCTTCGCCGCGGCGCGCATTGCTTTCTTGCTCTTCATGCTTACCCCCTTACATATGTGATGGCATTTTATGTAAGGCTTACATATTTGTCTTGTTTAGCCCGTAACTCGTGATCCGAGCGCCGTAGGTGTCCTGTCTTTGCGTGTTTTCATCATTTGACTCATTTGACGCTAAAAACACCTGAAATGCACTAAAATATACCCGTGACTCCGAATGGATAGATTTATGAAAATAATCGAAATAATAATCATAATAAATCTATATATCAATCAATTAAGCATAATTAATCACGAAATATTAGTGCTTTTCGAGCACTCATCAGTGTGTTCATAATCTAAGACAAATGGTGGAAGTATAAGTGCCTTCTTGATTGCACTGATTGAAGTGCTATTATGGTTGATTGAAGAACATGGTATGTTTCTTGTACTGTCCAATATATAGGGTTCTTTATGCTGTGTCTCCCCTATATTCTTAGAGACTTTACTGTATCTCTCCTACACTCATAGGGACTTTTCACTACTTATGACTTCAATCAATCATAGCATCATCAACAAGTGGCATCATTTGTTATTTTGTATGAGCTTAATCACAAGTACTTCTTGGCACGTCTATCAAATGATTCACATTAACAAGTGGCTTCACTCAGTTCAAACTCAAGTCTGGCCGATCTATTTGGTTGTGTTGGTCATTATTTAGTATCTTTGCTTATTTTTAATTTATTGTCTTTTGTAATCGTAAAAGTTGAATTTAGATAGTATTTATGTCCAGCTAGGAGGAGTGTTGTAGAATAAAATATTAAGTATTTTGTTTCCTTATATGGTAAATTGTCTAGTTTGGGTTGGGGTTTTTAGTGTCGTACTCTCCTATGAATATAATTGTCATGCATCTATTTTAAATCCAGAGAAATAAGATAGTATGAATGTTTTCTGCTTTCTTATTTTAGTCAGTCAACTATATTTGATTTCTCAACGCCAAATAAAGGACAGATGCAGCCCCAAAACAGTGAAAAGAAAACAGCCCTAGAAAGACTGCAGGAACCTGGTGGTGACGTGCGCTGGAAAACATTACTCATACCAGCAGCAAGAACCAACACAAGGTAGAGCTTGAAAATACCACAAGTACCACAAAATTCTCAAATTAGATGAATCCAACATTTATGTGCTTCGTTGCTTAGGTAAAAATCTAACATCTCTCATATGTCATCGTCATTACAATTATGTTAATATCATAGATTTCCGGATTGAATCAAGTAGACACGACACTAACTAAAAACAATTCAAGTGACAAAGTTAAAAATTTAAAATTGGTCATATATCATGCTCATGGAATATTCTTCCCACCCCCAACCTATTTTCTGCATTGTCCTCAATGTGAAAAAGAAGAACAAAAGAAATTAAGAAAAAGTGTGAGAAGTTACCCCCCTTTCGTATGAAATTGTGTCGTTACTCGCTATGCTCCGGTTCACTGTTCCTCGCTTCTCTCATGAAGAATGTATGTATATGAACATATATTGAACCTCAAAGTGTATGCACACAATTCACATTCAAACCCAATTTTTAATTATAACTAAGGCAATTGAAGACATAAAAAACATCAAACAAAGTTAAACAATCTAAAACAAAATAAACTAAAAGAAAATAAAACAATAAAACAAATGAAGATGAACAAAAGAACATTAGTCCGAAATAAAACTGAAATAAAATAAAACTAAAGAAAAGTACAAATAAGAGGCTTAGTCCTCCATATCTTCGTTTTGTTCATTTTCTTCCTCGGGTTGGTTCGCTGGAGGCACAAATGTGAAATCATGTCCGGGATATTGTGGAGGTGGCTGAAATTGGGTGAGGTCTACTCCACTCTGTGTTAATTGGCAACTCATCATACTGTGGAGTAGGGCTTGGTAATCATGTTGATACTTCATGTGATCACTGAGCCAAGATTGTTGTTGGATTTGGTATTGATGCATCTCTTGCTGATATCGATGCATCTCATTGACTTTTGCTTCTAGATTTAACATCCTATCTTTGGCGGAAGTGTTCCTTGAAGATTCACCTTTTCTACTTCCTTGTCCACCCTTTGATCCACTCGTAAGGTGTTGCATATAGGCAAAAGTCAACATTTCAGCCGGTTGCAATAGGACCTCGCCCGTGTCGTATTTGACTCCATGTTTGACACATAGGGCGGTTATGAGCTGGGGGAAGAAATAACTAATGTTGTGATGCTCAGCTGAGTACACAACCCTCTGTTGTATTACCAATCCCACGTCAATTGACCGCTCGGTCTCTATAGCAAACTGTAGAATAGCTCTTTCCCGATCTACTGTACTGTAATGCCGAGTCGGCATCAGTCTCGAGCAAACAAAGTATTGCCAGATTCGGGAATGCGTCCTTAAATGCTTGGCTTGAAAAATATTTACCACATCCCCTTTATACTCCCACTCACCGTACCCATTGGTTAAGGTGCTAATAACTTCATCGTAATCAACCTGCGTCAAGTAGGTCTCATACTCACTGTTTGGAACATCCCTCAACCCATAGTACGAGTTGATCACCGACCTATTAAAAGGGACCTCAATGCCCCTCACCCAAACCATGCCATCTCGTGCCTCCGGTACATTGGCATAAAATTCCCTCACAAGCGAACTAACCCCCGCCTCGGGGGCATAGGCAAATTTCTTCCAACCTAGTCTCTCAACTATGTCGGATATTCCCATTACTCCTACTTGCCCAAAGTCTATTCCCCTCTCATTTACAAAACCTTTATTTCTTTTGGCGGCACCCTCGTACCGCTCTTGCGCTTCTCGGCTTACAAACCGAGAAGCGTCGTATGTCCTATCTTCCACTACTTTTCCCTTCCCTTTGGACCTACTACTTTCACCAACTTTCCTTTTTGGGGCCATTTCAATTTTTTTAAATCCAATAGATTCAGTCAACAATCTTATAATCCAACAATTTCACAAAACCCCCAAAATTGTTTCCCCTCTTTTCCAAATATTTTCACTTAAATCCAAAATTCAGAAAAATTTCACAATCTCCAGGAAATAAATACTGAATTGAAGAAGAGAAGTGACGAATTTACCTTGTAGCACGCAAATGAAGTGTTGGAGCAAAAACCCCAATTTGGTCTTGAAACCCTAGCCTTGAAATTGGAGAGGAATCTTGATATTTGAAGCGATTCTGATGAAATTGAATGGAGAATAGTTGTTAGCAATGATGAAATGATGAAATGGTGAAGAAAAGTTTTGATTTTGGTGAAGATTGGGGAAGAAATTGAAGAGAGAAGTAGAGAGAAAAATGAGGGAAAAATTTTGAAGTTTGGAGTGAATTAAAAATTTGAATGCACGAGTGCCCTTTTCTGCCCAGTTTTCATAGGCGCGCCGCGGCATGCAATTTACCCGCCGCGGCGCAGTTAAAAATTTTAAAATTGTACGTGAGACAGAAAGTCCCTTGCCGCGGCACAAATTTTCCCCGCCGCGGCGCGCACATTTTTTCAAAATTTGGCTCGTGAGACAGAAAGTCCCTCGCCGCGGCACAAATTGTCCCCGCCACGGCGCACACATTTTTTTGAAAAATTGTTTTAAAACAGAAAGTATCACGCCGCGGCACAAATTGTCCCAGCTGCGGCGCACAATATTTTTGAAATTTTTTTTTTTTTTTTTTTTGGCAACAGAAATGTGTGCAACGCATCCACCCCCATCCTAAACTTGGGAATGTCCTCATTGCCTTAAGAAAATAAAGAAAAGAAATAAAAACAACGAAAGAAATACAATACCGAATGGGTGCCTCCCATTAAGGGCTTAGTTTAACGTCTTAGCAAGACGTGGCTGCTCTCGTGTCTATTTGTCGAGGAGATGTATTAAATCGATACTTTGCAAATTTTCTCCTTCCAAGTATGGCTTGACACGATGCCCGTTTACCTTAAACGGTTCTCGTGTTTTCGGATTGAGCAACTCGATTACTCCGTGTGGAAGTATGTTTGCAATTGTGTACGGTCCGCTCCACCTAGAAAGTAGTTTTCCTGGAAACAAACGCAAACGTGAATTATATAATAGAACTTTCATTCCGGGAACGAAATACTTACTGAGGAGTCCTTTGTCGTGATAGCGCTTAGTGCGCTCCTTGTAGATTTTGGCATTTTCATAAGCTTCGTCTCGAATTTCCTCAAGTTCGCTCAATTGAAGTAATCGTTTTTCTCCAGCTTGTTCCATGTCCATGTTGAGTTTCTTAATAGCCCAATAAGCCCTATGTTCTAGCTCAACCGGTAAGTGACATGCTTTACCAAAAATCAGCCGGTAGGGACTCATACCAATTGGAGTTTTGTACGCTGTACGATATGCCCACAAGGCATCATTTAGTTTAACTGACCAATCTCTCCTTGAGGGGCGCACTGTGCGTTCTAATATCCCTTTGATTTGTCGGTTGCTCACTTCCACTTGCCCCGAAGTTTGGGGATGGTATGGGGTAGCCACTCTATGAGAAATGTTGTACTTCTTTAAAAGTCCATCGAAGTGTCTATTGCAAAAGTGGCTGCCTCCATCGCTAATGATCGCTCTCGGTGTACCAAATCTGCTAAAAATATTATCCTTCAAAAATTTAACAACCACATTAGCGTCATTAGTTCTAGTGGGTATCGCTTCTACCCACTTTGAAACATAGTCAACAGCGACTAGTATGTAAATGTAGCCAAAAGATGGGGGGAAAGGACCCATGAAGTCAATCCCCCACACGTCAAATAATTCCACTACAAGGTTAGACGTCAAAGGCATTTTGTTACGCTTACCAATGTTACCGGTCCTTTGACATCTATCACATCTCAAACAAAACATGTTAGCATCCTTAAATAATGTAGGCCAATAAAAACCAGATTGTAATACCTTGAAGGCCGTTTTCTTACCACCAAAATGGCCTCCGCAATGTAGCTCATGGCAAAATGTTAAGATGCTTTCATGTTCTTCTTCGGGCACACACCTCCGAATGACTTGATCTTGACATAACTTGAACAAATACGGGTCATCCCAGAAGTATTGCCTGCAAACACTGAAAAACCTTTTCTTTTCCTGAAAAGTAATGTTAGGTCTCAAAATACCACTTGCTAAATAATTAACGATGTCAGCATACCATGGATTCGGACCTATTGTAAACAATTGTTCATCAGGGAAGGTTTCAATGATTGTATCCTTACTTTCAGCTTCAACATGTTCATATTCAGTAATCAACCTAGACAGATGATCAGCTACTACATTTTCAGTTCCTTTTTTGTCTTTGATCTCTAGGTCAAATTCTTGTAAAAGCAGGATCCACCTAATGAGTCTAGGCTTAGCATTCGGTTTAGTCAATAGATATCTCAAAGCGGCATGATCCGAATGCACAATAACTTTAGTTCCTACCAAGTAAGACCTAAATTTATCAAGTGAGAATACCACAGCCAATAACTCTTTTTCAGTGGTGGTGTAGTTAATTTGGGCGTCATTGAGTGTCTTACTCGCATAGTATATGACATGTAATCTCTTATCCACTCTTTGCCCCAAAACAGCTCCTATAGCATAATCAGACGCATCACACATGATTTCAAACGGTAAAGATCAATTAGGAGCAACAATTATAGGTGCAGAAGTAAGCTTATCCTTTAAAGCATTAAAAGCAATAAGGCATTCATCATTAAAATCAAACAAAGTGTCTTTGGATAACAGATTACATAATGGACGACTAATTTTGGAAAAATCCTTAATGAACCGTCTATAAAAACCTGCATGTCCTAGGAAACTTCGTATACCCTTAATAGATGTAGGTGGAGGCAATTTTTCAATTAAATCTACCTTAGCCTTATCAACTTCAATTCCTTTGCTAGATATCACATGTCCTAGCACTATGCCCTGTTGGACCATAAAATGACTTTTCTCCCAACTAAGCGTCAAATTGTATTCAATGCATCGTTCTAATACTAAAGTCAATTTATGCAAGCAATCATCGAAGGAATTACCGAAAACTGAAAAGTCGTCCATAAATACCTCAATGAATTTCTCCACCATGTCCGAAAAAATTGACATCATACATCTTTGAAAAGTGGCGGGTGCATTGCATAGTCCAAATGGCATTCTCCTAAAAGCGAAAGTTCCGAATGGGCATGTGAATGTAGTCTTCTCTTGATCCTCCGGAGCGATGGGTACCTGATAATAACCTGAAAGGCCATCCAAAAAGCAATAGAATTCGTGCCCAGCTAGTCTTTCTAACATTTGATCAATGAAGGGGAGGGGGAAGTGATCCTTTTTCGTGTACAAATTCAGTTTTCTAAAATCGATACACATCCTCCAACCCGTAATTATCCTAGTGGGCACTAATTCATCTTTCTCATTTTTAACCACGGTTATTCCAGATTTCTTAGGTACCACATGAACGGGACTAACCCACTTACTATCAGCAATTGGATAAATTACCCCTACTGCTAGGAGTTTCAGAACCTCTTTCTTAACTACCTCTTGCATGATCGGGTTAAGTCTTCTTTGTGCGTCCTTAACAGGTTTGACATTGTCCTCCAAATTTATCTTATGCATGCACATTGCCGGACTAATGCCTCTAATGTCCCCTATACTCCAACCTATAGCCTTTTTATACTTCCTAAGCTCTCCAATCAATTTATCCTCTTGGTTTTGGGTGAGTGTAGATGATATAATAACAAGGTATGTTTCATTCTCTCCCAAAAACACATATTTTAGATGCTTAGGTAGTTCCTTAAGTTCCAATTCAGGTGGAGCAATCTCATCATTGTGTGGGACATCCAATAAATCTAGGGGTGTACTAGTGTCATCTAGTGATATGGCATTGTCTAACAATTCACTGTACTCCCTAGTCTCATAGTCTAAGATATCATCAACCTCTCCAATCGTAAGTGCTACTTCCAATTTATCATCTAATCTAGCATGCTCAAAAGTATCATGAATTATTGGATCTAAACATTCCACAAAAAAACATTCATCAATAGCAGAAATGGAAGGATAAGGAGATGAATCAAAAGCCTTAAAATGAACAGTCTCTCCCAAGACTGTCATTGTCAACTTTCCACTTTGGACGTCAATAATGGTTTGGGTAGTGGCCATAAATGGTCTATCCAAAAGAATGGTGTGCTCCTTGTCCAAAGATGGATTATCCTGCATGTCTAAAACCACAAAGTCAACAGGTATGATTAGCTTATCTACCTGTACAAGTAAGTCCTCAACCATGCCCTTCGGATATTTAACAGATCTGTCCGCAAGTTGAAGGGACATAGTTGTTGGTTTTAGCTCTCCCAAACCTAGCTGCAAGAAAATCGAGTAAGGCATCAAATTGATACTAGCGCCTAAATGAAGCATTGCCTTAGCTACTTTCCTATCTCCCATAGTAATATCAATTATGAAACTACCTGGATCTTTTAACTTAGGGGGTAGGTTACGTTGAAGCACCGCACTAGCAATTTCAGATACAATCACTCTCTCATTAAGCTCATACTTTCGTTTCTTAGTGTTTAGTTCCTTGAAAAATTTAGCATACGAAGGTACGTTCCTAATTACGTCTAACAATGGCAAATTTATATTAACTTTAGATAACATGTTAAACAAATCAGAAAACTGCTTATCTTGCTTACTGTCCTTTAAACGGTGTGGGAATGGTATCGGTGGTCGGTATGGCTCCGATGACTTATGTAGTGTAGGTGGAATAGATGACTCTCCAATTGTTGCCTTTGAAGGCTCTTCATGCTTGTCACCTCTTTCCTCCAATTCTTTAGAAGCATTGTTGTCATCTTCCATGTTACCTGCACTATAAGGTAAATCATTAGAAAGTTCAGGTAAAATTTTATTAACGACCTTACCACTCCGAAGAATTGTGACAGCTTTGGCTTGTTCGGGTTGACTAGGCAGCTTTCCTGTCTCTTGCTTGTGCATTTGTTCCGCTAGCTGCCCCACTTGCATTTCCACTCTTTTCACTGAAGCTTCCATAGAGTCCATCCTTCCATTACAAGGTTGGTTGATTTCGGTAACGAGAACAATCATACGACACTCAAACGAAAACAAAATCGCAATCAAACAATCAATTCAATTAAATCAAATATCAATAGAGGATGTATGGACGTTTAGCTTGGTTGGCCATGCTTGCATCGAAAAGGTATGGTGATATAACATTAACGTCCTATAAGAACAAAATTACCGGCTTTCCTTTTAATTACGAAACTCCTTTTGGCGGGGGTAGGTCTTTTTGTTGATTAACTAATTAACTGCCTTTGGCGGGGGTAAATTAAATAGCAATCAAATTATGCGCAAGGAAAACATGCCAATCAAATTAATGCTATGACTAAGTCACTAACTTGAATCTTTGATTAAGTGTTTCGGAATAGAGTTAAGGTGACGTTCCTCTAACTAAATTCTTAGGTTTTTCAATCTAACTACGAACATCAAATGGGCCCATGATTATTCATAATCAAACATTTAAACATGCTCTTAATCAAAAAGTATTTTATTCATAAGTCAAAAAGATACACCATACACAATTCTAGCAAACATGGCAACACAAACTAAACATCCATAATTAAATTAGCCAGACATGTTCATATTATTATTCATAGACAAATAAAATATGATCATACACTTTAACAAATAAAGAAGATGAATTAATTCTATAACAACAAGGAAAACCTAAATCTAAATACCGCTTATGGATTGGTTGACGTACTTCTCCGTAAGCTTTATCTTCGATTGTCGTTAGCTTCCTTGAATCCTTAGAATATTGTCTCTCGCTTCGTTATAGTGTGGCAACGCTCTCAAAACTGATTGAATGTCGTGTTTGGGTCGCAAAATTGAGAAGAGGAAGAGTTGTGTATGAATTGGTCAAGTTATTTCGAGTTCTCGTGTAAGGGGGGTCTAAGGGGGTATTTATAGATGTAAGGGATTCCTGATTGCAATAGGAATAGGCGCGCCGCGGCATGCATTTTCCCCGCCGCGGCGCAACACAAATTCTGGAAATTATGTAAAAACCCGAGAGCTCCCCGCCGCGGCATAACTTTTACTCGCCGCGGCGCGCAATGTTTTTGGATTCCTAGCATGCAACCCGAGAGCCCCTCGCCGCGGCATATGATTTCTTCGCCGCGGCGCGCCTTGCATGTAACAGTGTACATGGAATGTACATGGCTTTACATGTATTGTCGAGACCCTCGCCGCGGCGCATAATTTCTTCGCCGCGGCGCGCATTGCTTTCTTGCTCTTCATGCTTACCCCCTTACATATGTGATGGCATTTTATGTAAGGCTTACATATTTGTCTTGTTTAGCCCGTAACTCGTGATCCGAGCGCCGTAGGTGTCCTGTCTTTGCGTGTTTTCATCATTTGACTCATTTGACGCTAAAAACACCTGAAATGCACTAAAATATACCCGTGACTCCGAATGGATAGATTTATGAAAATAATCGAAATAATAATCATAATAAATCTATATATCAATCAATTAAGCATAATTAATCACGAAATATTAGTGCTTTTCGAGCACTCATCAGTGTGTTCATAATCTAAGACAAATGGTGGAAGTATAAGTGCCTTCTTGATTGCACTGATTGAAGTGCTATTATGGTTGATTGAAGAACATGGTATGTTTCTTGTACTGTCCAATATATAGGGTTCTTTATGCTGTGTCTCCCCTATATTCTTAGAGACTTTACTGTATCTCTCCTACACTCATAGGGACTTTTCACTACTTATGACTTCAATCAATCATAGCATCATCAACAAGTGGCATCATTTGTTATTTTGTATGAGCTTAATCACAAGTACTTCTTGGCACGTCTATCAAATGATTCACATTAACAAGTGGCTTCACTCAGTTCAAACTCAAGTCTGGCCGATCTATTTGGTTGTGTTGGTCATTATTTAGTATCTTTGCTTATTTTTAATTTATTGTCTTTTGTAATCGTAAAAGTTGAATTTAGATAGTATTTATGTCCAGCTAGGAGGAGTGTTGTAGAATAAAATATTAAGTATTTTGTTTCCTTATATGGTAAATTGTCTAGTTTGGGTTGGGGTTTTTAGTGTCGTACTCTCCTATGAATATAATTGTCATGCATCTATTTTAAATCCAGAGAAATAAGATAGTTTGAATGTTTTCTGCTTTCTTATTTTAGTCAGTCAACTATATTTGATTTCTCAACGCCAAATAAAGGACAGATGCAGCCCCAAAACAGTGAAAAGAAAACAGCCCTAGAAAGACTGCAGGAACCTGGTGGTGACGTGCGCTGGAAAACATTACTCATACCAGCAGCAAGAACCAACACAAGGCAGAGCTTGAAAATACCAGCAGACTAGTGATGGCAAGATAAAATACCAGGCATATCACTACAGTAAAGAAAATAGGTGTAGATGGCTCTTAAAACAGAGAAATTACTGTAGTTTGCGGCACTGGAATAGGGAAAAATTACAGAAGGCAGGGGCACTAGAACCTGGGCCTGCAACAGTGGATTTAATGACCTATTGTAGCAACAATTTAAGCAGCAAATTCAATTTTACATAAATCGCTGTGCGACAGCGTTTTAATCTAATAAATTTACCTTTTTGTCCTTTTTTATTAAACTCCAATACAATCACCGTCTTTCATCTCCTTCTCTCTTTGCTTTCTCAGTTTTTTTCGTCGTTGGCAATTAGTTCCAGTTCTTTTGCATATAGAATATGTATGATCATTATTCTGGAAAATTTAGTGATCTCATTTTCATTTTCAATTTCACCAAGGCATTTAGATTTACTTATTTATTTGACAATCTGGAAAAAGAAATCATTCTTTTGTAAATCATATGAATACTTCTTGGGGCAGACAATCGTTCAATTTTTTGCTGGAAACCATATTGGGCATTAACAATTTGGAAGGAATTGATTATACTCTGTTTTTGCTAGGCAAAACAGAGCATACATATAGGTATGTAAACTGTTTACATACTATGTACATTAGTTTACATACTATTGAAACAATTACCTGTTGTATGTAAACTGGTTTACATAGTATGTACATTAGTTTACATAGTATGTAAATTAGTTTACATACTATGTAAACTGGTTTTTAAGAATGAAGAATATTTAGTATGTACCACACGACGTGTAATAGATTATAGACTAAGCTTCAAGACTTGTTTTTGTTCTATTTAGATCATGTTGTTGTTATCAGTAAAATGTATTTTGTTTTTATTTTTGTGTCGCTTTTGTTTGTGCTTCTGCTTTGGCATGAACAATTATAGTGCTAAATGTATCTTTTTCCTATATGGTATCTTATCAATTATCATGGTCTTAGTAACAAGTCTTTTTACGCTCTCTCTTCGTTATCAACCACCTTTTAAACATTGGTTTTCAACATACAAGATAAACAACTACATTTTATTTATTTATTTATTATTGTTGGGTTATGAATAGAATTATGGAATCTTCACTTTGGGGTTTGAGAATTGTGAAAAACACATGTCTGGCAATGGAATTAAAGCTTTAAGAGAATGATTAAATTGTTACCTTCATTCACCTAATATCTACAGATATATCATAATATACTTTCTTGAATGTCGCATTTGCTATTTAAAACCCAATCTCTTCACTACCATTTCACAACAACATTGTTTGTCACTTATAATCAACTCCATGGGAATTACAAGATCAACCATTACTCTCTCTTGCATTTTCATCCTATCACTCTTGTCTCTTGGCAAACTACATGAATGTAAGCCAAGTTTCCCAGTTATTTTCTTCTTTTAAATAAATGTACAACAATTTCGACACAAGTCACAAGTACAAGACGGTTAATTCTTTTTTATTCTTATATAAGATCATGATATTCTCTAGTATTACAAATAAAATACATAATAATTGGTTTACATAGTATGTATATTAGTTTATACAGTATGTAAACTGGTTTACATAGTAAGTAAATTAGTTTACATACTATGTAAACCATTACCTATTGTATGTAACTCTATTTGCATAGTATGTAACAGAGTTTACATAGTATGTAACTCTGTTTGCATAGTATGTAAATTGGTTTACATAGTATATAAACCAGTTTACATAGCACTAGTTTTTTAAAAATAGTTGAAGTTAAACAAGTGATGCACGTTATCTTAAGAAACTCGTTTTTATTTTCAGTTATATTCATGGTTGCTTATTCTTTTTTGGTTATGTGACTTCATCTTTTAGTTGTTATTTTTTTAGCATTTATATTTTTGTTTATTCTCTTGCCTTCAAACATTTTAAAAATAGTATATATACTGAGCAATTAATTAAAAGAGAGAGAGAAAATGAATTAACCAATATTGAAAGTAACAACCCACCAATTGCCAGAGCCATGTCGTTGAATGTAAGAGACTAATAAGTCATCTTTTTCAGAAGCTCTGTCTACTTTCAAAATAATGATGGTATCTTTACTAATATATATATATAGAGAGAGAGCGCTTGTTACAGTAGTGATTTTGTGGGATAGTCATAAACTTACAGAACTATTTTTGATTCTGATTTCGTGTGAGTAAAGAAGAAAACTGAAGGATATTGGTGTAATTTATCTAATTTTGATATAACTAAAACGCACAGTTTTGAGCTTATTATTGCTAGTTTTGAAAAATTTAATTTTTAATTAGAATTAAAGCTATTTAAGCAAATTACTCTGCAACAGTGCAACAAGACAGGCTGGCGCTGGAGTGATAATAAGTCCTAAATACACACAAAATATGAATAAAATAAAGAATAAATGATATTCCTAATTAACAATTTAACATATAAATAAATATATATACGTTTTTTAACTAGGACAAATCCACTTCACTCAACCAAAGAATTCACCAATTAACCTTATGGCTTTCCTAATTAGAAAGTATTCCTCCTGAACATTTGATTTATCTTCCTTTTTATATAGGAAGATGGAGGGGTTAACCTGCAGATGAATCCAAAAACAGATATGGAAGAAGTGTTGGTATTAGTTCGTCATTTTTTATCTGTTCAAGAGGTTCTAGATATCCTCTTTCTTTTTCCCAAGGTAAATCATAATTTTTAGCATATATTGATGTTATATTATTGAGTTCAATAGCTGTGAACTACGAAGTGCATATCCAAACGCATCTAACGACGGTGCTAGAATAAAATTTTGAAATGTTAAAGTAAATATCTTCTATAAATTGTGGAAGGCATTCTGGGGCATGTGCTACCAACAAGATGCTGCAAAATTATTGATGAAAGCCAGCGGTCATAATATTTTTGGAGTTTGCTTTTGGTTCTAGTGATTCTGGATTAGCCTTACATGGAGTACATCTTCAGTGTGACTACTAAACATAATGACCTTTCTGTCATTCAGATAGACCTGTTCAAAGTAGTTGAGGAACGTAAATATTTGTTCATGATTGTTTCATCGATTGTTACAGATTTAGAGCATCTTTCTAAGCTATGAACAATTCTATCAACATGGATAATGATCATTTATCTTGCATCCACCATTGACAGAACCCACTGCACCTCAACATAAAATCGAACCTTTTTTTTTTTTTTTCTGGTCTGAAAAATATTACGTACTTTTTTTGGCCTGAAAAATAGGACTGTTTGATATTTACTGTGCAACTGCGTATAGTCTAGCATTTCAGCTAGCTGAGTCTAAATATATATGTGCATTCTATTTGTATGCTGATAACACATTTATAATTTGACAGCTTCCACCAGAATCTCAGCGACAGTTACTTTATCTGCCAGCTGATCTGTCTGGACGGCTAATATCGCGTGTTGCTGCTAAAACTATTCGAAGAATTATATTATGATAAAACAAGGACACAGTGCAATTTTGAATGCCTTCTTGACTACCAAATACACAGTAAGTTTTGATGTTGATAGTAATATTTCTCCTCCATATTCAGGAATAGGCTCCCTTGATCTTTTGCACAATTATAAAACATATTTTAGATTTTGTAAATAAATTTTCCTGCAGTGTTTTCCTTTTGCAATGGTGCTGAAGACTATTTGAAATAATTTCAATAAGATGTTCTTTTCTGTTCTTACATCAATTACACTAGAAATTGGTTGCTTTAATACAAGCACAAAACTGCTGGCCTTATTGTAATCATCACTGATCGAACTTGCATAGGCCATTTCATTTATCATGTATATTATCGCAGGAAGAATAAAATATACAGCATTCAACAATTTATTTTGCAAATTATGTCACCATTTTGATATTTCAAACAATTTGATAACCAGTAAATTCAGGGACGGACCTATTGCATGGCCTGAAGTGGCAATGGCCACCCCTGCTATTAGAAGAAATGTTTTATTACCTTGTCAAATATATAAATTCTAGAATATTATAGGATGAAATTGTACCTTGGCACCAAATCCTAAATTTTTCTTTTCTTATCCTTATATTTAATGCAGAATACCACTATTAATTAATTGAATCAATAGAAACTACTAAAAGGAAGAGAAGAAAATTAATGAAAATTGTGTACAGTAAGATATATAATAATTACTGAAATAATCAACTTCGGCTTATTTCTTATCATTGTCTTCAATGTAAGGAAAATAAATATTGACTATCAACAATTTTAGAGGTGATTGATTCAAGAGTTGAAATTCAAATGTAGTATTATTCAACCATTCAACCAAGAATTCAATAAAAATTGATTATCTCGAAGGGAAAAAAAATCATAAATTAAATGTACCGTATACTTCTATAATAAAAGATTAAATTTTAGAATATGTTAAAATAATTAGAACAACATTGTATATGAGATTTTATTTTATGTATATATATGACGTAGAATATTTATTATATTATCCATATTTTATAATAAAACTTTAAAAAATATACAATAGTTTTTTTATTTTTGGTATAAAAAACATACTATAGTTGGCTCCCCTAAAACTTTGATTCTACTTTTGTCTCGGCCAATAATGTGAAGAAAATCATATTGAATTAATGGCTGACCTAACTGTCTCATTCATTGATTCAATTAATTGAAGGGTGCTACGGAGAGGTTTGCCTTCTCTCTAGGAGCAGTAGATCCCAAATCACCCATGCCTTTCACCTGCAATCTTCCATCACCTTCGTTTGAAGCTTCCTTCCACCCATGGTTAGCTGCTGCTCCTACTTGCCGTTACATTCGTCACTTACACAGTTCGTCTTCCTTGTCTCATCACTTTCTTTTTCTACTTTGTCAAAGTATGCCACTCAAGCCGCCTACCATTGGTTCTCAACCAAATCCTCTTCTAACGTTACCAAATTTAGTGTCTCTTTCATAACTCTCTTCACAAATCATAATCAAATCTACCTTCTTTGGCATTTGAATGAAGACAACAACTATGATAGATGTTAGAATTTTAACATTTTGGTGAAAACCATCGCCAATAATAGATATAAGAATATTTATATTAGATCATCAAGAATTAAAGATAATTATGCGGAAGCGTACTTAAATCTATAACAATCAATCGATTTTGTAGCAAAGTAATTTTTGAACTTCCTCAACCAAATCGCCTTAGTTCTTCAATGGAACCGTCGTCTTTATTCTAGATAGGAAGAAAAGAAACTGTTTTATGATTTGGTATATTAGGGACCATAACCAACATAGTCCTTATATATTATCTAATTAGGGTTCCCATAATTCCCTAATTAGAACAAAATCGTTATCTACTCAATTGGTCCATATCAATTTTGAGCAGTCTATGGGCTTTCCAAAATTAAACCACTTAATTTTAGTCTATTAAATAAATAGCTAATATAATTTAATAGAAAATATATGTTGCCCAATTTGATAGAAAACGTGATTTCCTAACAATCTCTCACTTGAGCTATACATATTATTCTTGAATAATTGTATTACAAAATTCTTTAGACGCGTATTTGTATGCTATTTATTTTTAGACTGCTCCTTAAATAATCTGTTCTACCTCATATATTAGTAATATAACTACCGGTGCTTTTATCACAATATAGTCGTGACTAAACCATAATGATCACCATACTAATACAATCAATGACATAGATCAAATATGGATGAGTTGTATGAAAATTACGTGCAGTGTAATCTCAGACATGCCTATTTTCAACTGGTCATTCTTTAGTCTTTAATAAGGTCAATTCAAAGTCCTTAATGTAATGTGAACATTGCACATAGAAAACATAAGGAAGCTCAAAAATAGAATCATAAACCATCAACTTTATTTTGCAGAAAACTAAATAATTCAATGTTTAAAGCAAAACATATAGAACAAAAATGACTCCTACTAAACTAAGGTATTATCATAAATAACACTCATATAAGTAGTGTGTATGAGAAAGGCCTTAGGCGTTAAACCCTTGGTTAATGGGCCTACTAGTATATAATTTGTTCCTATATGTTCTAAGAAAAGCTGTCTATCATGAACTTTTTCCTTAACAATTAGAAACTTGATATCGATAACCCGATGACCTTTAAACTGTTTGATATTTGGTGAGCATGTAATCTTTTATTCTCTTCACGTAACGCATCACGAGTTTAACTGCCTTCCAATGCTGCATACCTGGATTACTTAAATATCTGCCCAAAACTCCCACTATAAATGCTATGTCGAGACGAGTACAAACTTGAGTGTATATTAGACTCCTTACCGCTGATGCATAAGGAATCATCTGCATCTCTTTCCTTTTAAGATCATTATTAGAGCACTATTTGAGACTAAACTTGTTTTCTTTAGCTACGGGAGTGTCTCTTGATTTACTATCTTTCATGCCGAATCTACCTAAAACCTTATCGATATAGCTGTTTTGTGATAACCCAATGATACCTTGAGAACAATCTCTCAGTAACTAAATACCTAATACAAAAGAGGCATTACCAAGATCTTTTATATTAAATTTTGTCGTCAAAAATTTCTTAGTTTCATGCAATAAGTTTATATCGTTGCTAGTGAGCAGAATGTCATCGACATATATTACTAGGAAAATATATTCTCCTACTGAACTTATGATATACACAGTCATCAACGACATTTGTCTCAAAACCGTACGAGGTGATGACTTGATGAAACTTGTGATACCATTGAGGGGAAATCTATTTGAGACCATAGATGGATTTCATTAACTTATAGACCATAGACTTTAAATCTCTCAATTCAAAAAAAAATTTATGTACCATATAAATTGTCTCGCCAATGTCTCTATTAAGAAACGCAATTTTGACATCCATCTGATGTAGCTCTAAATCAAAATGAGCCACTAGTGCTATTATAGTTATAAAAGAGTCTTTCAAAGATATCAGAGAGAAAGTCTCTTTGTAGTCTATGCCTTCCTTCTGAGTAAAGCTTTTGGTGACAAGACGTGCCTTATATCTCTCAAAATTACCCTTCAAATCCCTCTTGGTTTTAAATATCCATTTACAACAAACTGGCTTCCCACTTTCAGGAAACTCAACGAGATCTCAAACATCATTATCTTTCATAGACTTCATCTCATCCTTCATGACATCAATTCACTTGTGAGAGTTAGAACTGTACATGGCTTGATAGAAGTTGATCGGGTCATTCTCTATTAAACCATCGCCATCCTCATGTTCATGAAGAAAGATGATATAATCATATGGAATCACACTTCTCCTCACCCTAATGGATCTCTTTAATGACACTTATTGAGGTTGTTGAGTTTGTTCTATGGATGGTGCTTAAGGAAGAATCTCATTTTTGTCTTGGTTTGGAACAATGTCAAGAATAGGAGCTTGAACATTGCTATCTAGTGCCATATCTGTGTCTTGACCAGCAATAGGTATAGAGACTTTCAAAGACAACATCCCTTATGTTTTCTTCCCTCCAAACTCAACATCCTCAAGGAATCTCTCATTTTTCATTTCAAATAAGGATCTTGATGTGGGATTGTAAAACTCGTAGCCTCGAGAGAATTCAACGTAACCAACGAAAAGTCGCTAACCGTCCTCGAGTCCAGTTTTCTTTCATGTGGCCTATAAAGCTGTGCCTCAGCTGGACCTAATGCTTGGTTTTTTGCCTGTCCAAAGCTCTTGGATGTTTTGGCAACTGCTTTGCTTGGTACCCTGTTAAGGATATACATTAAAGCTTCTCTCCAAAGTGACTCTAACAAGGAGAAATGACTAATAATACTTCTTACCATATCCTTAAGAGTTTGGTTTTGTTGTTCTGTAACACCATTCATGCTGGAATTGCCTGCCATAGTGTATTGCGGAACAATTCCACACTCATTGAGGAAAATTGCGAAGGGTCTTGGAACTTGTTCTCCTCATCTGCCATACCTCCCGTAGTACTCACCACCACGATCCAATTTGACAGCCTTAATTTTCTTTCCAACTTGAAGCTCAACTTTAGCTTTGAAGACTTGAAATCATTAAAGAATTATGACTTTTTATGTATCAAATATAAGTAACCAAACCTAGAGTAATCATCTATAAATGTAATGAAGTACTGTTGACCATTCCATAAAGTCGTAGGGAATGGACTACATATATCACTATGTATAAGTTCTAAGATGTTTGTAGCTACGTCGGCACTTAATTTTAAGATGTTTGTTTGTTTCTCCTTGATGCACTCAATACAGACTTGAAAGTCTATCAAATCTAAGAGTTCAAGAATTTCATCTAATACAAGCCTATGAATTCTCTGCTTAAAGATATGACCTAAACACTTATGCCACAAGGTGGCAAAATTCTCACTACTTTTTACCACGTGAACTTGTTTGCATTATTTTATTATAGGAGCTAACAACATCAAGCATATATAGATTATTAATTGAAGAACTAGAGCCAATAAAATTTGAATTTTAATAAAGGCTAACTTTATTATTTTCAAAAAACAAGAAAATTCTTATTTGTCCAAACTAGAAATGAAAATTAAATTTTGTCTAAAAGGCAGTGCAACAAAAGTCTCAAACAAATCCAAGTAATATCTATTTTTTAATTGTAATTTAATAGTCCCTATAGCCTCCACTGCAACTTTATCGTCATCGTCCACAAAGATGAATCTTTCAGCATCACTTGGTGGTCGGCTCCACAGGCAACCCTATATAGACGTAGTTAATTGAGTAGTAGCACCAAAATCTACTCACCAAGTATCCTTAGGTACATAAGCTAAATTAACTTTAGAACAAACTAAAGTTAGAAGGGTAAATAACAAGTAAACTCCTCATCCTACTTCTCTTTTTTCTTCTGCTGAGAAGATCCTTACACAACAACTATAGCTCTCTTCTTTTTCTTTTTATGAGAGATTGAGGCCAAGTGCGCACTCTCAATCTTATCTCACTGTTACCTCTCTTCTTCTTGCACACAGTGAGATATAAGCTCATTGAGGGATCATTTGTCCTTTTGAGTGTTATAACTCACTTTGAATTGCCTAGAGTGTGTAGGAAGGGAAATCAAAACCAAGTGCACGAGCAAGTTCTTAGACAACTCCAACTTAACTGACTTGAGTTTTCATGCGAGAAGAGATATCTCCATGATGTACTCCCTTATATTTTGATGCGAACCAAATCGCGCCAAAAAGAAGGCACGACACGAGCTTAGGATCGTGCCATGAGAGGGGTCAAAGGGAAGCACAAAAGGGCATGCAACATCCCAAACAAGCTTGCAAGCACATGGGATTTGGTGAAGACAAGTCTGATTGGCAATTCCAAAATTTGGGGTTGCGCCACGGCATGAGTTTCTGGCACCGCGGCCCAGGGGTTTCTGTTTTGGACGAAGGACTTGCCAAGCATGCGCGCCGCGGCATGATATTTGGGCACCGCGACACAGGCCAATCTGTTTTGGGGCTAAGGAAAACATGCGCGCCGCGACATGAGAATGTGGCGCCGCAGCGAGGGGCATTCTGTTTTGGGACGAAGAAGCATGCGCGCCGCGGCATGAGATTCCATGCGCCGCGGCATGACGAAGACACAAGCAGACGTGCGCGCGCTGACACGCCCAGCCTGTGCGCTGACACGGACAAGCGCGCCTGACACGCCAGACCTATGCGCAGACCCCCAATGTGCGCGCCGCAGCATGAAGTTTTGTGCACCGCGGCCCAGCTATGCGTGAGGCAAATAGAACGGTGTGCACCGCGGCATGAATATTTCCCCGCCGTGGCACAGTTTAAATTTGTTGTAATTTTGGGCCATTGGATCCCAATTCAATGGCTAGGATTTCTTTCACATTTTTAGGTTTCATTTGTAATTATAAATATATTGTAGCAGCTGCCCAAAAGGGAACAATCAGATTATTAATCAATGAAAATATTTTGAATGGATTTTCAAAATTGAGAGCCAAGAGCTTCTCTTATTCTATCAAGAAACTTATCAAAGGAATTTGCGACCCTTTGTGGCGTTTCGCCTCGTCTTGATTCGTGGTGGGTGATATCCATGCAATAAGGTGAGTTCTTGCAACCAAAAGTCTAGGTCTTCTCGTAGGATTTGCATGCTAATATTGGTGTCGGATCTTGGGTCGTATTTCTTGTGGTTACCAAGCCTCGTAGCTTGGGGGTCATAGGAGTCGTGACGTTCGGTTCGCGTCATATTCCCTTTGTCATTATACTTCATTTTGACGAGTTTAGCCAAAAGTTTACTCGCCTATGATTTTTCATTCTTGACAAAATATTGCTCAATTTATTATAGAAACTTCTTAGCACTCTTGTTCTCAGTAATAGAGCCCCAAAATGCTTTCGAAATGGAGTGTTTCATGATCATCATGCACATTTGGTTAGACTAATCCCACTTTTCAATTTTAAATTCATTTGGGTTTTCTAGAGTAGCAATGGGTCGATCCGACCGAAGTACAAGATCCAAATCCATACAATTGAGGAAAATCTCTATGGTTTCTTTCCAGACTTTAAAGTTTGTCTCACTCAGCATTGTGATGTTACTTACTTGGACAGAAACATTCTTAGAAATAGCAATAGAAACTGAATAGAGAATAAAATAAACAAGGATACTCACATTTAACAAGCATGTCATAGAAATAAAAAACAAGACATAAACTGATAATCCATATTGGGGACTCATCTTAAGAAAAGATGCCTAGAACAAAATTAATTTGTAGTCTTTGGATAGAGAAATTAACTATAAGTGGTACTCTCAGTCCAATGATCAAATATTGACAATTAGTTCTGCCAAACAACATTATTTCTTTGGTCCGACTGTTGTTCACATAAAAAAATAAAAGTCTTTATAATCGTCACGCATTTACCATTACAAGGGCGTTGTTATTTGGTCAAACTGTGTCTTCCTTTGGGCCAAACATAGTTTGCATAAATAAGTCAGCACAAACATCTATGCAGTTTTAGTTAAATTAATTTTCACAGAGGTTACTTTGGCAACATATTATTTCAATTAATTAAGTTAAAAATACCAGATTAACTGGATAAAACAACTACATAAAAAATGTTTAAATATGAGATTTCAAGCAAATAAGTCCAATTATGTAGTGTTTCCCTAATTAATTTTTAGGTCAAATTTAACACTAGTTAACTTCAAAACTGGTTGGGTCAAAAAGCTTATTCGGTCATAAAATCCTTATCCAAATATTGACCCATTATCACAATATAAATTATTTTAAATATGAATCGTGGAAGACAATAACAATTATTTTCAAATCCAATAATACTAAAACCAAAATTTAATAGATTTGAAAATACCAACATAATCTTAATGATTCAATATAAAGAGGTTCTAATACTACTTGTTAGAATTTTAACCTCTTGATAACCATCACCAATAATAGATCTATGAATATTCATATCAGATCATCAAGAATTAAAGACAATTATGTGAAAGCGTACCTAAATTAATAGCAACCAATTGATTTTATAGCAAAGTGGTTTGTGATCTTTAACCAAATCGCCTTAGTTCCTCAATAGGACCGTCGTCTCTATTCTAAATAGTAAGAAAAAAAAATTTGGTATATTGGAGATCATAACCAAAAGAGTTTTTATATAATATTATTTATATTATTTTGATAGTTGATGTTGGTGATGGTGATAGTGATGAGGGAAAAATGTAGGATCCAGGCAAATATTTTTTGTAAGGGCTAGCTTTGAAATGATGATGAGTATAGATTTTGGTTTTGTAGTGTTGGGTTTTTCTAATATGAGTCTCATATGTAACCATGGATTTCAGCTGGATAGTTGGGTGTTCATTGTGGTACCTTGTTGGGTTCATCTTGGGTGATAATGTTTGTGTTAATATTGGAGTATTTAAATGTTGTTTATTTATGCTATATACCATGTTAGATTACTCTGGGGAGTTTTTTTAACTTCTGTCAAAGCATCTGCTGCTAGATCTTGCTACTACAAATCTTATTTTTGAAGTTCTTGGGTGGTCATGGTGGTTACTAAAGACAATCTCTAGTATTTTTTTTTTGTTTTAGTTTGTTCTCTTATTTTTGTGTTTCTTTTGATAGCTTATACTTTGTTTATTGTGGGCAATGATCTAACAACTTCTTAATACCATTGAACTTTAAATCTGCATGTCCTACCAAGGTTTCAGAGATCTGATATAGGCATTATTTATGCTGGCAATTCGAATTATTAAGAGAAAGGTGTGCACTATGATCGCTCTGTGTTAACAGTGTATTCTATGTTTTTATTCTTTTCATTGGCACCTTTGAAGCATGAAATTTTATGAAAATTGCAGTTTACGTCCCTAACATTTGGGTTAACTAAAGTTGTACCCTTACATGTGCAAATTATATCAATAGCATAGCAGTTAAAAAATTAATTAATAATTTTATGTTTGCTTTCAAAGGCAAACCTAATGAAAAATGTTACATGCAAGGTTTAAAATGTCGAGACTTAAATTTTACGAAAATGTCAAATATATTATTGTCGACGGAAACTTTGAATTTTTTAAGAAACTTTTGAAAAATCTATCAAAATTATGGAATTTGTTTATAAAACATCAAAATAATCAATTACTTATATTTTTAATCTAGTTTCTTATTCAATACATATATTTATAAAAGTTATGGTATTCAACTTAATCAATAAGTCAATTAAATAATTAATTAAAATATCGTAGAATGAATAGTTAAAATCTAAAATAATTTTTCAGATTGCAATTGTAATATTATTATAAATTATAAATGGATAACCTTGGTGGTATATAATAGAATTTAAATTATGAAGAAAAAAATGTAGGTAAAATTAGTGTAATAAATGTGAAAATGACATATAAATAAAAAATATATATATGAAAAGAAGTATAAAATATTGTCCCAATTTCAATTAATCTTTTGATTGAAGATTAAAAAAAAAAGCTATAAATAGACAAATTTAAAGGTAATTTATTTAGAAAATAAGAAATTTATTATAAAATAATATTTTGTCAATATTTGTTGATATTTTATCGACATTTTAGTAATAATATCTTGAATATTTTGGCAAAAAGATGATATTTTTTTAAAAACGATATTTTGTTAACAATATAGTGACATTCTTGATATATATATTTTTTTACTTTTTAGCCAAAAGATATGGATATTATGTTTTGATGTCGGGATGTATAAAAATTGACAATATTGCAACATTGTCAACAATATCGTTGATTTTTTCATTGTTGGTTTCATATATGATATGTGTAACTCACTTTAAAGCCAACTAGGGGTAGTGTCTAATTTAAATATTATCTCATCCCATCTAATCTAATTTAGATTGTAGTTTTAACATGATTCACTTTAAAAATAATATTTTAACATTTTTTATTAAATTATCACATTATAAATTATCATATTTTTACCTTTTTATTGTAGTTATATTTTTTACTTATCTCATTTAGGCTCAAAAGCAAATAAGATATGACAACTAATACTATCTCATTGTTATTTCATCCAATCAAAAATTAAGTGGGACAATATGGGATGGGTTATTAAAAGGCTGATTCTATCTGCATCCCTATTACTATCCATATACATACCCCTATATATATAACAAATAATAATAACAAAAGAAACATCATTTTAAAACAAAAGAGCCGAATACATCCCACACTCACAGAATTCCTTCTCTGCGTGTGCCGTCGCCGTGGAGAGTATCTACCGCCACAACCGCTGCCGACGACACTTTCTCTTCCTCAGCTTCTTTCCGGCAATACTTTTTGTCGCTACTGCTACCGCTTCCGACGATTTTCTGCTGCCCTATTGCCGACGATTTTCTTTCCACCTGCATATTTGTATTCAAACCAAAATCAGGTGAGTTTTTTAAGCTTGAAAGAAACAGAGACACCTTTGTCATTATTTGTTGTAGTGGAATTTGCAATGTTTAGTCTTTGAAGTTTGAACACATCTCTGTTTCATGCAATTTGGTCCTGTCCTTTTTAGAAGGTATCCAAATTCTTAAAATTTATTCGCCCTTGCTCTAGCGGGTCCGTAGCTGATCTGTTGCTATTCTTTTTTAGACATTGATCAATTTAATCTTTTTATTGGCTATTTTATTGTGGATGGCATGGGGTAAGGAAATGTGATTTTGTATGCCTAATCTCCTGCTTGAAAAAGGTATTATGCATTGGGATGAATTTATGAAGGCCAATGTATCTGCTGATACTCCAAATGTTCAACCACCACATAGGTGGATCTCGCCTCCTTCTAGTATGTGTAAGCTACCTAGATGTGGCTAGTGTTAATGAAAAGGCCACTAATTCTGTTGGGTTGGGTTTTTGCAGGACTCATCAAGTAAGGTCTAATAATCCTTTTCTCCACTATCTTGGAAGTGGAATTGAAATTAATCCTTTTCTCCACTTTCTTGTGTATGTTTGTTTATGCTGAAATGAAATTAATCCTTTTCTCCTGATAAAAAAAAATATTCAACATTAATTTATTAAGATTTTTAAAGTTTTTGACCTTAAAAAGTTCCTTGAGGACAAAACCAACCAAACTTCCTTGAACCGATGACTTTAATTTCAATTCGTTGAACTTTTTATTTTTCATTCCTTTTAGTAGTTAAGGAATTTAATTTTCATAGTTTTTAATTTTTATTTATTTTGGTGAGTAGGTGTTACTAAATGGTGAGCATTTGAATCATGGGGATGCTGAGCCTGTGGTCATCGGTGGTATGGCATTGGATATTACCGCTGTACCTTCAATTTCTGTTAATCCCAGGACCAAAACTCCTGGCAAGGTACATAATTGGGAACCCATTTTACTTATTTTCACTTTTTTTTTTGTAAAGATTTAATCTAGTTATGTTTTTATTAGCATTTTGCAACTTACTGCAAGCATTTAATTCCTAAATTGTGGGTTTATAATTTTATTTGGTTAAAGTTGTCATTGGTGTAGAATAGAACTAAATTAAATGTTTATGCAATCTTCAGAACTACATTTAATGAAGAATCCCTTCAGTATTTTCACATTAGGCGACCTTCTGCTGGTCAACTTTGTATTTGGTGGAGTTGCAAGGAATGTTGCAGAATGTTTGTCAAAACTTGGACCAAAGCCTTTTATAATTAGTGCCGTAGGACATGACATGGCAGGTGGTTTTCTGATCATATTAGTTTCTATTACTCTGAGAGTTAGTTTTACTTTTTAGTATGAATATCAGTTTCTTTTAAAATTTGCTCTCTATTTTTATAGAGAATTATTCAATTGTTAGTTTGGACATTATAGTCTGTCTTCATAGATTATAGATTGTCAGGAAATTATGTAATGACACAGTCACAAAACTCTACGTTCATCAAGTTAAGTTATCACAAAACTCTACGTTCTTTCTCTTGCCATTTGTTTGTTTAGTACAATTTAAGCTATCTAATTGTCTTATTTTTTTATTTACTGCTAAAAATATATTGGGATCTTGTCATTGACATAATTATTAATTTTGAAATGTAATTTGTAGATATGTCGAGACAACGGCTAACGGCTGATATGCGTCGAATGAATGAAGAAAGATACAAAATGGAAGGTATCTTTTACCGAAGAAAGAGTAACAAAGAAAACACTGTAGAAGAATCACAACAAGATCAATGGGTGATTGAGACTTTACCAAGAAACGTAGGACATAGACAAAGAAATTGCTATTCTGTCTTTTCTTTTAAATTGTATTGTAGTTTTTAAGACAGTAACATTGTACTTGAATATTATGTGTATTAAAATTAATTTATATAATTTGCTGAGTAATAGACGTTTTATGCAATTGTATGAGATTTTTTTTAACATGACAGGATTATTGATGTATATTATGTTCATATAAGCTGGGATATTCGGCTGTAGATTTGAACAATAGAGTTAGGAAATATTTTTAATAGAGTTAGGAAATAGTCAAAAATATGTTCAAAGGAGTAGTTTGAACATTTAAAATAAATTCGAACTATTTGTTTGATCTTTATGTATATGTTCGAACTATGTGTTTGAACATTTTCAATATGTTCAAACGATATGTTTGAACATTTTTAATATGTTCGGTTAAAATATTTGAACACCTGGTGTGAGTAAACACGGCTGATAAATTGAAAAGATCCATTTAAAATTGACCCATTTGTTCGGCTGAGCCTTTTGAACTTTTTATTTTTGTTCGGACGACATGTTTGAACATTTTGTATATGTTCAGGCGATCCTGTTGAACATTTTCAAGATGTTCAACATAATTATTTGAACGTTTGAAAAATGTTCGGCAACAATGTACGAACGTATTATATATGTTCGGACCTGGTACGTTGAACATACTGGAAAAAAATTTAACAACTCCCTGATTCGTTTTCCAATATTTGGGGAGGAAAGGAACATTCTAGTTCATTGCAGGATGTGAATACCAATGAAAGCTCACAAACTTTAGCTAGAAAAGCTGCCGGCGACGATGACGGTAGCGGTGGAGGTTCCATTTCAGAGAAATAAATATAAAAAAAATTTGAATCAGTTTTCTAGAGTGAAATTAACAGAAAATGTTAATGGAGAAGTGGTGCAGCCGATGATTGAGGAAAAATAATTCCGATCCGGCGGGCAGCAGAGGTAGCAGCAACGGCAGCGACAGCGGCAGTGGCAGTTTATTTCCCACGAGCAGCGGCAGTTTGTGGGATGTATTTGGTTCTTCTCTTAATTTGTTATTTTTATTATATAGAGGGTATGTACTTAGCATGTTATGTGGGATGGGAGTAGAACAGGCCTTATTAAAATTAATGGGATATCCTATGGGTTAATGGGAGGTCTCGTCTTATCTGACATCGATAGGGTAAATAAGTCAACATAATACCTCCAATATAAGTCAAGTTGAATCATACACGGATCATGGTTTATAGGTTTTGAAATAGCACTTGGATTGGAAACAATTTAAAGTACAAAATTTACATTTGAATTGCAATATATGTATAGATTTTCGAGTCTTTTAATTTTACTCAATTGATACAACTTAATTGATGTTTTTTTCATGTGTAAAGATGGATTTCTCCTCTTTTAATTAAAACAAAAACAAAAAAAATTATCTTCTCTGTCATCTCTCTCCCACTTCATAGTTTTTAATGGGAAAGAACTCTAAAAGCTCTCCCTCTCTCTTGTTCTCAATTTTCTAAGCCTAACTATTACTAAATTCGTGAATCTTTAAATCAAATGGGTTACATTCAAATATTAACAAAATGCACTTGCTCGAATGAAAAATAATAGCCTTTTAATATCCATAATATGAATAATGATCATTCTTATAAAATTTATATTTGTATTTGAGCATTTTCATGTTCAAATCTAAATCTTGATGTACTTATGTAGAGATTTGAAACCTATTTTCTAAACAATCATTGTAGATTTTGCTATCATTAATGATGAGAATGCATGAGCATTACGGAAAGGTCCATGACATGTTCCAATTGGGTCTATTATTCTAATAATTACTTAATGGGTTAATTAGCCTTTGGGCCATGGAGAAAGAACATTGGTTACTAGCTTTGTGGCTATAGAGCAAGAGTTACAATATAAAAACCTGTTTGGAAAGTTTGATTACGTACCTTTCACTATTATCATTACAACTTCATTGTTCAATATCCAATTGAAGAGATTCAAACAGGGTTGCAAAACTTATTTAATGGCTATAATTGTTTCACAAATACAATTTTTATAATTGGATATTACTAGGAAAAAATGGGCTACCAATATGGGACCAAAAATCTGTATCGATTGAGTGCAGAAAGACTCCTTGAAGCCATTTGGGCAACTTTTTTTTTTTTTTTTTTTTTATGCTTTTAATTGCAGAAACTAATTCTATTATGGTTTCATTATCTTTTAGCAATTATTATTGTTTTCGAATTTTTATTTTTCAACAATTATGAAGTCTAATTATTCTAGGAGTCTGGTTAGGTCTTATTATATATATGCCATAGAAGTTGAACACTACGTACATAATTCAAATTTCAATCCAAAAGTAAAATTCGTGAGGCATTATGTCTCTCTTGGTTCTTCATCCAATTTATGAATTTATCAAGGCTCCAACCTTGTAGCATTCAAGAGCTTATAAAGGCTTGGGAAACCTTGTGGCACTCTAATCAATCCCACAATCTGTATTCTAGTTTCTTGGGATGCTTTTACACTCAATTTCATTGTTGGGTTTCAAGGTTACAACCTTTGGGGGTTCACATTACTTTGTTCTCTATAGGTTTTCAAGGCTAATCTTTTGGGGTCACATCAGCTGGTTTTAGAGCGCAGTTCTAAAGTCCTATAAAAAAGTGGAACTCTATTGTTTCAATTCTAGAATGAGACTAAATTTCACTGGTAGATTCTTCAAAAGATGAAACTCTAATGTTAGAAGCTGATTTTTGTTATGTCACATTTTTTAACATGACGAACTATAAGTCACTAGAAAACTACATCAAAAGAAACGACATTAGGGTATGGTACTAACTCTGATACTTATGTCAATTTTTGACAAAAAAGTTAACATCAAAGGGAATTTGTGAAAGTTTGATTGAAAAATTTATGCGTACCTTTTATGTTATTGTTAACCTATTTATAAGTTTAGGAGAATGGAATAATCGTAAATAATCTATATTCTTTAATTAATATTTAAATATTGAATTATTTTATATTTAGTATTTTTTTAATATATTAATGACCTTTCACAAAAGTCAATTGTGGGCCTATAGGTTTGACTTTTCAAATCTAATATTTTTTGGGCCTGATTTTGCTAGATCTCTTCATATTTACACCCTTGGATTGATGGTTGATGGGAGTTTGAAATTAAGCCTACTAGTATAGATATAGAACTAGTCTCTCAACTTCACCGATCAATCTCTAGGTAACCAAAAGTTAGAGTTCTATAGACAAGAACTAGAGAATTGAATTTTTTTAAGCCCACCTTTGGTAAGTGGATCATACCCTTTATTTTTTTTTTACTTTTTCTTTAGTTGACCTTGAATGTTTGCACGAACACCAAGAGCATGAAGAACACATACACCCTTAGCTTCTTTTTCTCTATTTTCTATGGACTGAGGTTGTTAGACCAAGAAACTATCTAAAGGGCTGTTTATATTTCCCTTTTCTAGGAGTGATGCATAAATTTTTATTAATAGCTCACAAGTGCACGAATCATATATAGTAAGCAACAAATATACTTTCAAGGTTGGACTCTCGAGGAATTGCAGTGGTTTAAAATAATTTTTGCTCCTCTTAAAACCAAACAAATAATTAAACGAAAAATTAAACCTAAACATTCTATCAAGATGATTGGGTCAAAAATCCTAAAATAAGGACAAATGAATAAATGTGGACTCAACTCAAAACAAAATCACGAAAGTTGTAAAAATCAATGAAGGATTTATGGGAAGTTTAACAAGTTAACCGTGCTTGCTTCAAAATTTTTGGTGAAATAACATGAACGAACATATAAACTTGAATTGTTGGTTTTCCTTTAAATTACGAAAACTCCTAGGTCAAGGATAATTTTCTTTATTAATTAATGAATTAATATCCTATAATCGGGAGGATCAATTAATCAATTAAATTATGCCCAAGAAAAATTATATCATTTAAATTAATGCAATGATCAAGTCACCAATTAAAACCCTTAATCAAGTCCTCCATTGCTTGTTTATAAGACAACAAGTCATCTATATGAATGTTTAGACACAACAACTTGTGCTTCAATAGCTCTCGTGTATCAGTCAGGTAATCTAATTATCCTCTCACTACAACGAAGTTGCAATGGTTCTTAACCATGGATTAGGGTTTGCTGGTTCGGTCGAGTATTAGCGTTAACATGTAGTGGTTGTTTGATCCCATCAAATTCCAATTCCTCGAGCAACTCCTTACTTCAAAGTTCATTGTTGTTCATGTTCAAGAAATATGGCATTCGTCGACACAAACACCTTAGGGTCCGTTTGGTTGGGTGTAATAACACCCGTAATGTAATGCCCATTACGATTACATTGTTTGCTTTTCTTAAAGAGATGTAATGTAATGTAATTGCATTACATCTCTTTCAGTAATGGGCATTACACACTCAAAGGGATGGAATTACAATTACATCTCTTTCAGTAATGAACAGTGCCGCGTCTTTAACCCGCGTCCCAGCCCGCGTCCTCCCCGTGCAGCTCGCGTCGCCCCCGCGTCGTCCACCTCGCTTCGTCCAGCCTTCGTCGTCCGGCACAGAATCGCCCAGCCCAGCCCTCGCGAATCGCACAGCCCAGCACTCGCGAATCGCGACGCCCACCCAAGCCCACCCCAGCCCTCGCGACGCCTCCGTGCGATTTTGTTTGTTTGTTTTTTTTATTTTTTATTTTATTTTTTATATGAAATTGTATTATTTTTTATTAATTATTGATATAAAATTATATTTTTTCTGAATGTAATTTTTTTTAAATTGTATTTTTTATTAATTGTATTTTTTTTCCTAAAATTGTATTTTTTTTATTAATTGTTGTTATGAAATTGTATTATTTCTGAAATTTTATTTTTTAAAATTGTATTTTTAAAATAATTATATAATTTTTTTTCTATTCCATTACATTACAGTTGTCAAACCAAACACTGTAATACTGATTCCTTTTTTGATTACAGTGACTAAACCAAAGACTGTAATCGTAATACTGATTCCTTTACATTACATTCCATTACGATTACGATTACGATTACGATTACATTCAGCGAACCAAACGCAGCCTTATTCTCTTGAGTATTAATGTAACATCTCAGTATTGTTTAAACTTAAATAAAATACAAAAGTAGACATTTATAAAATATGTGATTAAAGTCTACGTAATTCCCTTCCTAGCATCCAAATCATATAAGTGAAATCTTATACTAAGACACTAAAACTTATTTAACCATAATATTTTTGAACCAAATATTGTCTAAATAGGACCAACTAACTTTTAAAGATATTGCCAAATCCTCCTCTTGGGGATTCTTGAAAAATGTTAAATAAATTTTGGATGAGTGATACCACTCAGTATAGAAACTCACCATACCAGGAATATTAAACAATCACATTTAACAAATAATTTATTTAAGACAAACAACATGCCAATGCTCATGTTTTCAATATGAATGTCAATATAATGCATGATCACTACTCAAACGATAAACTTTGAAGACTATATTTCACATAGTGTCGTGACTTGTATCAAAACTTACAACACTTATCTTTATTAATAGGTCGTTACTCATAGAAAAACATTCAAAATTGATCTTTCTCAGTAGGTTACGACTAAAAACAAAACTTTTCAAAACTATATTTTATAGAATGTCATGAACTCTATCGTATGAATCCAAAGTCACTACAAAATGTCACCTATTGGTGACCAAAACAATAAATCACTCATTTGTGATTAGCACGCATAGAATATAAGTGCAAGTGAGTCATAAAAATCGTGCAAAAATATGTCCAAATCATATGGCAAGGACACCTCTCCCACACAGCCCAAAACAAATACAATATGCTTCCAATCAAAGTCCAATCATAACAATAGTAAAAAACATTATATTAAAACAATTTTCAAAAATATGTTTGATTTTTAAGCTGAAAACATAATTCAAAATGTGAGATTTCAACATCAAAAGTTTTGAATATCTTGCATGTGAACATGCCTATACTAGATTGCTAATAACCAATTATGCAAACATAAAGCACATATACATATGAAAATAAGACCATACTCTCTATTTAGCCATAAAGATCACAAAACAAAACATGTATATGAGAATAACCATGAAAACATTCACACATATAAAAAATAATAATACTTAATGTTACAAGTAATGTTAGTTTACTTACCTAATACGAGTAAATCAACACTACTAAAATCATCAACTAACTCAATTGAGCTTAGCCTAAATAAATTATAAGTGTATAAGTGTTAGACCCTCGTAAAATTTTAAGTCATAAGTCTTACAAATTAAAACAAATAACCAAAAATTCTTATTATATTACTTAGGTCTAATCTTTATTTTAAACTTATGTTTTTTTTTTTTAATTTATTTCATGGTATGGAGAACCAAAAATAATTTATTATGAACACAAATGGTGTCATAAAATCATGAAATTTTTATAGAATTTACAAAGACATATATAGTAAAATGTCCAGTAAATTTTTTAATTTAGATATAATTAAGATTAAATAGGAAAATAGTTTTTACAACGGTCTATATGAACGAAACAACAATACTATTGGACTTAAATAATTTTCAAAAAATATTGATGAATTATATCAAATTTAAAATTTTACAGGAGTATCATGACTTAAAGATATAAATACATTAAAAAAAATTTAATTTCATTTTAACAAGAGTAACCTTTTTAAAATTACTTTCAGAGTGAACCTACTACTTAAACTTTTCAGTTATCAGCAGCAGAATTTCAACTTATAAAATTCACAAAAATTATGTATTTAACATTTTTGCATGAAAATAATTATTAACATGTTTTTCTAATATATATAAAATAGCATTGAATATAGCATTATTTAAAATATGAAATAAAAATTTAAATTACAAACTGGTCACAAACTCACCGAAACCTTGTATCCCATGAGAAGTCACTCTTTCTCGAACTCTACTTCCCTCTCCCCAAATTTATAAGGGATTTCTTGAGGTGAACACAAATATTCCCCGGCCAGATCCTCCTAAACGATTGGAGGTATTTAATGTGCATAATGGTTTAGTGCAGAGAGATTGGCTAGAGTTTAATGAGGCCTATGCCTTAAACAAAGCCCTCTAATGAGCAGAGGGTGTATATGTTGTCTAAACAGGACCGAGGTCTGAATGTGATAAGACCAGACAACAAAAGGGATTGGAAACAATTTTTATTTTACGTTTCTGGTCGGTGGGAGTTCGAGGAGGAATGGAATTTAAATCCTTTGGCTTGGGTGAATGTGAAGAACGTGCTTAAATGTTTGTGTTTTCACCTAGTCACTTTAAATGAATGAGCAAAATTCGTCAGCCCTAGCTCCAAAGATACCTAAGAAAACTAAGGCCTTGGAAAAAGGTCTTATCAACTCCCCGTCTATAGTTGCAAGATTACTACAACCTAGTGCCAGACCACCGAAAACAAGAATTAACCGAGCTACACATTGTTCCTCTAAGAGGAAAGCTTTGACCTCAGAGTTCGGGTCCAACTTTGAGCTTGTGGGAGAAGATTTAGCTTCAGGACCAAGATTGTGGTATAATTTTGTTCTAGCCCATTAAATGAAGTTATTTGCCTAATAATCTATTTTTTTTTTTTGGCAGAGATGGATCCTAATGATATCAATGTGGACACCCTATTCACCAGAGTTTAGGCGATGGATAAAGCACCATCCTCCTTGCAAGGTTTGAAGAAGAGGAAGATTGCCTTGAGGAAAAGACGACGCCACCTACTCCATCTCAAGGCATCAACAAGGAGGATAGTCAGGAATCTCCCATTTTGCCTTTATTCATGGCCCCTCAACCTCCCACACTGGAGAAAGGGAAAACCATGTAGTGTTTTGATGATGGGCTTAACATCTCAGAGCCCATTTTGGGGAACCCTACTGCCATGGACGAGTTCATCTGGATGTTACCAACTGGACTAACACTTGCAAGAGGTTGACGTGTTAACACTTAAAAATCGCAAGTTTGTGGAGGTAGTATGACCACCTCTCTCTCTCTTTGTTTTTTTTTTGCTTCTAACTGTTGTGTTCGATGTTCCTTATACTAGTGCATGCCTTTCATCTATTATTTTAAGGTACGACATCTTGAAAAGATGAAGAATGACCTCAGGATCAAGAAACGTGCTTTATCCAAGATGTCCTATTTACATCCTAAAATATCGACTAGCAAAGAGAGAACAGGTGGCCCTTAAAGCTAGTGAAGAATATGAGAATGAACTCCAGGCCTTCAAGGAAGAGTTGGTCGAAGAGAAAAGAGTGGGTGGTAAAGTCCAGTAGGACCTGGATGTAGCCAAGGCCAACAACATGAAAATTTTCGAAGTGGGTTATAACAAGGCCATGGAGACCTTAAAGGTTAAGGTCGTTGAGAAGGGGAAGCTTGAAGAATACAACATTATCCTCGACCTAAACTCACCCACACCCGATTCTTCCTAAACTCATATCAATGATAGGGCTGAAGAGGTGGATGATGAAAAGGATGGTGTCGTTGATGGCGACGTCATACTACCTTGTTCATGCTCTTTTTATTTTGTACTTTGTTTTATTTTGTTTTTAAAGTACGAGCATGTTAGCTTGTGTTTTTAAGAAACATTTGTTATTTTGTATGAAAAATTAGTTCGACCTATAAAATAATATTGCATTCAACAAAACTTCGTATATGTTCGTTATTCATTCAGCTCATTTATGGAATGTGTTATTTTATTTATGCTGTTCGGATAAATGAATGATGTTCAATATTATCCTTTATATATTATTATTATTTTAATATTTTTTTATTTTTGTATTTTTATTATTTTATTATTATTCTTTATTTTATGTATATATTTATTTTATTATTTTTTTCATTTTTTTATTGGTTGGGTACATAGGAATACATAATTTTGTACATGTGTGTAAGAACTGTTTACAACCTATGGATATATAAAGAGGGTGAGGTAAGGACAGGTTATAATTGTAACCTTAACTTGTATTCTTTTGCTTATTATTGACAAATATTGATTGGTTTTGCGAATAAAAGTTTGGGATTTAAAAAAAGATAGCTCGACGTTGTTTAGTAAGGTCGAGCGTCTAAAGCATGAGAATATTTTGTTATGTGAGAGTTACACAGCCCAATCAGTGCAACACGGGAAATCTTTAAAGGAGATGGCTAGGTTAGTTGAAGAGGAAACATTGTGGGATGATGCATACTTGAAGTGTGGAGAGGATGTGTTTCTTGATATTATGCAGTCTACCCTTGAGTTTGAGAAAGTGCTTGAGGATAAGGTGATGACTCTAGAGGGTGTTCTTCAATGCTTGCCAAAGTTTCTGAATGGTATTCAGGCCAAAAAATTTCCATTGGTTCAACCTGAACCATTAGATAAGAACAAAGCTCTCGCATTAAAGCGCTTAAGAAGCATCTAGTTGTGATATGTATTTTTGTTTGTAATGAACCTCAACACAATGTTCTTAATAAAGTAATAAAGAAATATTTATATTTGTTTAATGTTGTTTACATAGATTTTATTTTATTTTATTTATGTGTAACGTTATTCAAGTGTGACCTAATGCGTTTTCCCTTATTAACTAGGGGCTGGGTAGAGCCAGTCTCTAAAGGTTCGAAGGGTAGGTCTAAGCTTTCTGCCTAGCAATTGTTAGTGTAGGCGATCAACTCATGTGACCTAATGATTTTTCCCTTATAAACCTAGAGCTACGTGAAGCCAGCCTCTCAAGGTTCGAAGGGTGGGCCCGAACACTCTATTAGGCAATTGTAAGTCAGTCGATCAACTCATGTGGCCTAATGAGTTTACCTAAGCTACCTAGAGCTAGGAGCAGCCAGCCTCTCAAGGTTCAAAAGATGGGTTTGAGCACTCTGCCCATAAATTGTTAGCCAAGTGATCAAATTGTGCAACCCAATGCTTTTCCCTTATCGACTAGAGCTAGGCGAAGCCAACCTCTCAAGGTTTGAAGGGTGGGCTCGGGTGCTCTGCCCGACAGTTGTTAGACAGGTGATCAACTCGTGCGACCTAATGTATTTCCCTTATTGAGACCTGGAGTTGGGCGAAGCTAACCTCTCAAGGTTCGAAGGGTGGGCCCGAGCGCTTTGCCCAGTAGTTGTTAGCCAGGAGATCAACTCGTGCAGCCTTATGCGTTTCTTATATGTGTATGCAATATGGGATTATTCTATATTTATTAAGGATTAAATTGAGAGTTTAGAACCTAATCATGTGCATTTTTTTTATTTATCAAACATATTATTTTTCGGAGTTACTGAGTATGTATTGATGGATTTCAAGTATTTCGAGCCTAAACAGTGAAAACGTACATCACACGACATGGTACATATGGTGCATGGCAAGCAAGTTCGTGCATAGACACTCACGTCCCGGCCCAAGCCACTTGGCACCGTAGCCTAACCCTCTCAGGTTACAAATGTGTTCCCAATTCCATCTCCTGTATCAGCGGTGAATTACTTGAGTCGTGGCCCGCGTAGGTTTTGTGAGAATAAGGGACCTATTTTCCAGCATCCTACTTTTACCTAAACCCTATTGTGATTAGGCTATGTGTGCCTATAAATACTTAGTTATAATCCTAAACTAAACAGAATGTAATAAGCAATAGAAATATATATAATCATATAGAGAAAAGCATAGAATTGAGATTAACTTTGTAATCAACCTTCAATAGAAAAATCTAGTATAATTGTAGCAATTTCTAAAGACCAATTTGAAGAACGAGATCAAGAGTGGAAGCATAGAATTTAGAGTGATCTTCATCAAGAGATTAAGTAAGTTGGAGTGATATTCATCAAGAGATTGAGAATATTATTTCTTTTCTTCTCTCTTCTAGTAATTTAATGCTCTCTTCAATTGTAATTCTCGGTTTGATGAACATAAGAACAGCTAATCCTTTATTATTCTAGATGACTTATGAACCCAATTTTCTAGCATGTGTTGATCTAAACTATCTCCCTCTTTTATTTGCAAATTTATAATTATATTATTTGATTTGATTTAGGATATTTTACAAGTTGGGTAAACTCTCCCTCATACATAGCTACTGTCTTGTTTCCTTGTTGTAATTTAAGGAAATCGTGTTCCTTTTATCTTCAAACACTCTTTGGAAGTATTTCTCAAAGAAATTTTAAAGCATATCCCAAGTAAACATATCCATGTTGCCTTCATGTTGACATCAGATCTCCTTGGAGCATATATGCGGCATTTTCCACTTTCTCTTTTTCATTGCATCATACAACAGTAAAAGTATTTTCCATCTCAGATAACGAATTTTCTACCTCTAATGGATTTGTAGTACCCCTCAAATGTTGGTGGTGATAGCTTATTGAATTCAGACTGTAAGTCCTATAAGTCCCTTTGTGTCTTTGTTGGCATTCCCATTTGTAAAATACGAAGTCTATTTATTTTACTTAGTGTTTCTATCTACCTCTTTTTATAGTTCTTTACTTGTGATCAGTATCGCACACACTCACGTAAATCTTAACATTAATGCATATTTGTATGATACACACTGATGCGAACCGTGGAACGCGATTCCTATCGACCCACCTAGCTACGAGGCTAGAGAACCGAAAGGAACGGTCCAAGACCCAACAACCAAATTGGGAGGAGAAATCCAAGCAAAACACAGATTGGCTGCAGAAAACTCACCTACACACATGGATATTACGCACCACGCACGGAGGAGAGGGCGAACGCCACAAAGGGGTGCAAAGACCTTTGATAAGTTCTTGGGTTGGCTTGAAATCAAGCAAGGAGCTCAAGGGCTCTCAATTTGTTTTTCTAACAAATTTCATAAAAATGAACAAAGTTACAAACAAGAGCTGCCCAAATGTCTTTAAATAGGGCTCACACAAAACCTAAAAAGAAAAGACAAGATTTGAGCCATTGGATTTGATCCAAGGGTCATAATTACAAATTTTACACTTGCGCCGCGGCGGGCAATTATTCATGCCGCGGCGAGGAGGCTCGGATCACAAAAGCATTAGTAGGCGGGCCGCGGCGGACAAATTCCATGCCGCGGCGAGGAACCTTGCACTTCAACCCGAGAGGTCTGTGCCGCGGCGCCCAAAAGCCATGCCGCGGCGCGCACGTCCCTGGTCCTCTGCGCGCACCTCTGCCCACACTTGCGCGCGCGTCTGTTCGTCCTGTGCGCACGTCTCCCAGCCTGCATGCCCAAAACAGAAACACCCGCGCCGCGGCGCACATATTTCATGCCGCGGCGAGCATGCCTCGTCCAAAATTCTACAAAAGCAGAAACTCCCGTGCCGCGGCGCATATAATCCATGCCGCGGCGCAGCTCCAAAATTGGCAATTTCCACAAATTAGCTTGGCACTCCATGGCGAACATGCTTGCGCCCTTGCTCGTGTTTGTGTCGTGCCTCTTTGCGCCGATATTTGACTCTTTTATTGGCATAGTCCTTGCCCCGTGTCGTGCCTTGATTATGGTACGATCCGGTTCGTATCAGACCCCCTTTCTTTAAGAAGATTCGTCCTCGAATCTTAGCTATTGTAATGGGGATTGCTGAATTCACAATGGCTGAATCGAAGGCATGTCGAAGCAAATTCTTGAATGGCCTTCTGAAAGTTGTTTGTTCGAGAATGGAATGTACCAACGGTTGTTCAACTTTGACATCACCATGTTGCTCAACTCCAATGAAGTCAATTGTTTGGTCCTGTAAAATAAAGTTAGCAACAATAGGTAGAGACAAATTGTCATTAGTAAGCTCAAAAGTTATGTTTTCCTCATTGCTTTCCACAACAACCGGAACCTCATTCATCTTCTCACATTCATTTTTTTTTTCTTCAGCCTTTTTCCTATTCCTTTCAACCTCAAAAACCCTCTTTTCCTCTTCATACACTTCTTGCTCGGATAAAGGCACAAGAGCGATTCTTTTGTTGTCTCTCACAAATTCATACCTATTTGTGATCTTATCATGCTTAGCTCCTCTCTCCAATTGCCATGACTTCCCCAATGAGATATGACAATAAGTCATGGGACTTATGTCGCAAAGTATTTCATCCTTATACTTTCCTATTGAGAAAGGCACCAAAACTTGCTTGCTAATCTCCAATTCACCAAACTCATTCATCCATGGTAGCATATATGGTCTTGGATGTTGTAAAGTTGGAAAACTTAATTTCTCCACCAAAGTAGTGCTAGCATAGTTAGCACGAAGCATTTCTTCAATGACCACACGACACACTTTCTCGTTCACATGGCACCTAGTGCGAAACATACTTCCAAATGCTAACAAAATACCCTTCGTGTTTAACCTTTAGAATGATCTCTCAAGCACTTTAGCTACTAAGCAATCAAACCATCCAAAATTTTCCGAACAATTGCAATATTCCGTAAACACCAAGTGTAGTTTGTAATATCCAATGTAAGGGACAAAAGAAACTAACTCAATGTGTTTGGAAATCCTAACTCTAGAAATTTTGGAAAGAATTGGGATTTAGGTCAAATTCACGAAAACGATATCCAAACGAACAAAAATACGATCCGTTAAAAGTGTGAATGACACTTTAACGAAAGTTTTGTAAAATTCTTGGAAATTGAATTTCCAGATTTTTTTTTTTTTTTTTTTTTATAAAAATATCTAACGAGATATTTTCGGGAGATATTTTCACGAGATATTTTCGTGAGATATTTTCCGAGATATTTTCGGAAGATATATTTTTTTTTTTAAATAAAGAGAAAAGTTTGGCTCTCACTTTTCAAGAAGAAAAATCACATGTGAGATTACCAAAATACCCCTCTCTCACAAAAACGAATTTTGGGGAAAACTTCCAACACAAAATCCTCTCCAAATTCAACCAAGATAAGAAGCAAACAACAACATCACACAGGTTATTCCAGGAAATGCATTAAACACACAAAAACAAGATGAACACAGAATTTTTTTTTTTTTTGTGAAGAATTTTCTTGTTGCTAGGAAAACAAAAAGACAGAAATTTAAGATAGGAATCTAGAGTCTCAACCTAGAGCTCTGATACCAAATGATGCAAACCGTGGAACGTGATTCCTATCGACCCACCTAGCTACGAGGCTAGAGAACCGAAAGAGAACGGTCCAAGACCCAACAACCAAATTGGGAGGAGAAATCCAAGCAAAACACAGATTGGCTGTAGAAAACTCACCTACACACATGGATATTACGCACCACGCACGGAGGAGAGGGCGAACGCCACAAAGGGGTGCAAAGACCTTTGATAAGTTCTTGAGTTGGCTTGAAATCAAGCAAGGAGCTCAAGGGCTCTCAATTTGTTTTTCTAACAAATTTCATAAAATGAACAAAGTTACAAACAAGAGCTGCCCAAATGTCTTTAAATAGGGCTCACACAAAACCTAAAAAGAAAAGACAAGATTTGAGCCATTGGATTTGATCCAAGGGTCATAATTACAAATTTTACACTTGCGCCGCGGCGGGCAATTATTCATGCCGCGGCGAGGAGGCTCGGATCACAAAAGCATTAGTAGGCGGGCCGCGGCGGACAAATTCCATGCCGCGGCGAGGAACCTTGCACTTCAACCCGAGAGGTCTGTGCCGCGGCGCCCAAAAGCCATGCCACGGCGCGCACGTCCCTGGTCCTCTGCGCGCACCTCTGCCCACACTTGCGCGCGCGTCTGCTCGTCCTGCGGGCACGTCTCCCAGCCTGCATGCCCAAAACAGAAACACCCGCGCCGCGGCGCACATATTTCATGCCGCGGCGAGCATGCCTCGTCCAAAATTCTACAAAAGCAGAAACTCATATAATCCATGCCGCGGCGCAGCTCCAAAATTGGCAATTTCCACAAATTAGCTTGGCACTCCATGGCGAACATGCTTGCGCCCTTGCTCGTGTTTGTGGCGTGCCTCTTTGCGCCGATATTTGACTCTTTTATTGGCATAGTCCTTGCCCCGTGTCGTGCCTTGATTATGGTACGATCCGGTTCGTATCACACACACTAGGGGTGGTTAGGAGCATAATTTGCATGTTAAAATGTGTTTTTAATTGCATGTGTTCCTTGGGTTAGTAGGTGTTTATGGATTTTTAATTAGTGAAGTTTTTCCTTGAAAAAACTTATTTTTAGTGGCTCGCTTGGGTTTGCAGAGGTCTCGCTGGTGGCTCATTGAGGTGGTCGGCGAAGAGTCAGCGAGTGTACACAGTGTGGAATTGTGACTCATTGGAGCTTGTTGACATCTCATGAAGGGTTCGCTAAGGTGGTCAGCGAAGCCTCGCGGGGGTGCACGATGAGGGATCAACAAGGATCCTAGAAGCTAAAAAATCAGGTATAAGTACCCCCTCTCTTTCCTTATTTTACACACCTTTCACACTTCTTTAATCCCTCTTTCTCATACTCTTTCAGCTGACTTGTGGTGTTGCATAAAATTTTTTTTGCTTAAAATATTTTTTATCAAAAATATATTTTTCCTGTTTCACTAATACATTGAGTGTTATTCTGTATTAGTGATTTAGAGGTGATTATTCACTTGATATTTTTGTGAATTAATTTCAAAAGTAGAATCCGTATTCTCAATACATCTAGTGTTATTTTTTTATTGAGATACAAGGTAGTGGTGGAGTTTATTTTCGTCTCAATATATGTCGAGTGTATTTCCATATTATTTATATGAGGTATTTTATCTTAAAATCATACTTAGGGTAAACTGTATACATTGTTGTATATGCATACTGATTGCAGGTATTTACATCACACTGTGTGGTGGTGTGGCTCTAGAGGTGAGTTGGATCCAGTTAGGATCAAAGTAGTTGTGGAGACTGCTAGTAATAACAACCTAGGTAGTTAAGACTGGTGGTCCCTAACTGAGAGAGGTATTCAGAGTCTTACCTTATCAAGTCTGTATTAACTGTTTATTACTTTTAGGGAACTTGGATGTTGCGTGGTTACCTTAAGTAACTCTTGGATGTTACCACTTAGGATTAGAGCCAAAGTGGGTTTACTACGTTATAACATTATGTTTGCTTGATCTATTGCATGAGTTAGTACAATCTAAGTATAGACAGTATATGTGACAAAAAATATAGTATATACAAAGATTGGAAAGCATTTACTCCTTTTATCATTATTGTGTGATATCTACCTTATTTGTTTATTATGAAATTTCTTATTAAGTGTTACTTGATTTCTATTGCTTGTACCAGAAGGACAAGTCCTTAGGTATCCGTATTCCTAGACTTTATTGTTCATTGAGTTAGGACTTCCCTCAATTCATATCAAAGCTGGTACACCCTAGTTGGGCTTAACTGCTCCAATGTTGATATGTTTCTCGTACTTTTCACACACACTCACTTTTCACCAGGATGGATTTTGTTGAAGGAGAAAATGTAGGTAGACCTCCACTTCTCAATGGGCATGATTATGCCTATTGGAGGTCTCATGATACGAATCCTTCGTCACAACCACCGTCGCAACACCATCTCCGGATCCCGCACGGACCGATCACGAGGTCAAGAGCCAAACAACTTGAAGAAGCTCTAAATGGACTGGTCCGAGAGTCGATTAAAGACCAAGAGGGCATGAGAATGGAGGTTGAGGCATGTGGGAGGTCAACCAACCTGCTGGAGGCAAATTTGGAGGAAAGGGACTTGCGCCGCGGCATGGAAATATAGCTGCCGCGGCGAGGGAGTTTCTATTTTGGAGGCAAATTGGCAAGCTTGGCGCGCCGCGGCACATAAATGGCACGCCGCGGCGAGGGAGTTTCTGTTTTGGAAGGCAAATGGCGAAGCTGGTGCGCGCCGCGGCACAGACATTGCACGAAGCGGCGAGGGGGATTCTGTTTTGGAACCGAAGACATGTGCGCGCCGCGGCATACATTTTTGGCGCCGCGGCGAGAGTGGACGTGCGGGTCCTGATAGGCCAGACCTGTGCGCTGACACGGACACCTCTCGACAGACGATGCCAGACCTGCGCGCCTGGCACTAGACCCATACCGTGCGCGCCGCGGCATGGATATTTTACCGTCGCGGCGGGGACTCAAAATTGTAATTTTTTTGGACCATTGATTTCAGATCAATGGCCAGGATGCTTTGCCCATTTTTAATGTTTTATTTCTTGTATAAATGAACCCTAGCAGCTGAATATTGTAACTTAGTTCATTTTCATTTGTGAGAAATACAAATTTCTTGTTTGAGAGCTCAAAGCTCCAAGTGCTATCTCAACCGAAACTTATCAAAGGAGCTTGCAATCCCTTTGTGGCATTTCACCTCGTCTTAGCTTGTGGTGCGTAATATCCATTCGTTTAAGGTGAGTTTTCGTGCAATCAAAATCTAGTTCTTCTCGTAGGATTTGTGTGCTAACATTGGTGTCGGGTCATTTGTTCGTATTTCTAGTGGTTGCCAAACCGTGTGCTTTGGAGGTCATAGGAATCGTGGCGATTGGTTCGCATCATTTGGTATCAGAGCCTAGGTTGTGACTCTAGATTCCTATCCCTTTGTGTTGTTGTTTTTCTTCTACAAAAAAAAAAAATTCTGTGCATCTTTTCAAATTCTGTGCTGATTTTCATTTTCCAGAATTTTTCTTGTTGATCTTGTAAAATTCTGATTGTGTATGTGTTCCTGGAATTAAACTCTGAATTGTGTTGTGTTTCTTGTCTTCTTCTTCTTGAAATTCTGTCAAAATTCTGCATTGTGTTGTTGTTCCTGATTGTTTCTCTTGATTCTGAAATTTTCTGATTGTGTTGAAGGATTTCAGATTGTGTGATGTTAAATTCTGAATTTGTGGGCTGTGTGGAAAGTTTTTCGTGTTGAAAATTTTTTCTAAAAGTGTCCGTTAAGTAAAAGGGCATTTTGGTCATTTAGCAAAATTTTCGTGAATTGCTCGTGTTGAAAATTTTCGAGAGTTTAAAAAAAAAAAAAAAAAAGAAGCTTATGCATTCGGAAATTGTATAAAAAAAAAAGTTTGAGAAGTTGAAGCCCAAGGAAAAGTTTTCGAATTCTCGTTTTATACTCGTTAATCCTTCACGGGTTTTGAATTGAATTGCTTGATAGAAAGATTCCTTTTCATTGAGTTAGAGTTGCCAAACACTTTGAGTTAGTTTCTTGTTTTGCCTTGATTGGATATTGCAAACTACTTGTTTGTGTGTGTGGAACGCTAATTGGTGATTGGAGGGTTCTTGAGGTTTTGGTTTGTTAAAGGACGAGGAGCGCTTTAGCAATCAAACCCCGAGCGATCGAAACACATGAGGTAAAGAAGTATAATTTTCAGTTTTTACTTGATTACCTAATTCTCTGCTTGTGGAAGTTGTTGTGAACATGACTGACAGGAATAGTCCCGAAGAGCGCCCGGACACTGCTTTCTTGTTGCGAGCAGTGCAACAATCTATGGAACGGATGAATGCCGTCATAGTAAACCTAAGTGATCGGGTAGAGAGACAAGAGGCTACACTTGCCGCCTTGCAACAACGAGCACCCCAAGAGGCTCCCGAAGTTAGGAGACCTTTAGTGGAGGAGGATTTAGATGAAGAGAATTGGGAGGACGAGTATGAGGATGAAGATCGGAGGATGCCCTATGGTGGTAGGAATGGGCATGGAGGAGGAAGAAATGGACGGGGTGGTATGTGGAGACCCCCACCTCGACCCTACGACGGGGTTGATCGGAATTTGGGCAATATAAAG